>CM068958.1:138863858-138886155 GCA_035128595.1 Eptatretus atami
ACCTCCGATCTTCGATGGCGGAGGTTAATAACTGCGTGGGGATCACTGTATGTTGGGTGCCATTGCCTTAGCGGCATGCGGTTTTGGTATATTTACATATCTTCTTCTTCTTCTTTCGGCTGCTCCCGTTGGGGGTCGCCACAGCGGATCATCCGTTATGATCCGCATACTGATTTGGCATAGGTTTTACGCTGGATGCCCTTCCTGACGCAACCCTGGTCGCCTCTTATGACACAGGATAAGGATTGGGTTTTGCCATGTTTCCGGGTTGCCCTACACCCTCTCATAGCGCGGCCCAGCACAGAGCTCCGTCCTCAAGCGATCCTCCAACCCAAGCCTCCGAGTAGCCAGATTACAGCGCACGCCACTACGCCGGTGGTATATTTACACATATATATATATATATATATATATATAATATATATATATATATATATATATATATATATATATATATATATATATACATACACACAAACTATAAATTGATGAGGTGTGTGTGTCATGTTTTGTGTAGAGTGTGATAAACCAAAATGATCGTCATGATCTCCTGAGTTGATTCGGCTCATTAACTACAAAGAACCCGGAATAATTCCCATGTTTTAAACGCACGCCACGTTAAGGTGTATTAGGCATCTTAATAAGTCCTTCCACGGCATGGCATTCCAATTACAAAATAAATAACAAAAAGAATGATGACATTGCAACAAAGCATATATCAATTAATACAAATAATATTAGCAACAATAATAACAGCATCATTTGGCAATAAGAACAAACGTATAATCCTCTCCCCACCCTGGCCCAAGCACATCCGAGCTTGGTGAAAGAAAAGGCAAGCTAATGCTCAAGCAGTACAGCAGGCAAGTATGCTACAAGGCCATGAAGATCAATGGAAATTTGGTCCAATGGACCAAGAGGAGGAGGAGGAGATTGGGACCATACTCTGTGCAGAGCGTTGGTGCTGCTTAAACAGTCTCCTTGGCTATTTGGCACATTCCTGGACAGGTCGCCACTCAGCCACAGTATACCAGCTTGCTGGCACTCATTTTGCCAACCTCGGAAGGATGACAGGTCGAGTTAACCCCACCTGGTATTAATTGAACAGCTGAGCGGGATTTGAACTCAGGACCATAGGATCTAAAGCCCACCACCCTAACCATTAAGCCAACACCAGGCATAATGGACCAAGAGGCCCACCGGTTATGTACTGTGGAGAAGATGCATCCCGCATTTTTCTTCCTCCTGCACAAGGCTGTATCTTTATCCAAACTGCTGCAAGATAGGGCAATGTTATTTTTACTCCTGACCACGCAGCGCCTCATCACCAGGAACGTGTGCACAGTCCCTGCTGCAGGAGTGTCCTCGACAGGTTCTTCCACACCCTCTTCATTCTGCTAATCTATCGCCACAGGATTACATCCTGTGTCCAAAGATGAAGAAACCAATTTGTGGATATGGGGACAAGACGGTTGATGATATCAGAGGCCGTGCAGGCAATTGTGCTCCGAGTGCTCACAATTACCATGCTGCCATCTATTGCTTGCCACACCACAGGCAAAAAAAGTGCACTGAACTTCACAGTGAATATGTGGTTTTGCGGAGGAGAATGCTTTCACTTTCTCCAACATTCATCATTGTTGGTTGTATGTGTAATGTTCAATAAAGTCATGCACAAAACTTGAAATTACCATTGCATATAAACACAACATGATCATAGTCATCATAATCAACATCATCATTCAACAATATTAAACAGAACTGCTTAAAGAAACAGTGTTCAATCAACCTGATTGGAACACAAAGCACCACTGGTGGGTACCTGGGGAATGTATCCACAGCACGTGGTGGTGTAAAAACCAAACTTGTCCACGTACTGGACATCTTCCTGACCAACGCCCTTTCCTGAAATAGTCAATGCAGATATTAAAATTTGTGAGTTTACATGAAAAGTCATTTGATAATTTTAAAAAACCACTATCACGATGATGATTTGGGTTTCAAACCTCAGAGCTTGACATGGACTGTGAAACAGAGTGACTGAGTCATGAGATCAACATTACAGCTTCCACTTTATAAATAAGGCTGTGCCAATTTGGCAGAGTCAGGGATGATTATAAAGTCATATAAATAAATGGAAATATACCAATAACCAGAAATCTCCTGAGAAGTATGCTAAAAGTGGCCACGTTTATGGCTTTCTCGAAAAATAAATGAAGGTTCATTCAAAACCTGGCTTGGTGGAGTAATGGTTAGAAGAGTGTACACTATGAGGGTGTGAGGGCGTCGGTTTGAACCCGACACCAGCGGAGTCATTCCAAAGACTTCAAAAATGGTACGTGCTGCTTCCTAACTTGATGCTCAGCATTTAAAAAGGATAGACCACAAACAACTATAAATTAGCAACCATCACGGAGGCTTGATTAGCCTAACGGCCTCCTCCTGCATTGAAGTTCCTTGTAAGAGAACTCGTATTTAACGTTCTCCTACTAAAGTAGGATAGCCTCGAGGTATGCACACAGACACACCTCTGAGCTGTGTAGCCTGAGCTTGAATCTCAACCAAGCTACAAACTGTCATCATGCAGGTGTTTGACATGCAGGGCGAGGCATCAATGTGTGTGCCGTCCATCAGAGAGACGTTGACTCGGTCTGTCAGCACTGGTTGTTGGTGGATGTTAAAAGGTCCTATGGGGTCTGTCATGAAGAATAAGGGAGATATTACCAGCACCCTGAACATATTGTTAAGGATCTGTCTTAGGGGGTAAATGGGGCATAGTTTAGTGTAGTTATTTCCTAGTGCATGATATAATACGTGTTGTAATTGCTGTAATTAAAGAGATGGTGTCGAGCAAAGTGTTTAGAAGCTATTGTCCTCCCTTATCCAAGTGTCTGTTTCCAAGTCCTCACTTTCACCCTCCTTACATCATGAAATCTTCCCCATCGAACATTCTGTGTAAACGTAACTTTCCATGGTTAGCTACCAATCAGCGTGGCCGACAATGGGGTCGTAAGTGGGCCAAAAGCCATCAAATGGGCAGGAAAGCAAGCCGTTCACCATCGCCTGATTTATGGATTGGTTCTGAGACCATTAAAACCAATCCATAAATCACCAACTGTCAACCTCAAGACCACGAGATGGCCTACAAACATGTCACGGGTGGTTGATGGGGCCCCGCGGAATGATATAAAAGAGCACAGGAGATTGCACATTGGGTCACTCTCTCTCCATGGGTTGGTGTTCCTGCGCGGTTCGTGGTTGTTGCTTGGGGTGCTTCTCTCCTTAGTTCATTGTCCGTGGTGCTGGGCTCTGCCCAATGTTCATTTTACTATCGCAGAATGTGGCAAGAGGACGAGCCTCCATCAGACCACCATGGGTAGCAACCAAACAGGACCCAGACCGTATGCAAGTTGGGCGCACACCACACAGGTTTCTTTCTGTCTCGTCCTCTCCTTCTATCTCCCATCGTCCTCCCCAAGTGAATAAACGAAGGCCACATTGTTTAAGTTCCATTGTGGTTCCAAGGACATGTTGGGTATTTTTTTTTTTTATTACCCTCGCCAGAGGAGAGGGGATTGCATTTGGGTCCGTTTGTTTGTCTGTTCGTTTGTTTGTCCGCACAGAACTTTTGTGTTTTTTCTCTGCAACTGCTTGTCTGATTGAGACAAAATTTTCACCATTGGTGCAACTACTCATGCAGAATGTTTTAATAATTATGACGTCATAGGTCACGTGGTGTGGCAGCCATATTGGAAAAACAGAACAATTTTGGACCTCTGTATCCAAAACCACACCAAGGAAAAAAATCCCCCTAAAAAATCCAAAAATATATCCAGAAAAAAAACCGGTCTGAAACCAAAATTGAAACTTGGCACATAGCAAGTACTCCTCATGGAGAATGAGTGTGATTTTTTTTATGTCAGATGTGCCCTCATTATGACGTCATAATTGCATATGTAGAACGCTACATCCGATCAGTATGAAAAATTGAGGGTCATCTAGGGATAAAATGGTCCACAGAAAAAAAATTAATGACATCATCGGTCACATATTTCGGCAGCCATATTGTTTTTTTAAACCTTCAAAAATCTTCTTCTCTGAAGTGGCTGAACAAATCGAGGCGAAACTTTACACGTATGACCGCCTGCCCATGAGGAACAAAAGGTTCACACATATATCATCATGGTTTGGCAGCCTTATTGGATTTACCCTAAAATCTATTTTAAAAAAAATACACCACTCAAAATAAGTCCTGGTGAGGGTCTGCAATCTCCGATTGCTCTTTTTCTTGTTATTATTCTTATTATTGATTCCTTACAGTCTTGGGATCGACACAAGTGTGGCTGTGTTTTCTTCTTCTTCTTCTTCCCTTTCCCAGTTAATTGTAATAAACCCCTTCTTAAATGAGAACTTGTGTGGCCATCGGCTAGTAACTCCATAATGCAAAAATAATTGGAAATAAACCCATTAGACGGGCAGTTTCGGGTGCGCACATTAAGGCGCTTGTGAAAAGCGAATCATCTGTTGGCTCTCACTCGGCCATTTCTGGCAGGCTAATTATCCGTGGTCGTGTGGTTTGAAACAACGATTCACACCCAAATTAACCCGGGTGGACACAGAGACCTTCTGACAGTGCAACGGTCTTGAAGACCTGTGGCCGTAACAATATTACAAATTCCTGCCAAAACTGTGGGTAGCGTCTTGAATATCCCTCGACACCAGGTTACGCTGCTCGCTCTCTTTCAGTGTGATATCTTTGTTTGGGCAGCGGCTCCTTCACGATAAATAAATTCACTTTCCAAGGTTGCTAATATGTTATACGAAAGGCAACCATGATGAACTGCAGCACTTAAGGTGATCATGCACTCAAGTGTTTAAAGTTGTGATTCAACAAGAACAAATGTTCGCCAGACGTAGGAACATAATATGTTGGTATGAGTCCCAGGCTTTTTGCAGGAAAATATCAATCATTTACTTTGTTCTTATCTATAAGATTTATGGACTCCGCTTTTTTCATTGTTGAGAAGAGGATAACTCCAGCAGACCATCCGAACAACACTGACTACAGTGGGAAGTCAATATGCAGAATCCCTTGTGGATATCTTGAGAAACAAAATTGAAATCAAGGGTTTTTGATAAATTGCTGGCAATTTGCTCGTGGAGTAGAACACATCCATCTCAACACCGATTACGGAGCAATGTTCAGGTGAAAATCGTTATTCGTAGTCGAATGCCACACAACATATACTGTGGCAAACCAAAGCGAACCCTCTTGGGTGAAGCCCAAGCAACATTGAGGCAAATCGAGTGGTATTTATGTGGACAAATCGCCATAGTGCATCACAAGCTTTAACAAGGCAAATCCAAATATACTGAGAATATATTTTAGGAGAGAATCATCAGAAAAATTATGGACCTTGAAAACCATAAGGTTCATGATTGAGGTAAGAACAACATACCAATTGTCCCCTTGTGCTTTTTCAACTCATCACCCACATGTTGGTTGTGAAGGTGTAAGGCTGCGATGTGTTCTCCCAGCATCTTTTGATGCCTGCAAAAACAACATGATCCCAAATCAAATTAATGCAAAACTCTTTTTTTTTTGAACACCGTCACTTACAACAGCTGCTGCTGCTACTAACCAACATAAATCTGGTAAAATCTCATCAGATTTCATGAGACAAATGTTTAAAGGCAGGATCCAGCTTGGAAAGTTTGATAATTCCAATGGTTAACAAGACAATATTCTTTCCTGGGCTCGCAAAATAGGTTGTCCGACGTCCTGGGACAACCAGAACATTTTGTCAGACAACCAACCATACCTTTCTGGTTGCCATTCTGACTGGCAACCAAATTTGGTAGTTGCCGAACAAACCTTCCTTTGGATTTATTTATCCACGCTGTTGTAACTTTGACGTAAAATAGTCAATAATTAAATCGTGCCTGCAAAAAAGAATAATTATACATCAAACCCATTACCAATCTCCATGTTGAAGGGGCCGCCATTTTTGTTCTCAGGAAGTGAGTTTGAAACGAATTGCGTAGCAAATGCAGTTCCACTTATTCAATGAACGTACAGTATATGTTCATGTGCCATGCACTACGTCATAATGAACGGGTTGCAAGAGGACATGAACTACTGTATATGTTGAAAAAAAAATGTTTTTTTAACGTTTTCTGTTCACAAAAGCTTACATTTTAAATACTTTTTTTGTCAAAATGAAAAACCTTATGTTGATTGCCACTCATGGTTGTAAAAGCCATGAATGCTGTACAGATGAAGCCATCGATAGTTGGTTTAACAATCGCAAGGGAACGCAACACCTATTTCACAAGACTCCCGTTCACCCCATCCACGAGCAACGCCAAAGCCCAGTTAGTCAGTTCATCTCATTAAGTACAGCTACGAGGGTAAACACTGTGGACACTTGTCGGACAACCGAATTTGCAATGGTGCCTGCCCGAAGGCAACTACAATGTCTAAAATTTCACGAGCCCTATTTTCAAACTGAACGTACACCAGATTTGAAAATACTTAGAAACACCTGTCCCGACAAGAGGATAAGGATGGGGAGGGGGGCAACTTTATTTTGTGTTGTACAACTTCTGGGAGTTTGATTTTTTTTTTTAGCGATAACATCCACTTTTCAACTTTTCCAAGCGGCAGTGCGGGAGTGCATTAGCAGCTATGATAATTCACCCACTTCTTATGATGATTCCCAAATTTCACATTAAAGGAAAAACCAAAGTTGGAGGTGGCCTTCCCAACTTAGTATCATGTTTCCATGCACACCCAGAGTACAGCCAACACTTTTCAACATATTTCATCCAGCGATTTAGGAGTGCATAAAATATTGGGCACGTATGTAAATTAGCCAAGTCGTTTTCTATTAGAAAAGGTTTTCGCCCAGAGATACTATAATAATAAATAAACCGCTGGAACCTTTCTGAGCACACCCCTAAGTACAAACAGGAAATTTCAACTCATTCCGTCTCACTTTAGGGTTATGAGTGCATACAAGTCAAACACGCATGCACGCACACACACACACACACACACACACACGCACACACACAATTAGGAGCCCAAATTATATGTCTAAAATCAGTAACAATCACAAGAGAATAATCTTGGAAAATGCAAAAGTGACAAGCCGAGCACCAACCTGTTTAGACTGTGCATGTCGAGATGTTCCATGATCAAAACCGCTCCACCCGCGGGATTTACCAATGATTTTATGGGGCGTGGAATACGAACGGTGTTTGTAGATCTGATAGCCTGCAGGCTTGCTACTTCACCATCAAACATCAGCTTGGCCTTGGAAGCACACCATTTAAAACTTTAGTTGCAAATGTACTTATTCCCATGGGTTTATCCAAATGTGGTGTAGCAATCACTCAACTAGCTAGTATTCAATGAAATTAATAAATGTTGGTTCTAAAGTAGGAGACGTGAGAGATATAATAGTAAAAAAAAAAAATCCGTAAAGGATAAAAGAGATGTGATTAAAGGGGGTGGTAGATTGTGCTGAAAATTGAAAGTTGTGAGGAACTAAGCGATCAGAAGTGGAAGGACCATCTTCCTTGTCACAGATGATTCCATGTTTTGTTATACAGCAGCCCATCCCATGGTCACGCAGAGAACAGCTGCATCACCTTTTGCTGATCTAGAATGGATTAGATGCTGGTCTGGTAAACGGAGCATGTGTTCCAATTCTGGCAAATATCGGTCTCATCTTGTCACTCCAGAAGGATCGTCAAACAAATCCACCATCAATTTCCATGGTCAGCCACTGGAAGAGGTTCAATGTTTTCAACTTTTAGGCCTTGGTATCAGCAATGATCTCAGCTGGACTGACCATGGAGGAATTTAACTGGCATCCAAAGCAAGCTGCAGACTGGGCATCCTGCATCATTCTAAGTCATTGCTTGAAAAATAGAACTACTCAGCCGACAGGGCCTTTGTTCCTAGCTCAATGGAGTAACTGTTCTCCCCTATAGGCTGGCACTCAAGCATCACATGCTTCGGCGTAATTCTGTGGGATCTAACGCTCTCAACATTATTAGCATCTCCCTCGATGAAGCTGAAGCAGAAGGCATGTTGCTCTCACATCACGGCCTCAATTTGTCTGTTTGTTTTTAACCACATCTCCTAGCTCCCTCTTCTCTCTAAACCCTCTGACTTGCCTCAGCAACACCAGGATGCACGTGTTTTCCCAGGAATCGCCTCCTAGGTTAAATCCCCAAACGCAGGCTTACCACCCTGCTCTACAATATAGTTCCCCTTCTCTCCCTTTTGTGGAACTGCATTGCTAAAACCATTCACACTCTTCCCTGCAGGGCTTATATCAAGCAAGGTGTAATAAACCCCTCCCCCCGACCCACAATTTTTTCTACCCCTATTAGCCCGATGGATCATCACCCATTCACTTACAGTGCAATGTCTTTCCTCCCCTACTCTCTCTTTTCCTGTTGGTTCATTCCCTATTGTCTAACTGTGACCCCACTGGCATACCATCAGTAACATTGTCTTTCTACCCCCATCTTCTGACTCTTCCGTAACCCACTATTAAGTACACAAAAAAGAAAGAGGGAGAAGGAATGAAGGATATCACAGAGGGATAAATTATCCCACAATTTTATATGGATGGCCCCTAAATAAGCACAGTATTAAAAGCTTCTTTCCCACATATCACAGGTGATTGATGATCATATCACAAAAATGATCATATCCCACATATCACAAAAAGACAATGCATGACAAACACATAAATCACCACTTACCTCTGATTTGCTGTTTGTTTTGACAAAGACTTTTCCTGTGTCAGTCTCATAGCTGCATCCATCATTAATGCAGCCACCACCTGCATGGCCAATGAGCCGCAATTTGTCTGTTGCCAGTTCAACCTTCAAAAGGTGTTCAAGTGCCTAGCAATAAGTTGGGGCAAAATAAAAATAACCAGAGTTGGTGTCAAAGCCACCCAATGCTCGCCCGTTTATACATTTATCGTTTTTAAAAGACTAGTCTAATAAATATTGTTTATTAGCACTTCGCAGTGAAGTTCTAATCCAATAATTTTAAAGCAATATATGTATTTGTATATTGTAATCAGTAAAAAAATAGTGGTAGATAAAAACATGAGAAAGGAAAAAACTTTAACGTTGATGTGCTACAAAAAAGTTAAGTTCAAAATAGGTCAAAAATTTAACACATTTGAAATTATTTCTTAATTTCAACTTCACTACATCAATAATATACCCCAAAGGAAACCATCATAGCCAAATATCAGCATCCTAGTACACATATTAATGAATGGCAAGCTTCTAAATAACTTGCACCAAAAACTTTAACGTTGATGTGCTAAAAAAAAGTTAAGTTCAAAACAGGTCAAAATTTTTTTAAAATTGGAAATTATTTTTTAATTTCAACTTCACTACATCAATAATATACCCAAAGAAACCTCCAGCCAAATATCAGCATCTAGTACACATATTAAATGAATGGCAAGTTCTAAATAACTTGCACCAAAACTTAAACGTTTTCACGCTCACAATGGCTGATCGCTTGACGCTCACGCCGGGGGTATCGCTATAGCTCTCTGTTCTTCGAACAGGCGAGCTAAAAAATTTTTAAAAAAATTGGTAATTTCAACTTCACTACACCAATAGTATACCCCAAAGGAACCTCCATGCCAAATATCAGCACCTAGTACACATATTAATGAATGGCAAGCTTCTAAATAACTTGCACCAAAAACTTTAACATTTTCACGCTCACGGCTGACGCTGACGCTCACGCCGGGGGTATAGCTATAGCTCTCTGTTCTTCGAACAGGCGAGCTAAAAATGGAAGTGAACAATCACCACATTTATACAAATGACATCATATTTAAATCTCAATTGTTCCTTATTTTCTTCACAAGGTTGTCTCACAACCTCTCACATTTGCTTCATCTTTGATGTTGTCTCACATTTGCTTCATCTTTGTCTGTCACTCATAAATGGGAGATTATTGCCAAGAACACACACACACACACACACACACACACACACACACCTCCCTCCACTCTCTCACACTTCGAAGGCTATCCCCATTAGAACTATATATTGTTACGGTTGTGGAAATTCGCATTAACCATAAAGGGCCCTCAGGTGAGATATCTCTGTAAGTACATGTGTAGTTAGCCCAAACCCGTTGTATAGAGGGAATTTATGTGATCCATCCGGGCTGCGACGCTTTGAGTTAGCCATTTTTCTGTTCTATCTTTATTTCAAACAAACAGCATCTCAACAACCACGCCATCCCACCACAGACACCAACCACACTACAACCACGCCACCTCCACCATCTACGCTACCACATCGTCGCCACTCACCATTCAGTAGGCCTCGTGCGGTTACGATCTCCGCGAAGGAACAAACAAAAACCAACAACGATGCTCGGGGGGTTTTCCCGCCTGTTTTTCCCATTTAAATTCTCCGCGCTCGGTATGGTGGAAGTGCGATCCGAGCCGGGGGTCAAAGGTGAGAAAAGGTGGGGGCCTCTTTTTGGGGGAATAATCAAGAAGAGATCACACACAACATTGTTAATACATTTTGGTGACGCCCCTTGACCTTTGACCCCAACGCTACTAGGGTATTACGCCCACCTTTCATGTGGCATAGCCTAGATGTAGAATTGAGTAATGAACATTTTTGGTGTTGGTTTTATGCTCGTGGATAAAAGACCGCGTCTTATGACGAAAAAACGATTTCTGAACCTTTTCGTGACCTTGGACCTTTAATCGAATTTGCTCCCAAAAGCTTCGCCTGGGTTCCTTGAGTAACTGCACATTCATCTCTGAAAATTTTCATGCAAACTCGGTCCAGAGTTTTTTGGCATATGTTGTTCCGACATATTTACGCAATAAATATCCACAGGGGTCATACAATACTTTCGTCAAACAGAAGTTTGCGAAAGAGGTACATTAACCTCCGCCCTGATCGAAGATGGTAAGGAGGTTACTTGTTTTCACCCCCTGTCTGTTTTGTCTTGTTTGACTGCATCTGGTGAACAAGTATTACGGAAATAAAAAAAACTCCTCGACGGATTTCGATAAACTTGATGTGGGGGGATTAGTATTGGTCCAAGGATCATGCATTAGATTTGGACTTTGGCAAAGTCAATATGGCAGCTATGGCGGCCCATTTTGAAAAAAAAAATATTTGAAATTTGTTTTCCATTCTTACATGTTTTAAATGATTTCCAACCAAAAAAAAAAAATTTGTTAGAAAAAAAAAAAACTAAATTTTGCAATTTTCAAAAATTCGATTATTTGAAAATATTTGAATTTTTTTTCTTGCATTTCTACATTAGGATTTCCAACGAAAAAAATTGTTAGAGAGAAAAAAAATTTTGCAACTTTTTTTACAAAAAAATTTCGATTTTTTTTTTTGGCATTTCTACATGCACGTCGAGCTAGTTTAGTTTATTCAATCGGGTCAGTGAGTCTGATTCTTTGACCTACATATGAATAGAAATCAGTTCATAAAGTGACGCTAGCAGTATTGGCGCGGGAGGTTTTGGCACTCTGCGAGTGCCTCCCTCTGTTTGGCATGTTTTGTTGTGAAATCACTTAATAACATGTAGAAATGCAAAAAAAAAAAATCAGAAATTTGTTGAAAAAAAGTTGCAAAAATTTTTTTTTCCATCTAACTTATTTATTTTTTTGGGGGGGGGGGGTTGGAAAATCACTTAAAACATGTTAGAAATGCGAAAAAAAAATTTTCAAATATTTTTCAAAATGGCCGCTATCCAAAATCTAATGGCATGATCCTTGGACGATACTAACCCCCACCAAGTTTCGTCAAAATCGTCGAGGAGTTTTCCGTATACTCTTCACAAACAAACAAACAAACAAACATAAAGGGGTGAAAAACAGTAACCTCCGATCTTCGATGGCGAGGTTAATAACTGCGTGGGATCACTGTATGTTGGGTGCCATTGCTAGCGGCATGCGGTTTGGTATATTACATATCTCTTCTTCTTCTTTCGGCTGCTCCCGTTGGGGGTCGCCACAGCGGATCATCCGTTATGATCCGCATACTGATTTGGCATAGGTTTACGCTGGATGCCCTTCCTGACGCAACCCTGGTCGCTCTTTAGACCAGGATAGGATTGGTTTTGCCATGTTTCCGGGTTGCCCTACACCCTCTCATCAGCCGGCCAGCACAGAGCTCCCGTCCTCAAGGATCCTAAACCAAGCCTCCGAGTAGCCAGATACAGGCGCACGCCACTACGCCGGTGGTATATTTACATACATATATAATATATATATATATATATATATATATACATACACACAAACTATAATTGATGAGGTGTGTGTGTCATGTTTTGTGTAGAGTGTGATAACAAAAATGATCGTCATGATCTCTGAGTTGTATCGGCTCATTATACAAAGAACCCGGAATAATTCCCATGTTTTAAACGCACGCCACGTTAAGGTGTATTAGGCATCTTAATAAGTCCTTCCACGCCATGGCATTCCATTACAAATAAATAACAAAAAGAATGATGACATTGCAACAAGCATATCATTTAATACAATAATATTAGAACAAAAATAACGCATCATTTGGCAATAAGAACAAACGTTAATCCTCTCCACCCTGGCCAAGCACATCCGAGCTTGGTGAAAGAAAAGGCAAGCTAATGTCAAGCAGTACAGCAGGCAAGTATGCTACAAGGCATGAAGATCAATGGAAATTGGCAATGGACCAAGAGGAGGAGGAGAGATTGGGACCATACTCTTGTGCAGAGCGTTGGTGCTGCTTAAACAGTCTCCTTGGCTATTTGGCACATTCCTGGACAGGTCGCCACTCAGCACAAGTATACCAGCTTGCTGGCATTATTTGCAACCTCGGAAGGATACAGGTCGAGTTAACCCACCTGGTATTAATTGAACAGCTGAGCGGGATTTGAACTCAGGACCATAGGATCTAAAGCCACCACCCTAACATTAGCCACCACAGGCATAATGGACAAGAGGCCACCGGTTATGTACTGTGGAGAAGATGCATCCCGCATTTTTCTTCTCCTGCACAAGGCTGTATCTTTATCCAAACTGCTGCAAGATAGGGCAATGTTATTTTTACTCCTGACCACGCAGCGCCTCATCACCAGGAACGTTGCACAGTCCCTGCTGCAGGAGTGTCCTCGAAGGTTTCTTCCACACCCTCTTCATTTCTGCTAATCTATCGCACAGGATTACATCTGTGTCAAAGAGAAGAAACCAATTTGTGGATATGGGGACAAGACGGTTGATGGATATCAGAGGCCGTGCAGGCAATTGTGCTCGAGTGCTCACAATTACCTGCTGCCATCTATTGCTTGCCACACACAGGCAAAAAAAAAGTGCACTGAACTTCACAGTGAATATGTGGTTTTGCGGAGGAGAATGCTTTCACTTTCTCCAACATTCATCATTGTTGGTTGTATGTGTAATGTTCAATAAAGTCATGCACAAAACTTGAAATATCATGCATATAAACACAACATGATCATAGTCTCATAATCACATCATCATTCACAATTATTAAACAGAACTGCTTAAAGAAACATGTTTCAATCAACTGATTGGAACACAAAGCACCACTGTGGGTACCTGGGGAATGTATCCACAGCACGTGTGGTGTAAAAACCAAACTTGTCCACGTACTGGAACTCTTCCTGACAACGCCCTTTCCTGAATATGTCAATGCAGATATTAAAATTTGTGAGTTTACATGACAAGTCATTTGATAATTTTAAAAAACACTATCACGATGATGATTTGGGTTTCAAACTCAGAGCTTGACATGGACTGTGAACAGAGTGACTGAGTCATGAGATCAACTTACAGCTTCCACTTTATAAATAAGGCTGTGCCAATTTGGCAGAGTCAGGGATGATTACTAAATATATAAATAAATGGAAATATACAATAACCCAGAATCTCCTGAGAAGTATGCTAAAAGTGGCCACGTTATATGGCTTTCTCAAAAATAAATAATTGAAGGTTCATTCAAAACCTGGCTTGGTGGAGTAAGGTTAGAAGAGTGTAACTATGAGGGTGTGAGGGCGTCGGTTTGAACCCGACACCGACGGAGTCATTCAAAGACTTCAAAAATGGTACGTGCTGCTTCCTAACTGATGCTCAGCATTTAAAAAAGGATAGACCCAAACAACTATAAATTAGCAACCATCAGGAGGCTTGATTACCTAACGCTCCTCCTGCATTGAAGTTCTTGTAAGAGAACTCGTATTTTACGTTCTCCTACTAAAGTAGGATAGCCTCGAGGTATGCACAAGAAACCTCTGAGCTGTGTAGCCTGAGCTTGAATCTCAACCAAGCTACAACTGTCATCATGCAGTGTTTGACATGCAGGGCGAGGCATCAATGTGTGTGCCGTCATCAGAGAGACGTTGACTCGGTCTGTCAGCACTGGTTGTTGGTGGATGTTAAGGTCTATGGGTCTGTCATGAAGAAAGGGAGATATTCCAGCACCCTGAACATATTGTTAGGATTGTCTTAGGGGGTAATGGGGCATAGTTTAGTGTGTATTTCCTAGTGCTGATATAATAGTGTTGTAATTGCTGTAATTAAAGAGATGGTGTCGAGCAAGTGTTTAGAAGCTATGTCCTCCCTTATCCAGTGTCTGTTCCAAGTCCCTCATTTCACCCTCCTTACACTCATGAAATCTTCCCCGAACATTCTGTGTAAACGTAACTTTCCATGGTTAGCTACCAATCAGCGTGGCGACAATGGGGTCGTAAGTGGGCAAAAGCATCAAATGGGCAGGAAGCAAGCCGTTCACCATCGCCTGATTTATGGATTGGTTCTGAGACCATTAAAACCAATCCATAAATCACCACTGTCAACTCAAGACCACGGAGATGGCCTACAACATGTCACGGGTGGTTGATGGGGCCCGCGGAATGATATAAAAGAGCACAGGAGATTGCACATTGGGTCACTCTCTCTCCATGGGTTGGGTTCTGCGCGGTTCGTGGTTGTTGCTTGGGGTGCTTTCTTCCTTAGTTCATTGTCCGTGGTGCTGGCTCTGCCCAGTGTTCATTTTTACTATCGCAGAATGTGGCAAGAGGACGAGCCTCCATCAGACCACCATGGGTAGCAACCAAACAGGACCAGACCGTATGCAAGTTGGGCGCAACACACACAGGTTTCTCTTCTGTCTCGTCCTCTCCTTCTATCTCCCATCGTCTCCCAAGTGAAAAAACGAAGGCCACATTGTTTAAGTTCATTGTGGTTCCAAGGACATGTTGGGTATTTTTTTTTTTTATTACCCTCGCAGAGGAGAGGGGATGCATTTGGGTCCGTTTGTTGTCTGTTCGTTTGTTTTGTCCGCACAGAACTTTTGTTTTTCTCTGCAACTGCTTTCTGATTGAGACAAATTTTCACCATTGGTGCAACTACTCATGCAGAATGTTTTAATAATTATGACGTCATAGGTCACGTGGTGTGGCAGCCATATTGGAAAACAGAACAATTTTGGACCTCTGTATCCAAAACCACACCAAGGAAAAAAATCCCCTAAAAATCCAAAAATATATCCAGAAAAAAAACCGGTCTGAAACCAAAATTGAAACTTGGACATAGCAAGTACTCCTCATGGAGAATGAGTGTGATTTTTTTTATGTCAGATGTGCCCTCATTTGACGTCATAATTGCATATGTAGAACGCTACATCCGATCAGTATGAAAAATTGAGGGTCATCTAGGGATAAATGGTCACAGAAAAAAATTAATGACATCATCGGTCACATATTTCGGCAGCCATATTGTTTTTTTAAACCTTCAAATCTTCTTCTCTGAAGTGGCTGAACAAATCGAGGCGAAACTTTACACGTATGACCGCCTGCCCATGAGGAACAAAAGGTTCACACATATATCATCATGGTTTGGCAGCCTTATTGGATTTACCCTAAAACTATTTTAAAAAAATACACCACTCAAAATAAGTCCTGTGAGGGTCTGCAATCTCCGATTGCTCTTTTTCTTGTTATTATTCTTATTATTGATTCCTTACAGTCTTGGGATCGACACAAGTGTGGCTGTGTTTTCTTCTTCTTCTTCTTCCCTTTCCCAGTTAATTGTAATAAACCCTCTTAAATGAGAACTTGTGTGGCCATCGGCTAGGAACTCCATAATGCAAAATAATTGAAATAAACCATTAGACGGGCAGTTTCGGGTGCGCACATTAAGGCGCTTGTGAAAAGCGAATCATCTGTTGGCTCTCACTCGGCATTTTGGCAGGCTAATTATCCGTGGTCGTGTGGTTTGAAAAACGATTCACACCCAAATTAACCCGGGTGGACACAGAGACCTTCTGACAGTGCAACGGTCTTAGAAGACTGTGGCCGTAACAATATTACAAATTCCTGCCAAAACTGTGGGTAGCGTCTTGAATATCCCTCGACACCAGGTTACGCTGCTCGCTCTCTTTCAGTGTGATATCTTTGTTTGGGCAGCGGCTCTCACGATAAATAAATTCACTTTCCAAGGTTGCTAATATGTTATACGAAAGGCAACCATGATGAACTGCAGCACTTAAGGTGATCATGCACTCAAGTGTTTAAAGTTGTGATTCAACAAGAACAATGTTCGCCAGACGTAGGAACATAATATGTGGTATGAGTCCAGGCTTTTTGCAGGAAAATATCAATCATTTACTTTGTTCTTATCTATAAGATTTATGGACTCCGCTTTTTTCATTGTTTGAGAAGAGGATAACTCCAGCAGACCATCCGAACAACACTGACTACAGTGGGAAGTCAATATGCAGAATCCCTTGTGGATATCTTGAGAAACAAATTGAATCAAGGGTTTTTGATAAATTGCTGGCAATTTGCTCGTGGAGTAGAACACATCCATCTCAAACACGATTACGGAGCAATGTTCAGGTGAATCGTTATTCGTAGTCGAATGCCACACAACATATACTGTGGCAACCAAAGCGAACCCTCTTGGGTGAAGCCCAAGCAACATTGAGGCAAATCGAGTGGTATTTATGTGGACAAATCGCCATAGTGCATCACAAGCTTAACAGGCAAATCCAAATATACTGAGAATATATTTTAGGAGAGAATCATCAAAAAATTATGGACCTTGAAAACCATAAGGTTCATGATTGAGGTAAGAAAAACATACCAATTGTCCCTTGTGGCTTTTTCAACTCATCCCACATGTTGGTTGTGAAGGTGTAAGGCTGCGATGTGTTCTCCAGCATCTTTTGATGCTGCAAAACAACATGATCCAAATCAAATTAATGCAAAACTCTTTTTTTTTTGAACACCGTCACTTACAAAGCTGCTGCTGCTACTAACCAACATAAATCTGGTAAAATCTCATCAGATTTCATGAGACAAATGTTAAAGGCAGGATCCAGCTTGGAAAGTTTGATAATTCCAATGGTTACAAGACAATATTCTTTCTGGGCTCGCAAAATAGGTTGTCCGACGTCCTGGGACAACCAGAACATTTTGTCAGACAACAACCATACCTTTCTGGTTGCCATTCTGACTGGCAACCAAATTTGGTAGTTGCCGAACAAACCTTCCTTTGGATTTATTTATCCACGCTGTTGTAACTTTGACGTAAATAGTCAATAATTAAATCGTGCCTGCAAAAAAGAATAATTATACATCAAACCATTACAATCTCCATGTTGAAGGGGCCCATTTTTGTTCTCAGAAGTGAGTTTGAAACGAATTGCGTAGCAAATGCAGTTCCACTATTCAATGAACGTACAGTATATGTTCATGTGCCATGCACTACGTCATAATGAACGGGTTGCAAGAGGACATGAACTACTGTATATTGTTGAAAAAAAAATGTTTTTTAAACGTTTTCTGTTCACAAAGCTTACATTTTAAATACTTTTTTTGTCAAAATGAAAACCTTATGTTGATTGCCACTCATGGTTGTAAAAGCCATGAATGCTGTACAGATGAAGCCATCGATAGTTGGTTTAACAATCGCAAGGGAACGCAACCTATTTCACAAGACTCCCGTTCACCCTCTCCACGAGCAACGCCAAAGCCCAGTTAGTCAGTTCATCTCATTAGACAGCTACGAGGGTAAACACTGTGGACACTTGTCGGACAACCGAATTTGCAATGGTGCCTGCCCGAAGGCAACTACAATGTCTAAATTTCACGAGCCCTATTTTCAAACTGAACGTACACCAGATTTGAAAATACTTAGAAACACCTGTCCGACAAGAGGATAAGGATGGGGAGGGGGCAACTTTATTTTGTGTTGTACAACTTCTGGGAGTTTGATTTTTTTTTTTTAGCGATAACATCCACTTTTCAACTTTTCCAAGCGGCAGTGCGGGAGTGCATTAGCAGCTATGATAATTACCACTTCTTATGATGATTCCCAATTTCACATTAAAGGAAAAACCAAAGTTGGAGGTGGCCTTCCCAACTTAGTATCATGTTTCCATGCACACCCAGAGTACAGCCAACACTTTTCAACATATTTCATCCAGCGATTTAGGAGTGCATAAAATATTGGGCACGTATGTAAATTAGCCAAGTCGTTTTCTATTAGAAAAGGTTTTCGCCCAGAGTACTATAATAATAAATAACCGCTGGAACTTTCTGAGCACACCCCTAAGTACAAACAGGAAATTTCAAACTCATTCCGTCTCACTTTAGGGTTATGAGTGCATACAAGTCAAACACGCATGCACGCACACACACACACACACACACACACACACACACTCACACACACACTTAGGAGCCCAAATTATATGTCTAAACAGTAACAATCACAAGAGAATAATCTTGGAAAATGCAAAAGTGACAAGCCGAGCACCAACCTGTTTAGACTGTGCATGTCGAGATGTTCCATGATCAAACCGCTCCACCGCGGGATTTACCAATGATTTTATGGGGCGTGGAATACGAACGGTGTTTTGTAGATCTGATAGCCTGCAGGCTTGCTACTTCACCATCAAACATCAGCTTGGCCTTGGAACACCATTTAAACTTTAGTTGCAAATGTACTTATTCCATGGGTTTATCCAAATGTGGTGTAGCAATCACTCAACTAGCTAGTATTCAATGAAATTAATAAATGTTGGTTCTAAAGTAGGAGACGTGAGAGATATAATAGTAAAAAAAAAAAATCCGTAAAGATAAAAGAGATGTGATTAAAGGGGGTGGTAGATTGTGCTGAAATTGAAAGTTGTGAGGAATAAGGATCAGAAGTGGAAGGACCATCTTCCTTGTCACAGATGATTCCATGTTTTGTTATACAGACCCATCCATGGTCACGCAGAGAACAGCTGCATCACCTTTTGCTGATCTAGAATGGATTAGATGCTGGTCTGGTAACGGAGCATGTGTCCAATTCTGGCAAATATCGGTCTCATTTGTCACTCCAGAAGGATCGTCAAACAAATCCACCATCAATTTCCATGGTACCACTGGAAGAGGTTCAATGTTTTCAACTTTTAGGCCTTGGTATCAGCAATGATCTCAGCTGGACTGACCATGGAGGAATTTAAACTGGCATCCAAAGCAAGCTGCAGACTGGGCATCCTGCATCATTCTAAGTCATTGCTTGAAAAATAGAACTACTCAGCCGACAGGGCTTTTGTTCCTAGCTCAATGGAGTAACTGTTCTCCCTATAGGCTGCACTCAGCATCACATGCTTCGGCGTAATTCTGTGGGATCTAACGCTCTCAACATTATTAGCATCTCCCTCGATGAAGCTGAAGCAGAAGGCATGTTGCTCTCACATCACGGCCTCAATTTGTCTGTTTGTTTTTAACCACATCTCCTAGCTCCCTCTCTCTCTAAACCCTCTGACTTGCCTCAGCAACACCAGGATGCACGTGTTTTCCAGGAATCGCCTCTAGGTTAAATCCCACAAACGCAGGCTTACACCCCTGCTCTACATATAGTTCCCCTTCTCTCCCTTTTGTGGAACTGCATTGCTAAAACATTCACACTCTTCCTGCAGGGCTTATATCAAGCAAGGTGTAATAAACCCTCCCCCGACCCACAATTTTTTCTACCCCTATTAGCCGATGGATCATCACCCATTCACTTACAGTGCAATGTCTTTCTCCCCTACTCTCTTTTTCCTGTTGGTTCATTCCCTATTGTCTAACTGTGACCCCTGGCATACCATCAGTAACATTGTCTTTCTACCCCCATCTTCTGACTCTTCCGTAACCCACTATTAAGTACAAAAAAGAAAGAGGGAGAAGGAATGAAGGATATCACAGAGGGATAAATTATCCCACAATTTTATTATGGATGGCCCCTAAATAAGCACAGTATTAAAAGCTTCTTTCCCACATATCACAGGTGATTGATGATCATATCACAAAAATGATCATATCCACATATCACAAAAAGACAATGCATGACAAACACATAAATCACCACTTACCTCTGATTTGCTGTTTGTTTTGACAAAGACTTTTCCTGTGTCGTCTCATAGCTGCATCCATCATTAATGCAGCCACCACCTGCATGGCCAATGAGCCGCAATTTGTCTGTTGCCAGTTAACCTTCAAAAGGTGTTCAAGTGGCCTAGCAATAAGTTGGGGCAAAATAAAATAACCAGAGTTGGTGTCAAAGCCACCCAATGCTCGCCCGTTTACATTTATCGTTTTTAAAAGACAGTCTAATAATATTGTTTTAAAGCATTGCAGTGAAGTCTGATCCAAATATTTTAAAGCAATATATGTATTTGTATATTGTAATCAGTAAAAAATAGTGGTAGATAAAAACATGAGAAAGGAAAACTTTAACGTTGATGTGCTACAAAAAAGTTAAGTTCAAAATAGGTAAAAATTTAACACATTTGAAATTATTTCTTAATTTCAACTTCACTACATCAATAATATACCCCAAAGGAACCTCCATGCAATATCAGCATCCTAGTACACATATTATGAATGGCAAGCTTCTAATAACTTGCACCAAAAACTTTAACGTTGATGTGCTACAAAAAAGTTAAGTTCAAAACAGGTCAAAATTTTTTTAAATTGGAATTATTTTTTAATTTCAACTTCACTACATCAATAATATACCCAAAGGAACCTCCATGCCAAATATCAGCATCCTGTACACATATTAAATGAATGGCAAGTTTCTAAATAACTTGCACCAAAACTTTAACGTTTTCACGCTCACGCTGACGCTGACGCTCACGCGGGGGTATCGCTATAGCTCTCTGTTCTTCGAACAGGCGAGCTAAAAATTTTTAAAAAAATTGGTAATTTCAACTTCACTAACACATAGTATACCCCAAAGGAACCTCATGCCAAATATCAGCATCCTAGTACACATATTAATGAATGGCAAGCTTCTAAATAACTTGCACCAAAACTTTAACATTTTCACGCTCACGCTGACGCTGACGCTCACGCCGGGGTATAGCTATAGCTCTCTGTTCTTCGAACAGGCGAGCTAAAAATGGAAGTGAACAATCACACATTTATACAAATGACATCATATTTAAATCTCAATTTTCCTTATTTTCTTCACAAGGTTGTCTCACAACCTCTCACATTTGCTTCATCTTTGATGTTGTCTCACATTTGCTTCATCTTTGTCTGTCACTCATAAATGGGAGATTATTGCCAAGAACACACACACACACACACACACACACAACACACAACACACACAACAACACACTCCCTCCACTCTCTCCAACTTCGAAGGCTATCCCCATTAGAACTATATATTGTTACGGTTGTGGAAATTCGCATTAAACCATAAAGGGCCCTCAGGTGAGATATCTCTGTAAGTACATGTGTAGTTAGCCCAAACCCGTTGTATAGGGGAATTTATGTGATCATCCGGGCTGCGACGCTTTGAGTTAGCCATTTTCTCTGTTCTATCTTTTATTTCAAACAAACAGCATCTCAACAACCACGCCATCCCAACCACAGCACCACCACACTACAACCACGCCACCTCCCCATACGCTACCACATCGTCGCCACTCACCATTCAGTAGGCCTCGTGCGGTTACGATCTCCGCGAAGGAACAAACAAAAACCAACAACGATGCTCGGGGGTTTTCCCGCCTGTTTTTCCATTTAAATTCTCCGCGCTCGGTATGGTGGAAGTGCGATCCGAGCCGGGGGTCAAAGGTGAAGAAAGGTGGGGGCCTCTTTTTGGGGAATAAATTCTCTGGCCCTGAGCCAAAAACTGACTCCCCGGCCCCGCACGGGGCGGGTGGAGGGAGAGCGAGAGGGCACGCCCCCCTTCGCGGA
>CM068958.1:138927991-138943421 GCA_035128595.1 Eptatretus atami
AAAAGAAGAGAGATTCTCCGAATTCCACCCACGCACACGCTGCGTGTTCGAAACGTATTCACACTCAGACCTCCACTCCATCACACTCACATTCACCACGGAGAGACGCGGACTGCATGCTCACGCATGCCGACCGATCATCTCCCTCACATACAGAGACTCACACACACGGTCTCCCCACACGGACCCTCATCACTCACACCCAACCTTCCACTTGCACGGGGGCTCACTCACACCATGCGTGCTGGAGTCACGCATCTACGCACCTCGCAAACACCCACACCCCTGCACAACCACACTGGGATTCGTGTCCCCACAGGGTTCCCGGGGCCTCTATACCCCCAAGCGCACGTGCACCTGTCCCACAGCACTATCGTTCCTTCACTCCGCTTGGCACGACCGAAACGCCACCTGGTCGTGATTCGCCTCAAGGGGGCATACTCCCTCCTCGCCCAATCGTTTCCTGGGGCAGCCATCCAGCGCTCACACCGGTCCCACCGCAGTCCCGCGAGCATCACCCCATTACCTCCACACCTCTGTGTGTGTGTGTTCTGTTCCTTAACCCCGTCCTTTAATCGTGCAGGTCTCTCCTCTACTTTTTTTTTTCTTCTTGGTCCGCGTCTCTAATACATTTATTAGATTTCTGTTTCTTTCTGGAAGTTTTTTCCATCTCTATGGATTCAATTTTTACTCTCTCCTTGAGTTCATTAATTTCAAAACCATCGCCTATAGTTTTGATTTCTCTCCCACATCTTCCTATCACATGCTCCTATTTCCAAATGCCTCATCGTTTTCTCAATTGGTGCATTCCCTCCTAACCTGTGTTTCAAATTCGCATGTTCTCTCATTTACATACTTCCTTGCTTTCCTCTCGCTGTCCTTCCCTAAATCCTCCAGTTTCCATGGTTTGCTTCATTTGGTTAATTTCTTTCTTGTGTTTCATTTGCTTGCTAGTGTGCATCAATTACTCTTTCTGTTCTTCTCGCTGTTTTCCTTCTGTCAGTTTCAAATGGTTTATCCAATCAAGTGTGGATGAAAATTATCGGCTTTTTGTGTATTCATTCGCTGGGTTGCTTTGTATAACGCTCTTCGCAACATCCAGCCCGGTTGCCTTTTTCTTTCAACTTTGTCAACACTCGGCTCATGTTTCTTTTTGTTTTTCTATCCCATGTTCCTCTCGTTCCTTCCCTCTCCAATCTCGTTGTGTCCCCTTCATCTCCTGATTTCTCCTTCCTGCTTCATTCCTTGCCCCTTCACTTCTCCTCCGTATTCCAACCTATGTTTTTCGTTTTGTCGTTCAATTTCAAATTCATACTCTTTCAGTTTTTTTATTCCCGACTGTCTTCTTGTTCCTCATTCCTGTAATCTCGTCAATTATCTTTGCAACTGACCCAGATTTCTTTCTCCTGTCTCAATTCTTGTTCTTCCATATCCTGAAACGCTTCTTGTTCCCTCATCTGCAATCTCGAGATGGTTTCATTCCATTGATATACGATTTTCCTTCTTCTAGTACTCAATTCGTTTATGCTTAATTACATCATTACTCCTTTCTTAGCATCTTCATTTTTTAATCTGAGCCTTCGCTTCAGGGAGAAGATTCGATCTGTACACCAGCGTGGTGCCCTTTTATAACGTTCTCATTCTCCGTTCTCTTAAGTATCTTTCTCTCCTCACGCAGTCCTCAAAATTTTCGTTATTGCTCAATTCCGTCTCTTCGTTCTGAGTGTTTCTGTAACTCAGTTTTCTTCTCTAATTCTTTTCCTCATCTCCGCACACCCGACCCTTGGGCTTTGGCTTCTAACTGTTCTTGCCAATCTTGGCCCTTGTGTTTGTCTATCCGTCTTCCCAGTTTCCTCCTGTCTTTCCGTTTTTACCCTCCGTCCCAGCTTATCAACCTCTTGTCATGTCTTGAAAGTCCTTTTCTCACACTCCACTATTTTTATTTCCTTCGTGCACGACTCAGTCACACCAATTAATTTTTTCCATATCGTTTACCGTCACTTTTTCCCGTCACCTCCACACTTTCTCGCCCGCCAACACGTCTCCCGAATTATTTTCTCCTCACCCGCCTTCACGGCGGGCCTGACAACCGTCCATGGCCCACCATCCCGCTCGTTCGCGACTTCCAACACGTGGGCGTCGCATATTACGTGCACTTACGCTAAGTTGCTTTCATGCCCGCCTGGCAGCCATTGGCCTATTTGCTGCGTTTCACCCCGCATTTCTTTTTTTCTTCTTCATTTCGTTTTTGTTGTGTTTCCATTTTGCAGTCGGTTTCCCATCCATTTTTTTAACTGTTCCAAAGTTTCGTTATTCATTCACTTCCATTAATTGGTTTGTGTTGTTTTCCCTTCGATGTCTTTGTTCACCATCCTTTTATTTTCGTTTTTCAAAATTTCGAGAGTAGATCCCATACCATCCTTTTTTGTTCAATTCGTTATTCATCCTCGTTGCAGTCATCCGCATCAAATTTCTCCCCACCTGATTGATTTACATGCCGACTTTTGACGAAGCCCCTCGAATTCGCCTTCTCGGATCCGGTATTCTGAATCTCTCGTGGCTTTTTCACTGGGGGACCGGAGGAACCACAGAAACTTGACGGAGGTGGAGGGGGCTGTCTAACACCGCGGCCGTCTGCCGGCGCCCATTTCGGGCTCTGGGTTCAGCATTAGAGGGGGGTAAACTGTTCTCGCACACGCAATCGTCCTGCATGGGGATTCATCCTGGAGCCAAATGGATTCTACATCACTACACATATACCATTTCTATTAACCCCGGCTCCCGCTCGCCTTGAGACCCATCTTTATTCCAGTAAGGGGTTAATTTTAAATCGCTCGTAATTTAGAGGGAATCGGGGGACAGCTCTGCCTCTCACCCTCGCGCACCGCATTCCCTCGTGATATTTAAGCGTGAAGACGGGAGGGATTCGAATCACACTCCTGTCACAGATGGGTGTTCGACAATCGCGCCCGTACGGCGTGAGATCGGCCAGCGCGACTCCGAACACCGCGACCCAAGCCTCCCGCCCACCCACCGGAAACGGAATTTACAATTCAGTCGTTGACCCTTTCCGGCTAACTGCGGGATCCACAGTCACGGGTGGGGCCTTTCGACCTACCACAATCGTTTGCCAATCGGTCCACCGCCGCGTAGGTTTATTCAGGGTTGTTCGCCAAACTCGAACCTATCCTAAGTTACAAACACGCGGATGGTAATCCCAGGCCGCGATCGTACCTCGCCGCAGGTCGACTCCGGACACGAGCCGCTTTTGGGCGGCCGTTCCCGTACTATCCGAGGATTAAACGAGCCGGCGTTATCGTCGACGACTCGACGGTTCACGATTATTTACCGAGGCGTTCACCCACTACGAACCCTTTACGTGAAGCCCCGGATGGAGGTTCATCTTAAGAAAAGACGAATCGATAACAAGAAAAAAACAGTTCAACATACAATGCACATTTATTTCGCGGCACTTACAAAACGGAGCACACCATATAGCACGTATTTACAGCCAAATTAGGCGATTGCACCTACATATTATCACATAGATTACAACCACGAAATGCACAATATAAAAGGAGTTAAAACGACTACCCACGACAACCCACGGACCACTTATACAGTTAACTAACCCTTACAAAGACACGGCGCACAACAACAGCATTCAACCGAAGCCAAAAGAAAAGACCCCCTCACAGGCAAGGGAGTCAGACTGGGCCCCGTGGGCCTAATGCGGCGTGCACCACCTGAGAATGAGCGGCCAGGTCCACGAGACCGAAGGTCCTACCAACCACCCGCCTCGTGGCGAGCCCAGATGTCGCTGCAGCGGCGGTGCCCCCAGTTGCCGTTGGCACCTGCATTGGAGTAAAGTGGGAACGGGCCCCTTGCGAGCACTCTCTAGCGCGGCGGAAAAGGAGGAGAATTGTTGATATGCTCTGGGAGGGAGTAATGGCCGGCTGCGCGAACTCAACGCGACCGTCGTCGTCCCGGACACGAGCTCCAGGTCCTCC
The DNA here is from genome assembly GCA_035128595.1 of Eptatretus atami. Lineage (NCBI taxonomy): Eukaryota > Metazoa > Chordata > Myxini > Myxiniformes > Myxinidae > Eptatretus > Eptatretus atami. The sequence goes on from CM068958.1 coordinate 138,932,002, forward strand.
TCGCCGTGCACTCCGCTGCCGTTCACCTCCGCAGCCGTCCGCCTCCGCAGTACCGCTGCCCCACCTCTGCCTCGAGCTCCGTCTCCGAATCTGCCCCCACCGAAATCTCGCCTGACTCCACTGCTCCACCGATTGCTCAACCGATCTCCTCCCTCGACTCATGCGCTCCGCCATTTTTATCCCGCTTCGGAATCCACCATAAGTTGAAATTCTGGATCCCAATCGCCCCTCAGGGGCGGGAGCCACGCCTCTAAAGCCGATTGGCAACGCATTGAAAAAGGGCGTGTAATCATTCCTGATCCTCCAAATCTCTATGCTATATGCGATTTTCGTCAGCGCCGCGTCTGGAGGCGGGGCCAAAGCCGCCCCGCGCTCTATTGGGTGGATCAGATTGTGGGCGTGTAGCATTCTGATCCGAATTCTCCTCAGAAAGAAAGCCCGCTATCCCTGCACTCCCGCAAGTCTCGCGTGTCTCGTCTGAAAGACAGTCCCGACGCTCGAGTCGCCACAAGGTGGTTGCAGCTTAGATATGGCCGAAGGAGAAAGGTGGTGGAACCGGGTTTTTCGGCGGTGTCCGATGGCCATAGGCCGCTGTTTGAGGAAAATGGCGGTGAATAAAGTGAGGTCTATCGCGGTAACGAGTGGTGAAGGTAGGTTATGGCCTGCTGGCGTTGTTGTTGTTGTTTGTATCAAAACAAAGGTAGAAAGAAAAACGCCTAACTCAAAGGAATTCGCATGCCCGAATGAATCACATTAATTCCTCTATACAATGGGTTGGGCAACTAGCACAATGTCTTAAGAAATATATCTCACCTACGGGAACGCTTTATGGGTGTTTGCGAATTTCCTGAGCCCGTAAGCAATATATTGGGCTCGATATGTTCTCCTGGATGCAGGCATTTTATGGAAGAAGAGTATGGCGCTCTACTGAGTGCCCTTCTAGTTGTATTTATTGTTTATTTCTAACTATAATTTTTTGTTGAGATCACACGATGGTTTTGACAAACAAATTTTTTGATAACATTTGGTGTTACTGAAGTGCTGTGGAAATGTAATGCTAATTAATTGGTTGATGAGCAGACACTAACCATGTCGTACAGGGCTAACAAACAGCTCACAGGTAGTGCATTTGCCTTTTGAGCTGTCAAGTCTTGGTTCGATTCTCCACCCGACTATAAGCTCTACGCTTGTCCTTTTGCTGGCAGACGTTTTATGAATGAGTGCACCGTCCTTGGGATGGCCATTAAATGGAGACGCGTTATTTGGCGCACTTCTGACTGAATTCCGAGAATTCCTGCCCTGATTGAACCTCTGGGGTGATTCAATGCAGCCACCTTTACTATAAGGTGCTCGGTGAAACCCTGCACATGACTGGCAAAAGGATGGACGGGGAGCAGAAACAGATACGACTTCACAAATGTCCCAGGATTTGGAGGGAGGAGATTTTATATTTGAGTGTTCAGTCTTGAGATTGCAAGATGAATTTTTCTGACTTGCCTGAAAGGATAGACACACTTTTTTCAGCCTTAAGGAAGTGACCAAAGTGCTCTCAATCAGGTCAGCCTTGCACCGTTGAGTAATAGAGCTTGCCTAACCAACAACACCCTTACCACAGGATCAGTGTACATGGGCCAGCACATGATGGGATGGAGAAGCCACGACAGAGTCAGAGAAGGTAACTCAATGACTTGTTACTTAAGGGCACGAATATGGAGCCACGATAATTTTTTACCGAGGAGTGTTATTAATGCGTGGTGTCTGTGAATGTATTTTTGCGTAATTGTACATTTCTGTGTTTAGAAATAACTTATCTACTCCACTGTAGGTGGACGGAGGTTATGTATTCACCCTTGTTTGTCGGAGAGAGTAGAGACAGAGAGACAGAGGACAGAGAGACAGAGAGACAGAGAGACCATACTCTGCGCAGAGCGTTGGTGCTGCTTAAGTAGTCTCCTTGGCTATTGGACACAATCCTTTATTTATTTATTTTGTCATATATTTTCATTACGGATGCTTTCTGACAGTTCTGTGATTTTAAAAATTATTATTATTTTTATTTTTTTCCTGGTGTATCGGCTTCGATGTCCATTGGCAGCAAAATTTCTGCTTTCTACGTCAGCTGAAGGAATCGATCTTTATAATTTGTGGTGTCAGTGGTTATATGAGCCATATATACCATGTATTTCATATATATTATATATATATATATATATATAATATATATCTATCATATATATAACATATATATATTATATATATTATATATATATATATATATATTGTTACGGCTTGTGGAAATCGCAGACCCATAAAGACCTTAGGTCAGTTATGACGATAAGTATATATGTGTAGTTAGATTTCCCCACCGTTGTTTAGAGGGAATTTCCGTGTTCACAGGGCTGCGATCCTTTGAGATAGCCGTTTTTTTTGCTGTCGTTATTTTAGACCATCATCCCCAACAACCAAATCGCCACCACCAACAACGCCCCCAAACACTACACAAACACCACCACCTTCGCCCCGCTTCACCTCCACACCCACACCCGCAAACATCGCCTCACCCCCACTCTCAAACGACGCCACCACACAACCAATCGCCACCCACACCCTTCCAACGCACCACAGCAAACTCCACCACCTTGCCTTTCTACCGAACGTCGTGCCATGGGTTGTGAATGGGATCCTTTCAAAGAAGAAATCGGATCAGGATCATTCACGCCCACTTTTCATCCATCCAATGGCTGAGCATCAGGTGGTGTAGCCCGCCTCCAACCGCTGGGATCCACAAATTACATATGCACTCCTCCCCGGCCTATATAAGCGCAAGCACAAGCAGCTCGCGGCAGTGTCGGTGGGGCAGAGTCGGGAGACGGAGTCGAAGCAGACGGGAAAGGCAGACGGGGGCCGATCGACGGAGAGGAAGGAGCTCGGAGCTCAGTCGAAGTTGAGGGGCGAGGAGGGCGTTGCTGAGTGGAGCAGGGACGCGAGGAGGGCTCAGAGGCGACCAGAGGGCTGAGTTGGGACCGCCCGCGAGAGAAGGGGCGTAGTGGAGGCCACAGCCAGGAGGAGTCGCCGAGCCGTGCGGTCCAGAGCGTCAACTCGTTGGACGGAGCATCAGCAATTCCCTCTCCTTACCACGAGCTCGCGCTAAGAAGCGCCAGTAACCCCATCCGTTCCCCTCCCAACCGTGGTGCGATGGTGAGAACACGTTGCTGCGCGGAGAACGCCGGAGAGAGCTCACCGGCACGCCAGGGGCACGAAGCCAGGCGCAGATACGCTGACATCGCGGCTTGCCGCCATCGCGCCACGAGGCACGGGTAAGACCCTTCGGTCTCGTGGACCTGGCCGCTCATCCAGGTTCCCGTACATTTGGTCCACGGACCTGTCTGCCACCCTTGTCTTGGAGGGTGGCTTTTCTTTGCTTTTGTGTAAATGCATGTGGTGGCGCCGTCTTATAAAGTAGAATTGTCTAAGTGTGCGTGTGAAATAAGACACTTTATTTCAGTTGAACTCTGCCTTGCTTGATTTACACTGGGTACATGCTATGATTTACTGTATGGCTGTAAATAGTCTTCTTGTCTGAGTGTTGAAATAAATGTGCTTGTGAACTGTTCCCCGTTTCGTTGCCGTCCTTTCCCTTGTTTGAAAGTTCATCTTTGCATCACGGAAGGAATTGGTAAAGGTGTAAGCACCCAGTAAATAGAATCACATCCGTACGGGTGTCGGCGATAACACACCCGCTCGGTTTATCATGAAGCACGGAACGGACCGCTTAAGGCGGTTGTTGTCGTGTCTAGGCCGCCGCGCGAGGTTACATCGCCGCTGGGTAGACTCCCACTACGCGCGAGGTACTTAGGTAGGTCGAGTTTGGGCGACAACCTATCCTGGCGCGGGTGGCCGATTGCACGATTGTGGTGTGGTCAAAAGACCCACCGTGACGAGTCTCTGGCGGTAGTTCAAGGAGGGTCACGACTGAATTGTCCGTTCGGTGGGCGACCGCGGTCGCGATTGAGTCTAGTGGCCCGATCGCACGTCGGGCGGAGCCGAAATTCGTAAACAATATATATATAATATTATTATATATATATATATATATATATTATATAGAGGGTGTCCCAAAATCTGGATCCATAGGCAAATATTTTTGAAAGTTTTATTGCAGTAAATGCTCAAATTGACGACTTGGACTTCGCGACACTTGTTTATATGCTGAATACAAGAACGTTGAACATTTCTGATCGAAAACGTTTAAACACTTTAACAGTGGCATGTCTCCATTTCCCCATGTTCCCCGTCCCATCCCTCTCCCTTCCACAGATCTCAATGTCTCTGTTCCCCACTATTTTGTCTTCCCACTCCCACCCCCTCCTGTCTCATGCCCCCCTTGATGTGCGTGTGTGTTACTCTCAATACGAGCCTCGACAAGTATACAAAAAAAAGAAAAAAAAGTGTTTATTGGATGCTTATCAGGATGCTTCTATTGAATTTGGCAGCAACTCCTCTATGTGAAGAATCCTGTCTTGCATACATGACAATGAGTTCAATTCGATCTTCCATTGTTAGTTTCGAGCCATCTTGGATCTGAAAGAAAAAGAAAATATCAAATTGTTTATATTAGGAAAAATGGCTATGGATCCAGACTTTTGGGACCCCTGTGTGTATATATATACAGTGGGGAAGACAAGTATTTGATACACTGCCGATTTTTGCAGTTTTCCCACTTAACAAAGGACGTAGAGGTCTGTAATTTTTATCATAGGTACACTTCAACTGTGAAAGACGGAATCTAAAACAAAATCCTGAAAATCACATTGTATGATTTTTAAATATGTATTTGCATTTTATTGCATGAAATAAGTATTTGATACATCAGAAAAACAGAATTAATATTTGGTACAGAAACCTTTTTGCATTACAGAGATCAGACTTCCCTGTAGTTCTTAACCAGGTTTGCACAGACTGAGCAGGGATTTTAGCCCACTCCTCCATACATCTTCTCCAGATCCTTCAGGTTTTGGGGCGTCACTGGGCAACACAGACTTTCAGCTCCCTCCAAAGATTTTCTATTGGGTTCAGGTCTGGAGACGGCTAGGCCACTCCAGGACCTTTGAGATGCTTCTTACGGAGCCACTCCTTAGTTGCCCTAGCTGTGTGTTTCGGTGTTGTCATGCTGGAAGACCCACCACGCCCCATCTTCAATGCTCTTGTTGATGGAAGGAGGTTGTTGGCTAAGATCTCGGGATACATGGCCCATCATCCTCCTCATACGTGCAGTCGTCCTGTCCCCTTTGCAAGAAAAGTATCCCAAAGAATGGTGTTTCCACCTCCATGCTTCACGGTTGGGATGGTGTTCTTGGGGTTGTACTCATCCTTCTTCTTCCTCCAAACACGGTGAGTGGAGTTCAAACCAAAAGCTCTATTTTGTCTCATCAGACCACATGACCTTCTCCTTCCTCCTCTGGATCATCCAGATGGTCATTGGCAAACTTCAGACGGGCCTGACATGCGCTGGCTGAGCAGAGGACCTTGCTGCGCCGCAGGATTTTAATCCATGATGCGTAGTGTGTTACTTATGGTTTTCTTTGATACTGTGGTCCCAGCTTCTTCAGGTCATTGACCAGGTCCTGCTGTGTAGTTCTGGGCTGATCCCTCACCTTTTCATGATCATTGAGGCTCCACAGAGGTGAGATCTTGCATGGAGCCCAGACCGAGGGAGATTGACTTATCTTGAACTTCTTCCATTTTCTAATAATTGCGCCAACAGTTGTTGCCTTCTCACCAAGCTGCTTGCCTATTGTCCTGTAGCCCATCCCAGCCTTGTCCAAGTCTAACATTTTGTCCCTGATGTCCTTAGACAGCTCTCTGGTCTTGCCCATTGTGGAGAGGTTGGAGTCTGATTTATTGAGTGTGGACAGCTGTCTTTTATGCAGATAACGAGTTCAAACAGGTGCAGTTAATACAGGTATGAGTGAGAATGGGAGGGCTTCTTAAAGACAAAACAACAGGTCTGTGAGAGCCGGAATTCTTACTGGTTGGTAGGTGATCAAATACTTATTTCATGCAATAAAATGCAAAATTAATTATTTAAAAAATCATACAATGTGATTTTCAGGATTTTTGTTTTAGATTCCGTCTTTCACAGTTGAAGTGTACCTATGATAAAAATTACAGACCTCTACGTGCTTTGTAAGTGGGAAAACCTGCAAAATCGGCAGTGTATCAAATACTTGTTCTTCCCACTGTATATATCACAATCAAATGACTGTTGGGCACCAGAATAGGGTGCCTGGTGCAGCTTGCTCATTAACAAGAACGAATATACATCAGCAAATATCATATTGTTGCGGGCCGGGTTCCGGTGGCGGAGAACGACCACTAGGTGGGGAAAGCTACGTCGATTCCCACCAGACTCTCGGATCGTAGGCTGTCGCTCACGGATAATTCCGTGACGTGGCGTGTCGCTTCACGTTAATCTATCCCCGGGCTTTTCAACACGCCTATTTCTTTAAATATCGGTTCTAGCAACACGATTCCGCGGTCGCCTGTGTTGGTGTTCGTTATTAATTTGGGCCTGGCCTGCAAATTTTCTCTCGTGCTCTTGCACAATTTAGTGGCTGGGCAGCGTGGCTCAACTGGCAGGTATACCCATCTGCCGAACTCGATCTTCGGCACCCCCGGTCGCTGAGGCTGTCTCCGAGCCTACCTACTCCGTATGAACGTGGGGAATGCCCTTCCTGGCATTTTCCCCTTCGATGCCACATGGCATTTTGGTGCTCCGGGTCCCATTTCCGGGCTACCCGTGCCCATTACACTAACTCGGTCGCTTGGACCCATGGCCTACTCTGGCCGACTGCTTCGGTGCCGCGGGGTGCCATCTACTCAGTGCACACATTTCATCAGCCACGCTCCCAGCCGGTCAATAGTCTCCTGCACCCTACAAAAGGTTTCGTGCCTTCGCTCAACACCACACAAACCGACATCCTTTAGGTTAATTTAACTAACCGCTAACTGTTATTACACTAAACCCGGGTTCCTTGGGTGGGATTCACTCCTCCCCCAATCATTCGTTCACACCATGCATTCCAATTCACTATCGATTCACACTCGGCCCGCTGGCCCACATTCATTCATTGTGTTCCTTTCTCTTCTTTTTTTCCTTCACACCAAACACTGACATTCTTCGAGCTACGTTACCCTAACAAGCTGGTGCCCCCTGTCATCCCTTATTCTAATGCACGTTCTTAACTCTATCGCTAAGCTACGTCCCACTACACGTTCCATGTCTGTCCATGTCTCCATTCCATTTTCTAAATTCCAACCTAAATTTCCCTAACTCATGTTACCGGGCCATGGGGACTATTCATGCCCATGAGGCCGGTCTATCTAACGCTAAACCCTTCCCCTAACTAATGCTCCTTGCCCCCAACGAGGATGTTCGCTACATCCTGGCCGGCTCGTGTTCTCTTTGGTAAGGCTCGATGAGCCTTGCGTCTCCAGGGCGGCGGTTTACAGTACATTCGTCCCTTTCGTTTGGCGATACATTAGGCCGTAACGTCGCCCCGTTAATTACCTCACACGCTCTCTTTCGGGCCAACCACCATGCGAGCCACCGTGCTTTACACACTGGCCTTCGTGCTGCGCGATCCCTGATGACGTCACTCGCACACGGAATGCTCTGCGAGGCTTGCCACGCAGGCGGGCCCGGCCGTGTCGTCCCCGGGACTCGCTTCGCGCGTCCTGCGAAGCACTCCCGCGGCGCAGCACGTCGGGCACCGTACACGTGCTCACATGGGCCATACTCTTGCCAAATTCACTCGACTTTTGCCTCCATTTTAGCCGTCGTGCTCTGGTCTTGGACCAAGCGCCGAGCGTTTCAGCGCCGGCTTCCCTTCACGCAAACCTCCACGCTTGGGCCGTTCGCAAAAACACGGAACGGACCTCGCACGCAGCGTCCCGCAGAGCCGGCGTGGTTTCCAAAATAACCCGTCCGTTACACGACCCACGACTCCCGTCTGGGTCGGTCCGTGTCCCAATTCCTCACGTGCACTTATAAATGCCATGTCATTTGCAACTACTCTCACACTGTTTGACACATACTCTGGCACAATCACATCAGGGGCTGTGTTTAGCCCAAGAAATCCGGGGTTTCTATCCCCCCAAAGCTCGGCATGCGCTCTTTCGCACCATGCAACCGCTCCACCTCACATAGTCTTACCGGACTCGCCTCATCACGGTCTGCCTCGACGGAGCATATCGTCTCCCTTGTTCCTGCGGAAGGTTAACCTGACCCTCGCACTGGGTTCCAAAACATTCCACATGCTCAATCTCAATGTCCCTTACCGGTTCTATTTTGTGTGCTCCTCTTTTATTTGGTACATTCGTTCACTCTTTTAATTTCTGCGTCTCTTTCACGATGCCCAATTCCTGGATCTTCGTCTCTCCCTGTCCGAGTTTACAGGTTTCACTCGTGACTATCGTGACGTCACTCGTCACCTTGACCTTGTCCGTCGTCATCGCGGTCCGAACAGCCTCCACACTCCCCCCTCGACTCGGTTCTTTTCCCACGTCAGTCCTGATCCCATTTGTAGAATTCCGGACCATGTTTTGCATTTCGCCCTTTACCTTTGCCAGCTCCGCCTTGATTTCCTCCTGACCTGCCTTCATTTCCTCCTGACCCACTTCAGTGTTTGCATATTCCAATCCATGCGTTTTTCCATGTTTTGCAGATTCCCATTCATTTGTGTTTGTAAGTTTATTCCCATGTTTGGCATATCCCCCTTAATTGTTTGCATATCACTCCTCTGTGCTTGCGTATTCGCATCCATTTTGATTTTGTAAATCCCCTTTCATTTGTGTCAGTATCTCCACCAACTGGTTCATGTCAAATAGCTTTGACGAAGCCGATCTGCTATGATCGGTGTGGATCCGACAGGGCTCGCTAGGTCCTCTGGGAGGGAAATTTGACGCAGGGGGTCCTCAAGCATCGTCGCTGTTGCCCCCAATGTTACCTCTGGGTATGGCTGTAAGGAAAGATCTCCCTCAAAACTGTCGTCCTGAGCCACGGATTCCTTTAACAATGTTTCAGAACCCACCTGAACCAGCTCGTCTTGGTCAGTCATGGTCCTTACCGAGAATTAAATAAAATTTGGATCTTGCTCTTAATTTCGGAGGGAAAGGGGAGGGGGGGGGGGGGGTTACTAAGCACACCCCAGGTCCAATCCCGTAAATTTGTCTGTATCCTACACTCCTGACACCAAACTGTTGCGGGCCGGGTCTGGCGGAGAACACGACCGCTAGGTGGGGGAATTTACGTCGGTTCCCACCAGACTCCCGGAATTGTAGGCCGCTCACGGATAATCCGTGATGCGGCGGGTCGCTTAACTGACTGTGGATGCAATACCTCAACCGCGTGGTGTAGGGTCCTCCTGTTAGAATCAAGTTACCTAATTAACCACGCGGTTTCGACTACCGGGGAACCACGCCATCGGTACGCCTTGCCCGAACCGGATCACTCTACCAACTATTGACTACCTTTCCGGATCGGATGCAGTCGTGCAGCACTGCCAAGGACGTACCGGCGAGAAGGAAAGGATTATCGGGAATAAAGACCCAGCTAAACTCAGATTCGAACCATGCTGGACCAATGAGGAAAAGACAAAGACGAGCTGGGAACATTTCTACAATTATTTATTTACAATAAAGCGAGGAAAAGCATGTGGCACGGAAAAGGTTTATTGGGTGTTTTACGCAGGGGAAGATGAGATAGGTGTGGTGTGACATTTTACAAGGAACCACAAAAGCAGACACAGAGCAGACTTGACGCAAGAATAATAAAAGCAACAATACAACAATAAAAATTTAAACAGCTTATCTAGCGGACAGGCACCACACACAGATACACACTCAGACAAAATAAACCCAATGAAAAGAAAAGGGGACCTTTTGCAGCCAGGAAGGAGGGAGTTGAGGTCACAGTTTCTGGTACCTGAGCATTTCGGGGGAAATGGTGCTCTGTGGTGCGGCACCTGATAAAGGTCGTGCGGTTCGGGCCACAGCGCACGTGTGGAGATCGTGTCCGTCAAGGAGCTGAGTGGAGAGAGCGGAGTCCGAGGCGAGAAATGGAGCAGTCGACAGGACCAGGCAAGAGACCCAGTCGAGGTCGGGTGTGCGTGGACCAGCAGTCGGCCGTCGAGGCGGGACGTGGTCAGAGCCAAGCAGCGGAACACCTTCACAACGACCCCGTCAATAGCAACTGCAACCTTCCAATCCTTCTCCCACTCCAACGAACTCCTTTTCATCCCATACCACTCTACTCTGAGGATTGCTTTGTATTTTATAGATCACGGAGCTCGGGGGTGGAGCCATGGCGAAGCCGACGTCATCGTTCATCCTGATTGGACTGGGCCTTCATGCGGTCGCCTTCCTGGGCAGGTCTTGCCAAGAGCGGCAAGGCCCGCCACACACGTGTCTGGGTTTGGGAAGGTGGAAGCCAAGATGGAACTGCCAAAGCAAACGTCAGGATTCTGACTCGGAAAACGAGTCTCTGGTAGGCACTCGTCATGCTGTGGTAAGCGAGGCGAGGGTGCGAGGCAAGCGAGATGAAGGTACCATGGTTCAAATAAAAGGGGAAATAAAATAAAAGGGGAAAAATGATTTATGATCCTAACTAAAAGCCCATCACAACGCATCCCCGTGCTTCCACTACACACAAAGGAAGGGATCTATTCTGCACGTAACTTTTATTTGAACCATGGTACCTTCATCTCGCTTGCCTCGCACCCTCGCCTCGCTTACCACAGCATGACGAGTGCCTACCCAGAGACTCGTTTTCCGAGTCAGAATCCTGACGTTTGCTTTGGCAGTTCCATCTTGGCTTCCACCTTCCCAAACCCAGACACGTGGTGTGGGCGGGCCTTGCCGGCCTCTGGCAAGACCCTGCCCAGAAGGCCGACGCACTGAAAGCCCAGTCCCACATCAGGATGAACGATGACGTGGCTTCGCCATGGCTCCACCCCGAGCTCCGTGATCTATAAAATACAAGCAATCCTCAGAGTAGAGTGGTATGGATGAAAAGGAGTTCGTTGGAGTGGGAGAAGGATTGGAAGGTTGCAGTTGCTATTGACGGGGTCGTTGTGAAGGTGTTCGCTGCTTGGCTCTGACCACGTCCCGCCTCGACGGCCCGACTGCTGGTCCACGCAACCCGACCTCGACTGGGTCTCTTGCCTGGTCCTGTCGACTGCTCCATTTCTCGCCTCGGACTCCGCTCTCTCCACTCAAGCTCCTTGACGGACACGATCTCCACACGTGCGGCTGTGGCCCGAACCGCACGACCTTTATCAGGTGCCGCACCACAGAGCACCATTTCCCCCGAAATGCTCAGGTACCAGAAACTGTGACCTCAACTCCCTTCCTTCCTGGCT
>CM068958.1:138949509-138963842 GCA_035128595.1 Eptatretus atami
GATGACGACGGACAAGGTCAAGGTGACGAGTGACGTCACGATAGTCACGAGTGAAACCTGTAAACTCGGACAGGGAGAGACGAAGATCCAGGAATTGGGCATCGTGAAAGAGACGCAGAAATTAAAAGAGGTGAACGAATTGTACCAAATAAAAGAGGAGCACACACAAATAGAACCGGTAAGGGAGAATCGTGATCGGAAGCCTTGTGATTCATTCGGGAATTGCCCCGCAGGTCGGTCGAAGCGATGAAGAGAAAAATGTGTTCTTGGTGTGCGATAGAGAAGTTGATGGAGAATGGTGAAAGATGAAGGAAGTTCGTGGTCGAGTGAGACTGATATGGACATGTGGGAGAGTACGATACCGTTATTCTCACGGTTTTGAGGAGTCCATGGGGGTTATCGATAGGTGTGAGAAATTGGAGAAGGTAGAAAGGATTGGAGTTTCGCTGATGGAGCTGTCTTTGTTGATTTTGTAATACTCAATTCCAGAAGCGGATAATAAGCTTAATTACCACAACGCAGGTGGGGCAACGACAAACCATTGACTACCTGATGAGTAAGCGTAGGTGAGATACGGGGAAACTTCCTGGTATACAAAGGTGATCCAGGGGAGGAGACTGTTTCACAGCACACCCTGGTTGTTCTGCGAATAAGGGTGAAATGTGCGAGGAGAATTCAGCGGGTGAAGTTAGCAACCGAGGATGAAGGTGTGGGGTGGTTGAAAAAGGCAACAGTGAAGGAAGCATTAAGAGAGAGGCTGAGTATGGTGAGGATGTGTGGTTGAGCTTGAAAGTGGTTGGATGTCAATGGAAACGTCTATTGGGAGCCATTGGTGAGGTATGTGGACTGGGACAAAAGGACCACCGAGGCACTCGGGAACATGTGTGGGGGGATGAAGTTGGAAAGACGATTGAAAAAGAGAGGAAGAAGTTCAAGGAATGGCAAAAGGCGAAGGCAGAGGCAGCGCATGAAAGTTATAAGTAGCCAAGACAGGCTGCAAAGAAAGAGGTTGCAAAGGCGGCAGGAGGCCTATAGGAAAATGTTCGGAGACGCTTGGATTCTCGGAACAGGGTCAGAGAGCGGTATTCAGGATGCAAAGCAGATAGCGAAGGGGGTGTGATGTGACGGGAGAGGTGTGATTGTGGAGGTGTGATGTGAGAGAGAGGTGTGATGTGTGAGGTGTGATGTGAGAGAGAGGTGTATGTGATTGGGAGAGGTGTGATGTGATGGAGAGGTGTGATGTGGAGGTTGATGTGAGAGAGAGGTGTGCATGTTGAGAGAGAGGTGTGATGTGCTGTTGAATGTCAGAAAATGAAATGGATAGAACGTAGAGCAGTAACCCAGTTTTAGGACCAGCCAGAGAAGATAACTGAAGAAACGAAGTCGGAACTACAAGAGCCAATGAAGAGTAGAAAAGTAGGGGGCCGACCGGAATTGTGGGAGATATTGTATGAAGGCAGCGGGAAGTTGGGGTGTGAAGAGAAGACAGAGATCTGTTAATCTGGGTGGTTGAAAGGAAGGCCGCATTCCAGTGGATTTGGGAACGAGTACCCTCGTCCCTCTGTACAAAGGGAAAGGTGACCTCAACTTGGCCTCCTATTAGAGCAATAAAGTTATTGGAGCATGATGAAGGTATTGAAAGGGTGTTAGAGAAGAGGAATAAGGAAGAAGGTTAAAGATGACAGAAATGCAGATTTGGATTTATGCAGCGAAGAAGGAACGCAGATGCAATTTTTATTGTAAGGCAGTTCAGGAGAAGTACATGGAAAGAGGAAGAGAGTTGTTTTTTTGGGTTTGTTGATCTGGAGAAAGCATTTGATAGGTTCGCACGCGAAAGTACATGACAATGGGCATTGGAGGACGTAGGAGTGGAGAATGTGTGATCAGAGGTAGTTGATGGCCAATGTAACCGAGAAGCGCGCACAGCTGTAAGGAGCGAAGGATGGGAACAGTGGTGGATTTGAAGTGAGGTGGAGTGCACCAGGGTCGGTACTAAGTCCACTACATTGTAGTTGTGATGGAGGTGCTGCTCGGAGGGTAAAGGAGGGGTTTACCGTGGGAGGTGCTGTATGCAGATATCTGTGTTGATTTGGCAGAGAGTATGGATGGATCGGGAAGCAGAAGATGAACAATGGAAGGAATGTAAGGACGCCGCAAAGTTGTGAGGTGAATATCAGAAGACGAAGGTGATGGCAAGTGGGTAAAGCAATGTGATGTAGAGTGGAAGACGGGGGAAGTGGCCGTGTGCTGTGTGCAGGAAGGGTGTCGGAGTGAACTCCATTCAGTGTAGCAATGTGTGGCTGAACTGGGTTCATCGAAAATGTCCGTGGCTGTGGAGAGGGTCATTAACCCAGTGTGGGCAGTACATTCAATGTATAATGGTTCGCTAGAGAGCTGCAGCTGAAGGAATTGTTAAGTTGGATCTTGCGAAGAGTGGCAGTGAAGCGGAAGGCTGTAAAAACATTTTGCGATCTCGGAGACATGCCTGAAGTGAGAAAGGTAGAATCAGACTCTTCGACCGGTTGGGACAGAGTAGATGTGCATGAAGAAGTTTCGGAGAACCTGAGTGGCGTGCGACGAAGAGGGAGTGTCGTTGAACGTGAAGGAAAGGTGTATGCTAAATGTTAGAGGAGTACAATGGATTTATGGGAGGAACATCGGTATGACAGAGAAACAAGCAACAAAGGATGGAAGGGTGGAACATGCGAAATGGTTCGTGGGATGTCGCGCGCGAGTATCATTGAGAGAGAGAAGCAAATGATGACTTGCGGAGATGATGGGAATAGAGGTCTGTGATAGATGTTGTGAAGAGAAACGGGATCTGAGATGGTTGGGTCATCGTGTTGAGGAAGGATTAAAAGTGACTGGGTGAAGAGTGTTGAAATGAGGTTAGTGGGAAGTAGAGGAGGAGAATACGAGGAAACTGGCTAAAGGTTTGGAAAGTAAGAAATGTGGCAAGGGGGATTAAGAAGGGATATGCAGAAAATAAGAATAAGTGGAGAAGATTGTCATGGGGCCGCAAGGCTAACCCCGCTTTAGCAGGGGAAAATGGCCCTTTAAAATGCTTTGTTTTTGTACTATGTGTGAACGCCTTTACAGTTGTTTGAGGAACTCTGGAAGGTTCAAAACAGCACAGCGCTTACCTGTGTAGGTCTTCTTGGGTTGCTTTATGCAGCTTCTTTGGCGAGAGGAGTGTGGAGGGGTCAATTGTTTAATATAATCCTAGACACCTGGGTTTAGTTGACTAGGTGACGAGCTGATTAGCTATTCCCTCCATTCACAGGTGAAGATGTATGCACACATAACCATACACTGGTATATGTAACTGTGGAGAAGTAGCAAAACTCAACACTATGGATAGGGTGCCTCATTTGTATAAAGTTATATAACGGGAAGAAATTAAATGAGTCACAGACGTAGCTAATGACGATGTTTTTATCGTGACAAACTTTATCCAAATAAGCCTTTTTATTTGTCTCCTCAATGAGAGTGAACGTGATAAACCCCACTCCCTCTCCACGACCTTGTATATTTGTGTTGTCACCACTGAAAAAGCTGTGTATGTTACTTTGTGACTGCATGTGCATGGCCCAATTATAACTCATGCAGTCA
This sequence comes from Eptatretus atami, assembly GCA_035128595.1. NCBI lineage: Eukaryota > Metazoa > Chordata > Myxini > Myxiniformes > Myxinidae > Eptatretus > Eptatretus atami. Next base: position 138,953,122 of record CM068958.1, read on the forward strand.
AGATGCCACATATCCCACAGAGATCCTGTCTCTCATCTTCCCAAATACATATTTATCATTTTATTCATTACTAGCAAATACACCCGTCTCTTCGCTGATGGGAATACAAAGAGGGGAGAGAAAGTAGAGTGGGGGGAAGAGGAGAGGTGGAGGCACGAGGTGGTGGGGGGGGGGGCGAGGAAGAGGTTGGAGCTAGGAAACGATGGTGGCAAGGAAGGGGGAGAGCGAGGAAGGGGTCGTAGCGAGGAAGGATGGGGAGGGGATTGAAAGCAAAGATATGTGGTATTGCGTGGGAAACACTGGGTCCTCCTCCCACCCTTCCCTTCCTTCATCCCACCACACCCCCTCCTCTAGACTGCCACCCCACCTCTTACCCTGTATCCTCCCCCCACCACCTCCCTCCAGACTCCCACCCCTTCCCGGCTATTGGTAGTGACTTGTGTGGTTTGTAAGTTCGGAATTGTGAGAAAATGACTTCAAAGCCCCCAATATGGGTGCACTGTGGTAAAAAAATAAAAAAAAATAAAAAGTGATCCAATAAAGTTTCAGCACAATTAATCTTGTGAGCTCAGAGAAATAGCGTCACAAACAAACAAACAAAACGTCTCATTCGCTTTTATATAGAAGTTATCATCCACCAAAGCTCCTCATGAAATGAATAACATCCTAAATGACAGCAGATCGCACAAAAAAGACAACAATATGATTTCTGTTAAGGAAAAAAAAAATCACATCACGTGACTCTGAAGACCCCATGACACCGTGGAGTCAGCACTTTGTACTTTGATCCATCGACAGTTATTAGAAAGGAGAATAGGATATATGTTTCGTTGTGTTTAGTAGAGTGAAACTGCGTACCGTTAGCACAAGTGACTGAATGAAAACAATCCTCATCCTCGTCTATGTCTCTGTCTCTGTCTCTCTCAACACTGAACGTAGGCATGGGGTATCACACGTGATTGAACTGTGTTCATAATACCGTTCACTTCACCTTACCAAGTCGCTCACCTTGGCATTGCCGCATCGTAAAAAGACGTGTATGCACAGCACGGGGCCGCACCGTAGGTCTCTCTCAAAATACCACCCGTCGCTTCGCTGCATATTGAGAAGGGATCTTCTTCTTTTTCTTTTAAGTAAGTTTCGATGGCATTTTCAGAGCCGCAAGGCCTCTAAATACGCCACGCACCCAGACATAACAGCGGTGAACAAAGGAGCCCTTCGTAATGCATAATACTATTTGGATTTCATGCTCTCTTTTAAAATCTCAAAACCGCCTTGCAGAGTCAGGAATGCTTCTGGTTAAAAAGGCTGAAAATGTTCGGCAGATCCGGAACCCGAATCCCACCTCATTAATACTTTGAAATAAGATGCAATCTGTGTCAATTATTAAAGAGAGAATTTTAAAAACAGATGTTCAAAACCCTCAGACTTTCCTACAAGTATCGCAGGTCCCAGTAGTAGTGATACCTATCTTATGGAGGTATGAATTAAGATGACAGAGCAAAAGAGGACGACAGCCTTCGGAAACAAATAAATTAAATAAATATGCTAGTTATAAGAATCACTGGTTTCTTAAAATTTTTCAGATTTCACTCCAGATTGACAGTTATTTAATCCACGAGATCTGATTCTCAAATCTGAACCAGATTTTGATTATATGCTTGAATTAGTCTGTGAGAGGTGATCGTGGGCCGAAACAAGATGGTGGCTCAAGTCCACCCTGCAAGGTGACAGAGGGCTGACCAAGATGGCTGGCCACCATTTTGGTCAGGTTTTTTTTTGCGATGAACACCCCTTTTAATTATCTCAACAAAGTGTGCTTAAAAACAATTTGTTTAACCCAAACACCCAGTTTTCATTCATGCACTCCTTGGAGTTCCCTCGGTATGCATGCAGAGTTTCGGCACTATGGTGTCATGGTTTTGGAGCTATGGAGGAGACGAGAGACACACTCTTCTCTCTCTCTCTTTCACACACACACACACGCACGCACGCACGCACGCACATGAAAAGCAAGCAAAAATATGGGGAAGTTTGAGTTACATCTATCAATTTAAATTATTTCACAGACTTTAAAAAGTTAACTGCGTTGCACTCTTGGTTACTTATACCACCCATCGTGAAATGTGGTGGCAAATTGAGTGACAGAGGTTGAATGTGCGAAAAAGGGGCCAAGAGGGCAAATATCCTGCTTGCAGAATTTAATTTGGAATAAACATTATTCATGCTTGTTTCTCCTGTCATTCAAAAGTGATGCTGAGCTTGCCTGCGTGCTACAGCATTGAAACACAGCGTTGGAAGCGGCCTCCGTAAATGAGAGACAGACAAATGCAAGAACAGACACCACGGTTCGCAATATTGACATCCACGGTCCCGCTATTTCCAGACCCCACATATTTGTGTGTCATAAAGTGTGACCAGCTTCTACCTTCGCGTACGTCGTGTTTTTTGGGGATGTTAACACTTCAGGACTGGTCTCCTATATCCACTACCGCTGATATCAATTCAGCTTGGGAATTATTCTACAGAAACCTGCTCTCTCTATGCACAGATTCATCCATGTAGTCGACAATTATCATACCCTTTCTTCCACTCTTGGTTGTCTGAAGTCGGCAGTGAGACTGTTTGCTTTAAAAAACAACTTGCATTCTCCTCCTGGAAGGCAAATCTGACCAAAGGCAACTCAGATCATTCCACAAAGCCTGTGACAAGTGTCTACCCTCAGGAGAGCCAGATAACAACATCTGTCCATCTCAAGAATGACCTTTCAAACTGTTCTCCCTCCTCTAAAACCTTTGTGTCGTGTCAGTCAGTCTCTGGTGTATGCTCCCCTTTCATCCCTTTCCACAATTCAAATGGCACTCCAGTAGGGAGCTCGATCTCTTCTCTCTTCTCTCTCTCTCTCTCTCTCTCCTCTGAAACCCACCATTCCGCAGTCATACCCAATTGCCTCCTGAATGCTGCGTCTTTGTGCACCTGAAAGGGGGAAAATTTCTGTCAACCCTCATCTCTGAAACTAGACCGGACGCTCACGTGTCCTAAAAACATGATCTGCTGCTCTTGTACTTCCTCTCTCTGCCCGTTTCATCCTGTCATTTACCGTTGGACATCTTCCATCTGCTTGGAAATCAGCCAACATCACAGCATTACATTGAAAAAAAGTGCAAAAACGACATCCCTTAACTACAGTACAATTATCTTACTTCCAATCATCAGCAAGATCATGGAATCCATCATCACAGTTGACATATTTAATCGTTCCTTTTCTCCAACAGCCTCATCTCGGATAATCAACTCGGATTCAGACCTGGTTTCATTCTACTGCATTAACTCAGATTCATTCTACCATTAACATGCTGCCTTATACTCTCCCCAATAATGGATTGAGACACTCATATCAAGACATGAGATCAGGATCATCCTCTAGGACATATCTCAAGTTTTTGATACAGTCTGGCATCCTGCCTTGCTCTGCAAACTGTCTGCTTATGGAATCCAAGGCCAACTCCACTCTTGGATTACTGACCTCATCCAGTCTCATAGCAAGATGTGGCTCTCAACAGAACCTTTTCTTCTCCTTTCTCTGTCAAGGCTGAAGTACCCCCAAGGCAGTGTTCTGGGCCCCATATTATTTCCTAATCTTCATCAATTATCTCACTGACACTCTGGAAAATCCTCTTTATCCCTTTGCTGTGATGCCATCTCTCTGCCGTGACATCTCTCATCTTGACAGACAGGCTTTTCCCCCTCCTCAGACTTTGAATAAAAACTCAGATATTGGTGAAACACAATTTTACTCAGTATCCATATTGTCCAACCTTTGTGTTTCTCCCTTACCCTCATCATTACTGCACACCTTGTTGTCCGTCCCAGTCTTCTTCTCCCTCCGCCCTGTTGGTTTTCTCCTTTTTCCCGCTGTTGTCTGTTATTGCTGTGTCTGATTTGTTCTGTGTCATCGCTCTTCCACACACCTTGACCATGTTAAAATATATATATATATACTAGCGATACCCGTGCACATGCACGGGATAGCAGTAACAACATAGCTGGTAGCAGACGACAGACCGTACACGGGGAATGACAAAAATACGCATTGGGCAAAATGCAAGTGGTACTATGGAACGCCAAGACTTCCAAACATTGTCGGCATGTCCGCTAAGTGCCAACAGCAATTTCATAGGGATCGTGGACGGCGAGCCGAGTTTTAGTGTGCCAAGCTTGGTATTATAATGAGAGATATATAATTATTATTATTATTATTGTTTAAAAAACGATCATTTAAAAAAATGCCCCGACATTCGTGGACCCTGTCATTCGCAGCATTTTTTCAGGAACGTATACCTGTGAATGTCGGGTGTGAACAGTATATAGAAGATCCCAGGGATTCAGCAGTGCCCTGGAAGCAAACACCAGCACTAGGGAGTGTTGTGATACGAGTTGTGTAAGTAGTATGTTCGGCTGGGTGAACCGTGCTTCGCCTGACTCTAAGAGCCGATGGTGGGACATTGAGCACAGTTTCTGCAGTTGGCATGCCACAGTTGTGGAGTTGGCAGTCGGACCGTAGTTGGGTGGGAGGGTGACTTGGTGGAGTAGCATGGTCCATATCCATTATAGGAACACTTCAAGACTTTTGGTGGAGCCTGGTGATACCGGCTCCAGCCATGTGAAGTGACGCCCCGGGAAACTCTCCAGCTCTAACACATGACGCAAGTTTCCAAGACCGGGGCACTCACAAGATGGCGCCATTTTCCACCGGATGGGGTTTTCCTTCAATTATTTATTCTCTCGCCCTGCTACTTAACTTTCTTTCGTTGCTTTGCTTTCCCTCCTCCCACAAACCTTTCACTCTGTTATGTAGGATCAGTGGCTGTCGAGTAGAGTTAAGATATTAGGTATGCATGGTTCATGTTTGTCCGATGTTGAGGTTCGACAGTTTTTGTACCTCGTGTCTGTGTAATAATTCATTTGAAAAGCACTGCTAATAAATTGTTTGGGCCAGTTTGTGAGCTAGCTTTCTTGCTACATTTCCTTCGTTGGAAAGTCAGCCAAGGAAGCAACCATTGGTTCATGCAGGAATGTGGAAGCCACGTACCATTCGCACGCTCAATTTTTTTTTATACATTGTCGAGGCTCGTATGAGAGGTAAACACAATGCACAGCAAGGGGGGCATGAGACAAGAATGGCAGGAAGGGAAGGACAAAACAGTGGGGAACAGAGACATTAGATCTGTGGAAGGAGAGGGATGAGGCGGGGACATGGGGAATACAAGAATGGACATTACAGGGACTTTCAGGAAGGAAAGCAGGGAATTTGAAGGAGGTGGGTATGAGGTGGATTAACGGGGCAGAAAAGATCGAGGTCTGGGTGGGGAGATATAGAGGTGGTGGTGAGCTGCTGTTTTGAGGCCTGGAGGGAAGAATGGATTGAAGAGAGTGGGGAGCTGATTCCAAAGTGGGAAAAAGAGGAATGAAAGAGGTGAAGTAAGCAGTGATTCGTGATTTTGGTAGTTGTTACCAGAAGCGGGTTGTTTGCGGACCTTGAGCACCCTGAGGAAATATGGTGGGGACAAATCGCAGAGGAGAGCAGAGGGGCGAGACCATTGAGGAGACGGAAGAAGACAGAAAGACCCACCGACCTTGCCTGTGGTGTGAGAGAGTGGAGGCCCAAACGACTCAGCCTCACCGCGGGAGATACCAATGATCCGAAATGCCTTGGTTCCACAGCGTGAAGCCGAGAAGGTGAGAGCAGGAGCACCAGCCCAGAGGAGAGAGCAGTACTCCATCAGGCTGCGAACAAAAGCTTTTGTATGTGTCAGGAGCTCAGGTGGGCCGAGAAGGACTTTGCACGATGGAGGATTCCCAGTCGGCGACTGGCTTTGGAGGCCAGGTTGGAAATGTGCTTTCCCAGGAAAGAGCATGACAGATAGTGAGACCCAGAAGTTTGAATAAAAGGACTTCTTCCAGAGGATTGTTGAGAAAGTGGATGGGGGGTTTCCAAACGGTCCTTTCGGAGAGACATAATAGAGTGTGAGATTTGTTAGGATGTGAAAGACATGTTCCACGTGTTGGACCAGTTTGTGATTACCCAGATCTGCGAGAGCGAAGAAGCTGCAGCTTACCGGTCTGAGGGATGACAGATGGTACGACAGAGGGTGGAGTCATCAGCAAAGAGATAAAGAGGATTTTCCAGAGAGTCAGAGAATCATTGATAAAAATCAAATAAATTGAATAAACTTCAAATTCAAAAAAAAATTCAAATAAAGCCAAACAGGCAAGATGATTCGGGTTTTCTTTGGGCTAAATGCCCTGTGTGACCACGGCCTGTCAAAACCTGTCCACGTTAAAATATGCTTTTCTCAAGCAGAATTTTCACTGCATAATCCATCAGGCAACTACAGTACTTGCATTCCTTGAGATACTGAACAGCCATGCTATATCTGCAAGGCAATCATCAAACTACTAATGTTGCAGCTGTATTATTTCCAAGCTTTTTCTTCATGAGCTAGACTTTACTATTCCATGACCGATTTGAAACACTATTCAGTAGAAAAGCTTTTGCGCTTATTTGCCTGACTCAGTTGCTATCCTTGTGCCAAATAAGTTGAGGTAAGACTCCCCTCCTGGATCTCTGGTTAACATAGCAATTCACCAGGTACGTCTGAATGATGTTATCACCAGAAACTTTACACCACTTTTATACAGGTGTACACAATGATACATCTTATAACCTAATTATCATCACATATAAAGTCCTTTGACAACAGGTGGGAAAACAAGATTCTCAGGTAATTGGTTTTAAAATTGAAACAAATATGCTGCAGGTACCAGATTTATCCACAATTTAACAAATACGAAGGTGTTGCTTTTTCAGTTTAAATCAATCAAATCCACCATGCTCTTCACAAAGCTGTTAGTGCTACGAAAGACTTCCTGGGGAATTGTTGTTCCTTCCCAGGCAGGAATTTGAATATTTGTTCAGGATGCCGGCTACAACACAGCTCCTCTTTTGTGAAAGACCGTGGGATCTTTTAACGTTCACCAATAAAACAAGTGCTGGCAGACGGGTCCTTCGATGGATGGCACCACACCATTGTGCATCATCCTACATGTGCAACACCAGGATGACGTTTATCGCTGGATCAAGATTCAAACACAGGCTAGCCAGCTCAAAGGTGAATCCACATCCAAGCTTATGCTATCCAGACAGCTCTTTTGAGATTTAAGTTCCCTTTATAAATCGGAATTCAAATCCTACTATTAATTTGCAATTGGTCACTGGCTTGACACCCAATACAATGTTTTAATAATGGATCCCGAGCATCAAAAAGCTACACATATCGAACAAACAAGTGTCAAATGGAGCACCACGCTGCCATTAGAACAGTTAAATAGCATCAGATGTGGCAATAAATGGGAATTTTTGCTCCCGGCTTGCTGGCTTGCTGACAGAAAACGCCATTTGCATTTTGCGCATCTTGATCCCACCCTATTAGAATCCCGTGCAGGCACAGGCAAATTGCAAGTTAATATTGAGCTGGGTTATAAACTTCTCGCTATTATGAAATATGACCGCATGATGACTATTTGAAATGATGACTGCTTCTTGCCAATGTAACTTTCTGGTCCCTGATGCAGTTTCCGATGCCTGTTTTCAGCACGGTCTGACTTCATCGTCCCTGGTGAGACGTAGTTAACATTTACTATAGTTTGATGGCCATCATGCATCGTGAGGTCATCCTCAGCAGAATTTGTTCGACCTAGTTTGTCGAAAAATTTTAACGTTTTTACCTGAGCTGATGAACGACTTTAATCTTTTGTGTGTCCTCACAACTACAGACTTTCATTTTAGAAATAAAGAATGAGTCGTGAGTAAAGTGTATCGTACAACACGCCAATGCACTTAACGTTGTGGCTATCAAACAAGCAACTTCTTCAAGGACAGCTAATAAAGGTTACCGAGATTGGAATACACAACAGCCACAACAATTAAATTGTGCGTGATAGTAAAATGTGAATGGCTCACATAGGTGTAGCTTGCTGACTGAGCTATAGGTACTGTCCAGCTTGACCTGACATTAAAAAACGGTCTTGTAATGCTCTAACAAAGTGTACACAACCATCGTGGTCCACCAACAAATAACTCGACACAAAGTTAGCTTATATATTGTTACGGTTCTCGGAACCATATGCATACAAACATACAGGTGTCCCAAGTCAGTTATTTCCATTAGTATACGTGCAGTAGATCCCTTCCTTGTGTGTAGTGAAGCACGGGGATGCGTTGTGATGGGCTTTTAGTTAGGATCATAAATCATTTTCCCCTTTTATTTTATTTCCCCTTTTATGTTGAACCATGGTACCTTCATCCGCTTGCCTCGCACCCTCGCCTCGCTTACCACAGCATGACGAGTGCCTACCCAGAGACTCGTTTTCCGAGTCAGAATCCTGACGTTGCTTTGGCAGTTCCATCTTGGCTTCCACCTTCCCAAACCCAGACACGTGGTGTGGGCGGGCCTTGCCGCTCTGGCAAGACCCTGCCGGAAGGCGGACCGGCATGAAGGCCCAGTCCAATCAGGATGAACGATGACGCGGCTTCGCCATGGCTCCACCCCGAGCTCCGTGATCATAAAATACAAAAGCAATCTCAGAGTAGAGTGGTATGGGATGAAAAGGAGTTCGTTGGAGTGGGAGAAGGATTGGAAGGTTGCAGTTGCTATTGACGGGGTCGTTGTGAAGGTGTTCCGCTGCTTGGCTCTGACCACGTCCCGCCTCGACGGCCCGACTGCTGGTCCACGAACACCCGACCTCGACTGGGTCTCTTGCCTGGTCCTGTCGACTGCTCCTTTTCTCGCCTCGGACTCCGCTCTCTCCACTCAAGCTCCCTTGACGGACACGATCTCCACACGTGCGCTGTGGCCCGAACCGGCACGACCTTTATCAGGTGCCGCACCACAGAGCACCATTTCCCCGAAATGCTCAGGTACAGAAACTGTGACCTCAACTCCCTCCTTCCTGGCTGCAAAAGGTCCCCTTTCTTTTCATTGGGTTTATTTTGTCTGAGTGTGTATCTGTGTGTGTGCTGTTCCGCTAGATAAGCCTGTTTAAATTTTTATTGTTGTAATTGTTGCTTTTATTATTCTTGCGTCAAGTCTGCTCTGTGTCTGCTTGTGGGTTCTTGTAAAATGTCACACCACACCTATCTCATCTTCCCCTGCGTAAAACACCCAAAACCTTTTCCTCTGCCACATGCTTTTCCTCGCTTTATTGTGAAATAAATAATTTAGAAATGTTTCCCAGCTCGTCTTTGTCTTTTCTCCATTGGTCCAGCATGGTTCGAATCTGAGTTTAGCTGGTCTTATTTCCCGATAATCCTTTCCTTCTCGTCCGGTACGCCTTGGCAGTGCTGCACGACTGCATCCGATCCGGAAGGTAGTCAATAGTTGGTAGAGTGATCCGGTTCGGGCAAGGCGTACCGATGGCGTGGTTCCCGGTAGTCGAAACCGCGTGGTTAATTAGGTAACTTGATTCTATGACAGGAGGACCCACACCACGCGGTTGAGGTATTGCATCCACAGTCAGTAAGCGACCCGCCGCATCACGGATTATCCGTGAGCGGCCTACAAATTCCGGGGAGTCGGTGGAACCGACGTAAATTCCCCCACCTAGCGGTCGTGTTCTCCGCCAGACCCGGCCGCAACAGTTTGGTGTCAGGAGTGTAGGATACAGACAAATTTACGGGATTTGGACCTGGGGTGTGCTTAGTAACCCCCCCCCCCCTCCCCTTCCCTCCGAAATTAAGAGCAAGATCCAAATTTTATTTAATTCTCGGTAAGGACCATGACTGACCAAGACGAGCTGGTTCAGGTGGGTTCTGAAACATTGTTAAAGGAACCGTGGCTCATGACGACAGTTTTGAGGGAGATCTTTCCTTACAGCCATACCCAGAGGTAACATTGGGGGCAACAGCGACGATGCTTGAGGACCCCTGCGTCAAATTTCCCTCCCAGAGGACCGTAGCGAGCCCTGTCGGATCCACACCCCGATCATAGCAGATCGGCTTCGTCAAAGCTATTTGACATGAACCAGTTGGTGGAGATACTGACACAAATGAAAGGGGATTTACAAATCAAAATGGATGCGAATACGCAGCCACAGAGGAGTGATATGCAAACAATTAAGGGGTTATGCAAAACATGGGAATAAACTTACAAACACAAATGAATGGGAATCTGCAAAACATGAAAACGCATGGATTGGAATATGCAGACACTGAAGTGGGTCAGGAGGAAAGAAGGCAGGTCAGAGGAAATCAAGGCGGAGCTGCAAAGGTAAAGGGCGAAAGTGCAAAACATGGTCCGGAATTCTACGAAATGGGATCAGGACTGAACGTGGGAAAAGACCGAGTCGAGGGGGAGTGTGGAGGCTGTTCGGACCGCGATGACGACGGACAAGGTCAAGGTGACGAGTGAACGTCACGATGTCACGAGGAACCCTGTAAACTCCGACAGGAGAGACCGAAAGATCCAGGAATTGGCATCGTGAAAGAGACGCAGAAATTAAAAGAGGTGAACGAATTGTACCAAATAAAGACGGAGCACACACAAATAGACCGGTAAGGGACATTGAGATTGAGATGTGGAATGTTTTGGAACCCAGATGCGAGGGTCAGTTAACCTTCCGCGGAAAAGGTGAGGTACGATATGCTCCGCGAGGCAGACCGT
>CM068958.1:138970454-138982364 GCA_035128595.1 Eptatretus atami
CAACAAGCACATTTATTTCACACTCAGACAAGGCACGTATTTACAGCCATACAGTAAATCATGCATGTACCCAGTGAAATCAAGCAAAGGCAGAGTTACAACTGAATAAAGTGTCTTTATTTCACACGCACACTTAGACAATTCTACTTATTAAGACAGCGTCGACCAAAACATGCATTTACACAATCCAGAAGACAAAGAAAAAATACTTAAGTCACCACACACCTCTTATAGACAAGGGTGGCAGGACAGCACGGACGCCGCATGTGACCAACTATGTCCCGATAAGAGAAACCTCGTTTAGATTCCGCGTCTGACCATGTCCACATTTCGAGACCCGAAGCATGTGCTTTTATACGTGCGACCTCTGTTGTGGCGCGATGTGCGGCTCGAAGCCGCGTGATATGTACAGCGTAGCGCTGACATGTCCTGGCTCGTGCCTCGCCATGGCGTCCCGGCCGAGTCCGAGCTGCTCCTTCTCGGCGTTCTCACTGCGCGAAGGCACGTCCGTCTTCACCGTCTCGAGCGCACCCTATCGGTATAAATGCGGGAGGTGGAACGCGGAACGCGGCTTACCGGCGCTCTTCTCTAGCGCGGAGCTCGGTAAGGGAGCAGGGGAATTGCTGATGCTCCGTCAACGAGTGCCAAGCGCTCTCTGGACCGCACTGGCTCCGGCCCGAACTCACTCACTTGTAGCTGCACCTGATGGCACCTCCACTACGCCTTTCCTCACCGATGTTACAGGGCGGCAGCTCCTGACCAAGATCCCCTATATACAGCCCTCACGGTCGCTTCAGCCACTGGCGTTAACCGCACCACTCCTACCCCGGCGTTCCCTGCTCCACTCAGCAACTCGCCCTCCTCGCGTCCCGACCGTCCCCCCCTCGCGTATATTTTATGCCCCTAGCTATATGATCCTACCAGACTCTCCCCTCCTTCCGCTCCGCCCTCCTGCCCTCCCCCCTCCTCCCCCCCCCTGCTCGACATGCCCCCACTGCGCCTCACCCCTCAACTTCGACCTGAGCTCCGAGCTCCTTCCTCTCCGTCGATCGGCCCCCGTCTGCCTTTTCCCGTCTGCTTCGAGCTCCGTCTCCCGACTCTGCCCCACCGACACTGCCGCGAGCTGCGTTGTGCTTGCGCTTATATAGGCCGGGGGAGGAGTGCATATGTAAATTTGTGGATCCCAGCGGGTTTGGAGGCGGGGCTACACCACCTGAATGCTCAGCCATTGGATGGATGAAAAGTGGGCGTGAATGATTCCTGATCCGATTTCTTCTTTGAAAGGATCCCATTCACAACCCATGGCACGACGTTCGGTAGAAAGGCGAAGGTGGTGGGAGTTTGCTGTGGTGGTTTGGGAAGGGTGTTGGTGGTGGCGATTGGTTGTTGGTGGGCGTCGTTTGAGAGTGGGGGTGAGGCGATGTTTGCGGGGTGGGGTTGTGGAGGTGAAGGGGCGAAGGTGGTGGTGGTTTTGGTGTAGTTGTTTGGGGCGTTGTTGGTGGTGGCGATTTGGTTGTTGGGGATGATTGGTCTAAAATAACGACAGCAAAAGAAAAACGGCTATCTCAAAGGATCGCAGCCCTGTGAACACGGAAATTCCCTCTAAACAACGGTGGGGAAATCTAACTAACACATATATACTTATCGTCATAACTGACCTAAGGTCCTTTATGGTGGTCTGCGAATTTCCACAGCCGTAACAATATATATATATATATATATATATATATATATAATATATTATGTTATATATATGATAGATATATATATATATATAATATAATATATATATATATATATATATATGAAATACATGGTATATATGGCTCATTATAACCACTGACACTCACAAATATTAAAGATCGATTCCTTCCAGCTGACGTAGAAAGCAGAAATTTTGCGTGCCAATGGACATCGAAGCCGATACACCAGGAAAAAAATAAAATAATAATAATTTTTAAAATCACAGAACTGTCAGAAAGCATCCGTAATGAAAATATATGACAAAATAAATAAATAAAGGATTGTGTCCAATAGCCAAGGAGACTACTTAAGCAGCACCAACGCTCTGCGCAGAGTATGGTCTCTCTGTCTCTCTGTCTCTCTGTCTCTCTGTCTCTCTGTCTCTCTCTCTCGACAAACAAGGGTGAATACATAACCTCCGTCCACCTACAGTGGAGTAGATAAGTTATTCTAAACACAGAAATGTACAATTACGCAAAAATACATTCACAGACACCACGCAATTAATAACACTCCTCGGTAAAAATTATCGTGCTCCATTATCGTGCTCCTTAAGTAACAAGTCATTGAGTTACCTTCTCTGACTCTGTCAGTGGCTTCTCCCATCCCATCATGTGCTTGGCCCATGTACACTGAATCCTGTGGTAAGGGTGTTGTGGTTAGGCAGCTCTATTACTCAACGTGCAAGGCTGACCTGATTGAGAGCACTTTGTGTCACTCCTTAAGGCTGAAAAAAGTGTGTCTATCCTTTCAGGCAAGTCAGAAAATATCATCTTGCTAATCTCAAGACTGAACACTCAAATATAAAATCTCCTCCCTCCAAATCCTGGGGACATTTTGTGAAGTCCGTATCTGGTTTCTGCTCCCCGTCCATCCTTTGTGCCCAGTCATGTGCAGGGTTTCACCGAGCACCTTATAGTAAAGGTGGCTGCATTGATCACCCAGAGGTTCAATCAGGGCAGGAATTCTCGGAATTCAGTCAGAGTGCCGGCAATAACGCGCTCTCCATTTTAATGGCCATCCCAAGGACGGTGCACTCATTCATAAAACGTCCTGCCAGCAAAGGACAAGCGTAAGAGCTTATAGTCGGGTGGAGAATCGAACCAAGACTTGACAGCTCAAAAGGCAAATGCACTACCTGTGAGCTGTTTTGTTAGCCCTGTACGAACATGGTTAGTGTCTTGCTCATCAACCAAATTAATTAGCATTACATTTCCAGCAACTTCAGTTAACACCAAATGTTATCAAAAAATTTGTTTTGTCAAACCATCGTGGTGATCTCAACAAAAAAATTATAGTTAGAAATAACAATAATCAACTAGAAGGGCACTCAGTAGAGCGCATACTTCCTCCATAAAATGCCTGATCCAGGAGAACATATCGAGCCCAATATATTTTTGAAATATCATGCAACATACTGTATAGTTTTTGGCCCCATCTCCCAATGCTGAAGAATCAATTAAAAAATTAAGATTCTCACATCCGGATATGGATTCAGATCTTCACCAAAATCAGATCCATTCTTCCTTGTTGCATACCAAACGTGTCCACCAAGTTTCGTCCGATTCCGTCCACAACTTTTTGAGATATCATACTATATATCGGTTTAGCCCTATCTCTCAATGGTGAAAAGTCACTTTAAAAATTGGAGTATACAGATCCAGATCTTCACCAAAATCTGATCAGTTCGTCCTTGTCAATCACCCAGCCTGCCCACCAAGTTTCATCTGAATCCGTTGACAACTTTTTGAGACATCCTGCACACAAATAAACAAACAAACAAGAAAAAGACGTCGCGCAGAGCACGATACTTGCAAAATCCCCCCCCCCCCCCCTCTCCAAAGGTTGCCATGGATACATGAAATTGTCCATTTCATTAAGATTAAAATTGACAATCTTAATCAAAGCTCAGGTCAATCGGATGAAAACTGATTATTTTTCAAATTGAAATTATTTTAGAAGGTTGACCTTGAGTTGATATTTGACCTTTTGACCTCAAATAGTTGGTTTCTCAATTCAGTGATGCACTTTGCAAATCCTGTTCAACTTTCATGTCAATCAGATGAAAAATAACAATTTTAGAAATCTGATCTCAAGATGACCTTTGTCCTCAGGGTCAAGGCTCCTCAGTTGAGACTACTTCTACAACTTGAAGTTTCACATTGATCGGTTTAGAATTGTGACCTGTAGGAGATTGACAAATAAACAAACAAACAGACATAATAACAAAATCGACTGACCAATATAATTGAAAAAATTTCGATTTTGCAATAAATAATACGTCGTGCAGAGCACGGTACATGTGAAATCCATAAAACGAATTTGACCTCAAAAATAATTGCCTGGTTGAATTCAGTGACCTCAAATATAAATCCTCTTCAAATTTCAAGTCAATCAGATGAAAATTGAGGATTTTAGAAATCCCACCCAAGTTGTTGACCTTTGGTTTATGATGACCTTTTGGCCTATGTTGACGTCAAATAATTGGTGGTTGAATTCAATGAACAGATATGCAAATTCTCTTGAAATTTCAATTCAATTCGATGAAAATTTGTTTACGGAATTTGACAAAGTCGTTGACCTTTTTGACCTCAAAAACAATAGGCGTCTAGCTTACGACGAACTCTACCATGTGGTGACGTTTCGTTAATATCGGTTTAAAATTGTGATCAGTAGGCGATTGACATACAACCAGACAAGGGCAAAGAAAAAAATTATCGTGACAAACGTTCTCCTCACATAATTCTACTTCTTCTTCTTCAGGACAACGAAAAAATTTTATCGTGACAAACGCTTCGTCTTCTCATATAATTTCTTCTCTTCAGGAAAAGGAAAAATTATTATTGTGACAAACGCTTCTTCTTCTCATATATTCTATTCTTCTTCAGGGCAACGAAAAAATTATTATTGTGACAAACGCTTCTTCTCCTTACATAATGTTCTTCTTCGTCTTCAGGACAACGAAAAAATTTTATCATGACAAACGCTTCTTCTTCAAATATAATCTTCTTCTTCAGGACAACGAAAACATTTTTATCATGACAAACGCTTCTTCTCCTCACATAATCTTCTTCTTCTCTTCTTCCTCAGGACAACGAAAAAATTATTATCGTGACAAACGCTTCTTCTCATATAATCTTCTTCTTCAGGGAAACGGAAAATTATTATCGTGACAAACGCTTCTTCTTCTCATATAATCTTCTTCTTCTTCAGGGCAAAGAAAAAATTATTATCGTGACAAACGCTTCTCTCATATTATCTCTTCTTCTTCAGGCAACGAAAAAATTATTATTGTGACAAACGCTTCTTCTTCTCATATAATCTTCTTCTCTTTTAGGGCAACGAAAAAAATTATTATTGTGACAAACGTTTCTTCTTCTCATATAATCTTCTCTTCTTCAGGGCAACGAAAAAATTATTATTGTGACAAACGCTTCTTCTTCTCAATTAATCTTCTTCTTCAGGGCAAAGAAAAAATTATTATCGTGACAAACGCTTCTTCTCCTTACATAATCTTTTCTTCTTTTCTTCAGGACAACGAAAAATTTTATCATGACAAACGTTCTTCTTCAAATATAATCTCTTCTTCTTTCTTCCTCAGGACAACGAAAAAATTATTATCGTGACAAACGCTTCTTCTCATATAATCTTCTTCTTCAGGGAAACGGAAAATATTATTCGTGACAAACGCTTCTTCTTCTCATATAATCTTCTTCAGGGCAAGAAAAAATTATTATCGTGACAAACGCTTCTTCTCATATAATCTTCTTCTTCTTCAGGGCAACGAAAAAAATTATTATTGTGACAAACGCTTCTTCTTCTCATATAATCTCTTCTTCTTCAGGGCAAAGAAAAAAATTATTATCGTGACAAACGCTTCTTCTCATATAATCTTTTCTTCTTCAGGGCAACGAAAAAAATTATTATTGTAACAACGCTTCTTCTCATATAATCTTCTTCTTCTTCAGAGCAACGAAAAAATTATTATTGTGACAAACGCTTCTTCTTCTCATATAATCTTCTTCTTCAGGGCAAAGAAAAAATTATTATCGTGACAAACGCTTCTTCTCATATAATCTTCTTCTTCTTCAGGTCAACGAAAAATTATTATTGTGACAAACGCTTCTTCTTCTCATATAATCTTCTTCTTTCAGGGCAACGAAAAAATATTATTGTGACAAACGCTTCTTCTTCTCATATAATCTTCTTCTTCTTCAGGGCAACGAAAAAAATTATTATCGTGACAAACGCTTCTTCTCATATAATTTTCTTCTTCAGGTCAACGAAAAATTATTATTGTGACAAACGCTTCTCTCCTTACATATGTTCTTCTTCGTCTTCAGGACAACGAAAAAAATTTATCATGACAAACGCTTCTTCTTCAAATATAATCTTCTTCTTCAGGACAACGAAAACATTTTTTATCATGACAAACGCTTCTTCTCCTCAATAATCTTCTTCTCTTGTTCTTCCTCAGGACAACGAAAAAATTATTATCGTGACAAACGCTTCTTCTTCTCATATAATCTTCTTCTTCTTCAGGGCAAAGAAAAAATTATTTCGTGACAAACGCTTCTTCTCATATAATCTTCTTCTTCTTCAGGCAACGAAAAAATTATTATTGTGACAAAGCTTCTTCTTCTCATATATCTTCTTCTTCTTTAGGGCAACGAAAAAAATTATTATTGTGACAAACGTTTCTTCTTCCATAATAATCTTTCTTCTTCAGGCAACGAAAATTATTATTGTGACAAACGCTTCTTCTTCTCATATAATCTTCTTCTTCAGGCAAAGAAAAATTATTATATGTGACAAACGCTTCTTCTCCTTAATAATTTCTTCTTCTTTTCTTCAGGACAACGAAAAAATTTTATCATGACAAACCGTTCTTCTTCAAATATAATCTTCTTCTTTCTTCTTCCTCAGGAAAAACGAAAAATTATTATCGTGACAAACGCTTCTTCTCATATAATCTTCTTCCTTCAGGGAAACGGAAAAATTATTATCGTGACAACGCTTCTTCTCATATAATCTTCTTCTTCAGGGCAAGAAAAAAATTATTATGTGACAAACGCTTTCTTCTCATTAATCTTTTCTTCTTCAGGGCAACGAAAAAATTATTATTGTGACAAACGCTTCTTCTTCTCATATAATCTTCTTCTTCTCAGGCAAGAAAAAAATTATTATCGTGACAAACGCTTCTTCTCATATAATCTTCTCTTCTTCAGGCAACGAAAAAAATTATTATTGTGACAAACGCTTCTTCTATATAATCTTCTTCTTCTTCAGAGCAACGAAAAAAATTATTATTGTGACAAACGCTTCTTCTTCTCATATAATCTTCTTCTTCAGGGCAAAGAAAAAATTATTATCGTGACAAACGCTTCTTCTCATATAATCTTCTTCTTCTTCAGGTCAACGAAAAAATTATTATTGTGACAAACGCTTCTTCTTTCTCATATAATCTTCTCTTCTTCAGGCAAGAAAAAAATTATTATTTGTGACAAACGCTTCTTCTTCTCAATAATCTTCTTCTTCTTCAGGTAACGAAAAAAATTATTATCGTGACAAACGCTTCTTCTCATATAATCTTCTTCTCTTCAGTCAACGAAAAAATTATTATTGTGACAAACGCTTCTTCTTCTCATATAATCTTCTTTCTCAGGGAAAGAAAAAATTATTATCGTGACAAACGCTTCTTCTATATTCTTTTCTTCTTCAGTCAACGAAAAAATTATTATTGTGACAAACGCTTCTTCTTCTCATATAATCTTCTTCTTCTTCAGGCAAGAAAAAAATATTATTGTGACAAACGCTTCTTCTTCTCATATAATCTCTTCTTCTTCAGGGCAACGAAAAAATATTATTTGTGACAAACGCTTCTTCTCATATAATCTTCTTCTTTCAGGTCAACGAAAAATATTATTGTGACAAACGCTTCTTCTTCTCATATAATCTTTCTCTTCAGGCCAAGAAAAAAATTATCGTGACAAACGCTTCTTCTCCTTACATTCTTCTTCTTCAGGACAACGAAAAATTTTTATCATGACAACGCTTCTTCTTCAAATATAATCTTCTTCTTCTTCAGGGAAAACGAAAAAATTTATCATGACAAACGCTTCTCTTCTATATATTTCTTCTTCTTCAGGAACGAAAATTATATTGTGACAAACGCTTCTTCTTCTAATATAATCTTCTTCTTCTTCAGGGCAAGAAAAATTATTATTGTGACAAACGCTTCTTCTTCTATATAATCTTCTTCTTCTTCAGGCAACGAAAAAAATTATTATCGTGACAAACGCTTCTTCTCATATAATCTTCTTCTCTTCAGGTCAACGAAAAAATTATTATTGTGACAAACGCTTTTCTTCTATATAATCTTCTTCTTCAGGCAAGAAAAAAATTATCGTGACAAACGCTTCTTCTCCTTACATAATCTTCTTCTTCAGGACAGAAAAATTTTTATCATGACGAAACGCTTCTCTTCATATATCTCTTCTTCTTCAGGACAAGAAAAAATTTTTATCATGACAAACGCTTCTTCTTCTCATATATTCTTCTTCTTCTTATTCAAATGTGACGAAACTGTCTGTGATGTGCATCGTGGGAGGCCCGAAATGAAAATGTTTTTGAGTAGTTTTGGCTGATTGAATAATGATAACGATATAAGCACAGGGTACATCTACGGTACCGTACACGAGTATAAACAAAAAATTATGGTAAAAAAAAACAAACAAAAAAAAGCAAATACATGAACTTTGTTCCTTTCGGTGTGAGGAGAAAACACAAGGTGGGCATACTTAAAACGTACCCGGTTGTGGTTGTGCACACACACATACACGTACACACACACGTAGTTCGGTGCGTTGGTTCGAAACTCTGTTTAAACATTACGGTTTCAACTTTATACTACAGACCGTCAGTAAGCGAGAGGTTTTGATGGCTGACGACATGAGAGAACAAGATATAAAGTTTCATGACGGGGTAGACAAATTAAATAACTACGGCATAAAGACCACTAAAGCGTGAAGATGCATCAGAGTGAAATCAAAACCTCAGGTTGTTCGGCCCAGCATCTGGACATGCTCACCATGCCTGCAAAAGCCAACAGTGCTGCTCCAATCGTCTTCCCTCAGTTGAGGTTGCTTTTGTTATTGTTGTTGTTGTTGTACTTATATTTCTTCTTCTTCTTCTTTTTGGTTTTCTACTACTTGTTATTATTATTATTCCTTTTCTTCTTATTATTCTTCATATTCCTCTTATTATTATTACTATTATTAATAATATGTTTCTTATTCTTTTTCTTATATTTCGTCATTATTATTATTATTACGAGTGCGGGCCCGTACTTGCGTGGCCGTACGTGCAAAAAAAAAAAAAATTGTGACGTCACTCGTGACGTCATAGCACCGTCAATCTTATTATCCTCAATATGAGTTCTCTAACACAAGGAGCTTCATTCGCAGGAAGAAAGCATTACTACATTGGACCACTGATCTCTATACATATCGTCGTCGACGTTAACTGGATGGGAAGCTCGGCATTGATTGGTCGAGCGATTGTTTGAAGTTGAGTGGCGGCGCGCATCTTGTGACCCCCAAAATGCGTCGTGACTCCATTTTTAGATCCTCGTGGAGGATCTCTAAGTCTTACTCACGTTGTTGTTCTTTCATCTTCTTCTTGTGACTTTTTTGTTTCACAGCCTACAGTTTTCATCGAAACTTCCTGAAACTTGGCATATATATATGTACAAATACCCTGCGCAGACAGTAACCATCTCCGATTTTGAAAATTCTTCCGAGAAAAAAAGTTATGACGTCAAAATATCTCCGCTAATGGAATCGCCTAAAAAATTATCTCCGAAACTAGGCAAGCTTTTTGAATTCTGTTTGCAGGAATCGAACGGGCATTAGCAGAGAGAATTACCGCACATATGATACATCACTATACGTCATATCAATTTTTATGACGTCATTCCTATTTTTTGACATTTTTTGTTTCACAACCCAGACTTTTCATCGGTTCTTCGTGAAACTTGCCATGTACTGTATATGCAGAAAGCCCACGCGCAGGCAGTAACTATCTCCGATTTTGGAAATTCTTCCGAGAAAAAAAGTTGACGTCATAATATCGCCGCTAATGGAAATCGCCTATACCATTATCTCCGAAACTAGGCAAGCTGTTTGAATTTTGTTTGCGGGAATCAAGCCGGGCATTAGCACAGATAATTTATCGCAAACCTGATACATCACAATGACGTCATATTCGTTTTTATGACGTCATCATTAAGAGGACAAGGATCTTAGCTTATTTGAGCTTGTTAAGTTTAAAACCAATAAGTGTTTTGATGTATAAAGCCCCGTCTCCTCATCGCTTAGTCTCGCTATAGCCCTAGAATCGATCTAGAAGCTCCACGCTGAACCCTCTCTGTGGCAGCAATGTCCATTCCTTCCTCAGATAATGGTGACCAAAACTGAAAAAAAATATTCTCGAGGAGGCCTCACAAAATCCCTGTACATTACTTCCACGACCTCTTAAATTTACAATTTAGCCTCCTATGAATACAACAGAAAACAGCATTAGCTTTACCTACAGGTGTGGGCACTGGGATATCTGCTTTCCTTATCACCCCTTACTGTCCTGTGCTCCAAGATTGACCCTTACATTATGTAATCTCAATTTTCATCATTTTCACCCATATACCCTCAGGAAGGAAAAACTGGAAATTTGGAGGATGGGGAGGTTAACGAGGGCAGAAAAGATTATGGTCGTGGATGGGGGATGATCTGAGATGGTGGTGAACAGCTGTCTTGAAGACCTGGAGGGAAGAATGAAGTTGAAGAGAATGTGGAAGTTGGTTTCACAGACGGGGAAGGAGAGGAACAAATGAGTGGAATGTGGTGGTGTGTAGTGATTCTGGATTTTGGGAGTCTCACAAAAAGGTGGTTGCTTATTAAGAGATCAAATCCAATATGGGGTTGCTAATCTGTTAAGAGAAAATAGTACTCATCAAAAGGAAAACTTAGGAGTGAAAGAGAAAGAATATGAGGTTGCAAAGGCAATATACGGACGAGTTGAAAATAATTATTTGAGCTGCGTAGCCCGAGTTCAATTCCTGAACCAGCATGATCGGATTGGTGCTTCACATGCAGTCTGTTGCATCGAAAAGTGTGCAGTCCCTCAAATGGACATCAGGCTGTCCCATTTGGCATATGTTGTGAGATTGACGCCCAAATGGTGGTGTTGGCTTTAAAAGGGTGACGTATCACGCAATGTAATATTTAGATGCTAGGTGTCACTGTTGGCTCGTGCAAATAAGGCAGCACACTCTAAACATACGTTCAGCTAACTAAGCCATAGGTGCCATGTTGTAACCTAATGTGAATGTAATGTAGATATGTATGTATTCATTCATTCTCTCTCTCTCTCTCTCTCTCTCTCTCTCTCTCTCTCTCTCTCTCTCTCTCTCTCTCTCTTCCTCTCTCTCTCTCTCTCTTCTCTCTCTCTCTCTCTCTCCCTCTCTCCCTCTCTCCCTCTCTCCCTCTCTCCCTCTCTCTCTCTCCCTCTCTCTCTCAATTGAAAGAACAAAAAAAAAAATCAACATCATGTAAGCAAATAAGATTAAATGACCCTCAATAACTCCTATCCCAAGCCTTCCTCCTTCCAAATTTCCAGTTTCTACTTCCTGAGAGTTTCCTTCAGTATCCATCTTGTCCATTCCTTGCATCCTTTCCTGCCGACCATTTCTCCCCACACCCATTGTTTGTTCAAGTCTCCCTCTATCATGGCCTTCAACTCCACTGTTGGTGCCCCCCCCCAACTCTCCTTCCTTTTGTTTGGTTGCATCCTGATTTGTTTAATGTACTAGCTCTTACACGAGGTTCAATGTATTCGCTCTTCCATGATGTTTAATGTATTAGCTCTTCCACGATGTTTAATGTACTATCTCTTCCATGAACCTTGATTCTGCATCCTGAAGCTCACCTGGATCAAGAGAAACAGTCACTCAAACACCCCGCAGAGCCCCATTGGCCCCAATTTTTTTTATGCTGTGAACAATCTTTGGTACATCGTGGGAAATGAAGGTTGTGGTCAAGTTTCATTGAAATTGTGTGTGTAGATTTGGATAAGAGAACAAATACCTACTTTGGGGGTGGGGGTCAACCC
>CM068958.1:138987633-139001866 GCA_035128595.1 Eptatretus atami
AGGAGCTCCTCCACCCTTTGACAGGTTTTGTTTTTATTCCTGCTCGGTGTCCATATCATAAACCCTCCTCACCAAGAAACTTGGTGGGGGGGACGGTTTTGTCACCGACAACCCTTTACTGAAACAGGTTGGTACAGGTTTACATGGAAGCTGTAGCAAGTCACATATCTAATCTGACCTGACCTGACAATAGTACACGTTTACATAGTACCTGTAGCATGTCACATATCTAATCTGACATGACCTTAGTATGTGTCACGTGATGTTATATGGACATGATGTGTCACTTTTAGCCCATGATAGACGTAGAGAAAGGTGTTGGTTCAGCCTTTGACTCATTGCAGCACTCACCATAGCATATGTCACAGTATGTGTCATGTGATGTTATATGGACTTGCTGTGTCGCTGTTGGCCAATGTACTGGGCGCCCCACAGAAAACCAGGAAATTTGGTACAGTTTATTTAAAACAAAACAAAAGCAAACTAAGATGTAGTGTAAAACAAAGATACACTTTATTTTCAAACAAAACAAAAGCAAACTTAGAGGTAGTGTAAAACAAAGATACACTTTATTATATGTTAGTTTATTGATATGGTAAAATACGGCAAAATAAATCTCAAAATCTCAAATTTCCTGGTTTTCTGTGGGGCACCCTGTAATATGGGAGGTGTCACGTGATGTTATATTGTCAGTCCGTGTTGGTGTTGACTCATATAAGGGGGATGTGTCAGGTGGTGTTATATGGTGTTATATTAATTAATACACTAGGTGTCGCTGTTAACTTGTTTAAAGGAGATGTCACATGATGTCACATGACGTCACTGTCAGACCATAGTTTACGTCGGGATGCGTTCCTGAAAGGTGAGACGAATATCGAAACGATGTACATGAAAGCTATTTTTCTCTTAAAAATTAATGAAATAAGGGGGGAATGCATTCGTAACGTCACCACTTCACCTGTTATATTTTGCTTTTTATCTATGACATTACCATTTTTTTGGTTAATGACAGTTATTTTCAAATACACATAAAAAAACAAAAACAATTACCAGACATTTAAATAATAACAAGAAAAAGAGCAATCAGAGATTGCAGACCCTTGCCAGGACTTGTTTTTTGAGGTGTTTGTGTCGTTTTGTGTGGTGTATTTTGTGTGGCGATTGTGTACTGGTGCGTTATGTAATTAATACGAGACATAATTAGGACTGCCAGTTTATAACTGCTGGCAGCGATGACTGGGTACCAAGATGTCCCACTTTAATGCAACCCCACTTTGATTGGATACCTGATCCTGGACCCATGCTGTTTTTATTTTTATTCAGTTGAATTCAGAATGGGATTAAAATAAATTCAATTCAAATCAAATGTTAATAAGTTGTAAATTGATGATTTTTCAGTTGAAAATTGATGATTTTAGAAGTTTGACCTTGAGTTGACCTTTGATCTTTTGATCTCAAAAATAGTTGGTTTCCCAATTCAGTAGTACACTACGCAATTGCTGTTTAACTTTTAAGTCAATCGGATGAAAATTGACGAATTCTCAGATAAAAGTTGATGATTTTAGAAGTCTGACCTCGAGTTGACCTTTGACGTTTTGATCTCAAAAATAGTTGGTTTCCCAATTCAGTGATGCAATATGCAAATATTTTTCACATTTCAAGTCAATTGGACGAAAAATGACAATTTTAGAAATTTGACCTCAAGATGACCTTTGACCTCAAAATCAATCGGCTTCTCAGTTGAGACTACCTCTACAGCTTAGTAAAGTTTCGTGAAGATCGGTTTTAAATTGTTACCTGTAGGCGATTGACAGACAAACAGACAGACGGAATAACAAAATCGAAGAGGTGCATTTCTGAAAGTTGCTCTTTTAGTCTTGTGCATCTCCAGCAGATGAGATAAAAAGAGGATGATTTTTGAGCTTGTATGTCTGAAGAAATATGAAGAGGATGTGAGGACAACAACCTCATTTTGGATAAAGGAAAATTAAGGCTTAGTTGCTGACAAGGGAATAGTGGGGAATAAACATATGATGAGGACTGGCGTATTAAAGGACATTTTGAGCTGATTCTCCGTCAGACTTTGAAACTCATATACTTGAGACAAAAGGAATATGAACAAACTGAACCTCTGTGTTTCAAAACAACAATGGATCTTTCAAAGAATGCATTTGTAGCATTTTATATTTTCTAATTACCAACAAAAGTACTCGTCCCCATTTAGGGGAAAAGCAAGTAAAACTACCCATCCCAAGTGACAAGAAAACTTCAAGTTAATCTATAAATTTAAATTATTTCATGGACTTTAAAAGGTTAATTGTGTTGCACTCTTGGTTTCACTCAAAGGCAAAGCTCTGAGTCACTTATACCGTGAAATGGTGGTGCATGAACATTGGGTTTGATTTGTCCAAAATGGTTGGATTTGATTTTTCTAAAAAGGTTGAATTTGATTTTTCTAAAAAGGTTGGATTTGTCGAAGAAGAGGACAAAATATCGATATTTTAAATTGTGTTACTCCATGAAGATCTGTATTAATTCTACTTTAATCCAGATGTTCATGTTGATTTTAAAGATTACTGAAAGGGATAATGAAGTGACTGACTATATTGGTTTCAAAAAAACATGAAATGAAAATGCAAAATAACCAATCAGCAGCTTTTCAAACACAGCGCGGGAAGTGGCTGTCTTAAATGGGAGACAGACAAACGTATGGACAGACACCATGTTTCGCAATATATGTAAGATTGAAACACCTTTTTTTTAACTTGTGTACTACTGTACATCCTACCTGGTGATAAAAAGGTGTGAATAATTTGGGCCATTAAAGTGGTTCTGGTATTGGATAATACATCCTGTATCAATATTCCTTTGATTAACTGAGACTAATTATATTTTAATTGTACTGCTATGAAGCTATCTTCAGGATTGCACAATTCAGTGTGGCATCATTAAAACAAATGTTAACATCCAACAAATGTGTCCAAAACACACCACAGGCTAAAAACAAAAAGCCGCTTTTGCACCTTGCTGCCTGACAAAATGCTTAATTACCCGCCTAGGAAAAGGTTACTTGCTTTGTGAAATATTTCAAAAATTACAGTATCGTGTACGGAAACAAATCATTTTGAAAATCTTCAAATGCCATTCCAAAATTATATCAAGCTCTATTCGTGCCTTGTGCTGATATGGTACAATGACAGTGAGCAATTTTTATTATATCAATAGCAATATATCCTCAGGCAGGAATACCTAGAGGTGTGCACACTCGCCTCTGAGCTGTCTCAACTGGATTCAATCCCGGCGCATAGTATATATATATTATATATATATATATTGTTACGGCTGTGGAAATTCGCAACCACCATTCAGGTCCCGTAGGTGAGGTATCTTTTAAGTACATGTATAGTTAGCCCAAACCCGTTGTTTAGAGGGAATTAATGTGATCCATTCGGGCTGCGACGCTTTGAGTCAGTCGTTTTTCTTTCTTTCTTTATTTTTTGAACCAACCACGTCTCAACCACAACCACGCCATCCCCACCACAGCGCCGACCGCGCTGCGGCCGTGCCGCCTCCGCCATCTGCGCGACTGCATCTTCGCCACCCGCCATTCTTCTCCGCGCTTGTGGGGGAGAAACGGAGAGGAAGAGGCGCAGCTGGCGCCCGATTGGTGGACGCGGTGTGACGCGGCCAGGGAGGAGGAACGCCCCTCTTCGGGGCCTTTCTCGAAGCGCCTAGAAGGGGGGTGGAGCGGGGAACGGGGCGGAGCAACAGGGCGGAGCGTGGGGCGTATAAAAGACGCCGACGGGGGAGGCTCGGGAAGGCTCGGAGGAGGCTCGGTGGAGGGTGGGTGCTCGTTTGTTCCTGTTCCTGCCGGCCTGTGATCCCTGCGGAGCCCTTGATCCTGACGAGCCTTGGACCTTTGGACAAACGACGGTGTGAAGAGAGAGAGAGCTCCAGTTCAAGGGTTCTTATCCGAGGGTTCGCCAGAGTCTGTGTGGTCCGAGATCCCGCTGGTGGGACGGAGCGTCCGCCATTTCCTCTCTCTCTCGACCCCGAGTGTCGACGATTTCTTCCCCCCCCACCCCCCCGTCCGCACCGAGAGAGCGCTGAAAACCCCGTTCATTCCCCAAAACCCCGTCCGTGGCGTCAAACGGCGACACGTGCCGGCGCGAAGCACGAGCTCGCCGATCACGCCGGAGGAGCGGGGAGCTGAGGGCGCGGAGAAGGACTCGGTGCGCGCACAGGGAAGTGACTACTTCTATTTTCTTTGGGTTTTTGGGCAAATGACTGTGGGAGGCACCTGTCTTGTGAAGTAGAACTGTTATAAGTGTTGCCGTGTGTACGCGTTATTCGGTATATCTCTGCGTCACTGTTTCTTTTGTTTCATTGCTATATGTGCATACTGTATGGCTGTATATGTGTGCTATCCGTGTGTTGTGTGAAATAAATGTGCTTTGTGTTGAATTGTTCCCCGTTTCGCTGCGTCCTTTCCTTCGTTGAAACTCCATCTTGCTTCACGTAAAAGGGTTCGTAGTGAGCCTGATACGCCCGATAATAAATCTGAACCGTCAAGGTCGACAGATAACTCCGCTCGGTTATCCCTGTAGCATGGAACGAGCCGCTTAAGCGGTTCGTGTCCGGAGTCGACCTGTGGCGTGGTACAACCCTCGGTAGGTTACCCGTGCGAGTACTTAGGTATATCGACTTTCGGCGATTCACCCTATTTCGCGCGGGTAGAATGCGGACTGGGTGTGGGTGAGGTTAAACCCCACCCGTGACTAGCTCCTTGGCGATAGTTCCAAGAGGGTCACGAACTGAATTGTCCGTCCGGTCGGCGAGACGTGCCGCGATTCGAGTCACGCGGCCGTTCGCACGCCGGCGGGCGCGATTCGCAACAATATATATACACACGCACTAGTAGATATAAACGGTCCTTCTGGAGTTTCACACGCAGGATGAGGCATCAATGAATGTGCCGTCATTTTTTAAGGACGTCAAGCCGGAGAACCCATCTGCCAGTACTGCTTGGTGGTGGATGTTAAATTTCTCAAGTTGGTCTTCACAGTGAGAAGGCAAGTCATCACCGGCACACTTAAAAAATTACTACTTCCTACCAAACTTTCAACAACCGTACTTGGCAGTGTGGAAAGTATGCAAATACCCTCAACATGAGTCGAGGACTGAAAACTTCAGTCCACTTCCTCCTGCAGTGGACTGAAAACATGATGATGATGATGATGATGACGTTGATGAGGTAATGATGTTGATGAACCAGAATCCGACCAACATATTTTACGATATAATCTTACCAACTCTGGTCTTTTTGGACCCCAACTCAAAACCATTAAATTTCATGAAATTTGCCAAAACACCCCTTTTGAAGATAATTAACGGCCTTATTTAATTATATCCTTCACATTTCACGGCCACCTCACTGTCTGGGGTCTTAAGGTGTTTCCTGGGTAACCTCGCTGGGTGTCTGAAGCCGCCATGTTTTTTGGCCTGCTCAGCCACGCTTTGACTTGGAACAGGCCGCAACGATGTCTTAACGATAAAGTTTTTTTTTCACTTTCCTTACTCATATTAGGAATGCCTGTTCATCACTGCTACAAATCACTGGGTATATTGCAGTGCTTATAAATGCCTGGACACACCAGCATTCATGGCTTTATTTCGTTTGTACATATGAATAACCGAGAGAATCTCTTAAATGAAGCAGAATTACAAAATGTAAGCTCCAGATTTGAAAATATCAGCAGTTCTGACTCCGAAAAAAGTGTTGATTTGTCCAATTCGGACATTGCACGGGCGTTTCCGGGTGCATAGTTGTATCGACGGCAATTGGTATTCGCTTGCCAAGCCAGGCGTTCTGTTGGAGTGCTTGCTTGAGTGCTTAAGCCACTTACCTAGCTGTACAGAACATTTTGTGTCAGTTGATAGCAGTACAGTTTGTGTCCCAATCGGGATATACAGTCACAGTTACCACAAGGTAGAGGTACGTATACAGCACACATGGACGGTACGTGTGGGTAGATTGGATTTGTATGGACTCTTCGCGGGTGTGTGGACATGCCATGCCTGTTACAGGTGCCGTGGTGGCAAAGTTTCATCCAGTATCTTGTGGAGGTTCTTTCAGGTTTTCCTTTGTCCTCGCGCCTGTTTCTAAAGCATTTGGTTATCGCATTTGTATGTTTCTCTTTGTGAGTTTCAAAGCAAAATATATTTGATAACGCCCGATTTTGAAGCTGTTTGCAGTCGTAATGTGTTTTCTAAATTACTAAGCCAATTTTTTTTTTTACCCGTCACACTCAGCTGTTCACAAAGAACTAGTGCGTGCCCGTACGTGCGTGGCCGTACGTGCATGGCCGTACATGCAAAAAAAAAAACTTTCAAACCGCATGCCAGAAACAACCACACAGGCCGTTCCTTTGCTCTCACGTGCCCGTACGTGCGTGGCCGTACGTGCATGCCCGTACATGCGTGGCTGTACGTGCAAACCAAAAAAAAAACTTTCAAACAACCACACAGGCCGTTCCTTCGCTTCGTAAATGACGACTAGATTGGGGCATTGTGTTTATCTATAAATGCGCATAAGAAATCGAGAATTTATTAGAATACAGTAAGTCATCACTATCCGGAAGTAGTGCGTGCCCGTACAGAATGTTCACATGCATTCCATGAATTATCGCTTGCATTGAAGTAACAACTGCTGTGATACACACACAGAGTTAATTAAAATCCAATTTAAAATCAAGTTTACCTCCCTGTCTTTGCTTGCCATGACATTCGCTGCTATTGACCATTGCCACTCCTACGCCACGGTAACTAAATGGCGCCCTTTCCCCATCGTAACCGACACGGCCCGTGATGTCATCGTCGGCCGGCCGCGCACCGGCCTACGCAGCCACGCCTATGCAGCAGCGTGTCTTGTCATTGGTTTGGTAAATAAATGGCCATAACTTGGGAAACACTTGTCTGATTAATATCAAAAACCTGGAAAGGCACATACTCAGGTCCACAGCAATTATACCTGGCAAGTTTCAATTAGATTGGACCAGTGGTTGTCAAGAAACAGCGGTCCACACACACACACACACACACACAGAGATTGCTGGAATTATAGATAGATAATGTTTGTGAACGTCTCCCTGAAAGATCTATATAAATGTAATGTTGTTTTTCGGTGAAAGCTACTCAAGGTTTCTGGGTTGCATACAGTATGTACTGTAGTTGGTAATCACACTGACTCTAACCTGCCGATTCCCAAAAAATTGCCGATATCAGCCAAGTGTGTGTGTGTGTGTTTCACAAAGCATAACATATTCTCTCTAACTCCACTATCCTCCACCTCCCCTCTCTCTCTGTCTGTCTCTGGACATATCCGGACGTTAGTTATGTCTGGACGGTGGTTATCTCCATATGTGTCTGGATGGCGGTTATCTACGGGTGGGGTTTGTCTCCAGACATGTCCACATGGTATTTATCTCTGGATGTGTCCAAGCGCTGTTTTTTCTACAGACAGCTTGGCTCCGGATGTGTCTGGGTGGTGTTTGTCTTCGAACGTGTCCGGGTGGTGTTTATGTCTGGTTGGAAGTTTGTCTCCGGACGTGTCCAAGCGGTGTTTGTCTCAAGACAGCTTGCTTCCAGAGGCATCCGGGCGGTGTTTGTCTCTGGACAGCTTGGCTCTGGATGCATCTGGACAGTGTTTTTCTCCAGACGCATCCGAGCGGTGTTTATCTCTGGACGCGTCCGAGCAGTGTTTATCTCTGGATGCGTCCAGGCGGTATCTATCTCTGGACGCGTCTGGGCGGTGTTTATCTCTGGACGTGTCCGGGCGGTGTTTATCTCTGGACGTGTCCGGGCAGTATTTATCTCCGGACGCATCCGGGTGGTGTTCATCTTCAGACAGCTTGACTCGGGATGTGTCCGGGCAGTATTTGTCTAAAGACACATCAAGGTGGTGTTTATCACTGAACGCATCAGGATGGTGTTTGGCTCCAGACAGCTTGGCTCTGGATGTGTCCGGGCGATAATTATGTCCAGGTGATGTTTGTCTCTGAACGTATCCGAGCGGTGTTTATGTCTTGATGGGAGTTTGTCTCCGGATGCGTCCGGGCAGTGTTTGTCTACGGACACGTCCAAGCGGTGTTTGTCTCCGGGCGGTGTTTATGTCCGGACGGGAGTTTGTCTCCTGACGCGTATGGATGGGAGTTTGTCTTTGAATGCGTCCGGGCGGTTTTTGTCTCAGGACGTGTTTGGGCGGTGTTTGTTTCCGGGTGGTGTTTCTGTGTGGACGGGAGTTTCTCTCCTGATGCGTCCGGATGGGAGTTTGTCTCCGGACGTGTCTGGGCGGTGTTTGTCTCAGAACGAGTCTGGGCGGTGTTTGTCTCGGGATGCGTCCAAGCGGTGTTTGTCTCGGGACGCGTCCGGGCAGTGTTTGTCTCGGGACGTGTCAGGACGGTGTTTTGTCTCGGCAAATGTCCAGGCAGTGTTTACGTCCGGATGTGAGTTTATCTCCCCCCCCCCTGCTACCGTCGGTCTCTCTTTCCCTCTACCCGTCTCTCTTTCCCCATCTGTCTCTCTTATCTTTTCCCCTCTGTCTCATCTCTTTTTCCCCTCTGTCTCCTCTCTTTTCCCCTATTTCTCCTCTCTCTTTCCCCTCTGTCTCCTCTCTTCTTCCCCTCTGTCTCCTCTCTTTCCCTCTGTCCCTCTCTCTTTCCCTCTGTCTCCTCTCTCTTTCCCCCTCTGTCTCCTCTCTTTCCCCTCTGTCTCCTCTCTCTTTCCCCTCTGTCTCCTCCTCTTTCCCCCTTTGTCTCCTCTCCTTTCCCCCTTTGTCTCCTCTCTCTGTCCACCTCTGGCTCCTTCTCTTTCCCCCTCTGTCTCCTCTCTCTTTCCCTCTGTCTCCTCTCTCTTTCCCTTCTGTCTCTCTCTCTTTCCCCTCTGTCTCCTCTCTCTTTCCCCTTGTCTCCTCTCTCTTCCTCTATCTCCTCTCTCTTTCCCCTATATTTCTCTCTCTTTCCCCATCTTTCTCTCACTCCCCCCCCCCCAATGTTCCCGTCAGCGAAGCAACAGGTATTTGCTGGTCTAATATAAAAAACACACACAGCAATGAAAATTGAAAATAAGTTTATTTGGGTCAAAGCAATAACTGGAAATGTATATTGTTATATATATATATATATATAATACATATATATATATATATATATATATATATATATATATATATATATATATATATATTCACCTAGCAGGGATACCCGTGCTCCGCACAGGAATCCCGTGGATGACGGCGGTCTGAAGGAGTATATGTCACAGTTAATTGTAAAATTGTAGAGGCTGCCACCATTATTATTTTTTTTCATCACCACTATAATATTATGTTTCCCCGCATGTTTTATATGCAGAAGACTCGAGTTCAAAAATGTTAAGATTTATTGCCGCATCAGATAAAAAACCATAATGCCTCAACAATTGTGAGGCTGGTTTCATGTCATCATTTGCGACTTAATTAATTCTATTCTCTAGAAAATTCCGTTGGTCCCATGTCAATCGGCTGAACTTGAAAAATTAACGTTACGCAATCAGGTGATGACGTCATAATTCGGAAACCGGGAAGTCGGAAGTCATTGTCTTCAATTGACTGTAGCATTATTTTTTCATTCTATTGCAAATGGCGTTGGCCCGTGTCAATCGGCTGAACTTGAAAAATAACGTTACGAAATCAGGTGATGACGTCATAATTCGGAACCGGAAGTCGGAAGTACAATTCTTTTACATCGGGCCATCCCGGGTACATGTCTGTCAGCATGTGAAGTTGGTGAGGATCAGTCCAGTACTTTTCGCGTGCATAGGTCACAGAGAACAACACACAGACACACAGACGACACACTTTCAACTTTATATATATATATATATATATATATATATATTATATATATATATATATATATATATATATATATATATATATATATATATATATATATATATATATATATATATATATATATACTAGATGACCCGTGAACCCGTTGGGTTCCCGTTGTGACAGCGTTGATAAAAAAATCAGTTCAAAAAAAAAAAAAAAGATAGCTCCAGCGAAATATACCGCTGAGGTTGTTTGCATTGATCAAATAATCCCGAAGAGTACTTGACTGAATCGGGAATTGATTTTTTAATAATTTTTTTCATTGCCCGATTTGAACGAAAAACGACATGCGCGTCAATGTGAAAAAAAAAGAACAGAGAAAAGAAATTATAAGAAATTATGTGGCGTAATCTTCTAAACACAATTTTATTTATCAATGAACACGGAAGTATTAGATCAAAATGGCGATGTTTATTTTATGCTTAAAAATATATCGTTCTTTGTGTTACTAAATGTTTGAGATATTTAAATAAATCATTTCAAGAAGAAAAGAAGATAGCTCCAGCGAACTATACCGCTGAGGTTGTTTGCATTGATCAAATTCTCCCGAAGAGTACTTGACTGAATCGGGAATTGATTTTTTAATAATTTATTATCGTTGCCCGATTTGAACGAAACTTGATACTGCACACTGCGGGAGAATTGGAGTAAGGTGGCCCTAAAATTTTTGCACTATCGTGTACCGTTTTGCCTGTATTTCGGAAACATACATACACACATACATACATACATACATACATACAAGATGAGAGTTTTAAGTAATATATATATACATACACACACACAAAGTACATTCCACCTTTTGAACAATTGTTACTGACCACATTTTTCAGGCTGTGAGCTGGACATATGGTCAGGTGATACCTTGCGCACTCCAGCTTTGTCACTTTGATCGCAGTTGGCCAGAACTTGAAGAACCAGATGAAGAACTTTCTCCGGGGTCCACCTTCCTGCTGTACTTGCCCTCTGAGCCATAATTCACTGCAAATAGAGTATTCCTACTTAGTTACAAGCAAAAAAACAAGTGTAAAATAAGTAAAATCATGAGAGCAAAAAGGATGAATTCACCACTCCGAAACGGGACCAAGGCAATGAAGTCCTGAGCTGTCGGCTCCTATTTATTTGTCCTCCCAAGCAGGATGATGGGAAAGAGAAATTACAAAAAAGCAGGTGTTAATAAGTGTAAACAAAGGCGGCGATGAAGCCAATAAAGACCCCACTGAGGACACTCATTTTATGCAAAGCGGTGATTCGTGCAAAACAATGGTCAGGTAATCTTTGCAGAGCAATCCTGCTGAGGACTTGCTCAAGCAATGCTGAAAATATGGTGTGCTGTAATAACTGAAAATATGGAGGGGGTGGGGGGATAGTAAAGTGAACAAATACCTTCCTGCTGGCGTCATTGATTGAGTGGACTGATTTTAGAGGACTTGCTCGATATAAATATCATGTGAAGTAAAAATGTATGAAAAAAATGAACAAAAACAACTGGGGTCTTTTTAGACCCGAGAAAGGATTTGCTTGTAACTCAGTGCAGCAAGGTGGGATCTTAAAACATAATATATATTTATTACCAGCACATATAGGTAAACAAACAATAAAAACATGAAATGCATTGTTAAACTAAGATCGAAATAACACATCAAAATGGAGGCCTGGGGTCCAAAAAGACCCATGTTGGTCAGATGAGGGTAAGTCTGCCTGGGTGTCAGTTCAGTTTTTCCTTTTTTTGACAACTAAATAAAAACATGCTACTTTTCAGTTACTCTATTTTGGGGGCATTTCCCTAATCTGTGACCATCTTGTGTAATTTGTTTCTCAAAATCTCAAACTTCTCCAGATAAATACCTTGATTTATAACCGAACAACAGCATATCCATCCATCCATCCATTGGGACCATACTCTGTGCAGAGCGTTGATGATGCCTCAGCAGTCTGCTTGTCTATTGGGCACAATCCTGGACAGGTCACTACTCCGACACAGGATACCAGTAAGCTGGTACTCATTCTGCCAACCTCAGAAGGATGACAGGCAGAGTCAACCCCACCTGGTATTAATTCAAACATCCCAGGAGGATTTGAACTCAGGATCCTAGAATCCCAAGCCCACCACCCTAACCATAAAGCCAACACAAGGCATACATTTTTCAGGTCTATAGAAATCCACAGCCCCTTTCAAAATTTTCACTCTTTGTTGCCTTATAGCCTGGAATTAAATTGCATTAAATCAGATTCCCCCCCCCCCCCCCACCCTAGTAATTTACACAATGTGACCCACAACTTTCAAGTGAAAAACAAATTCTACTAATTTCAGAAAATTAAAAATACAAAACTAGAATATCTTGGATGGATAAGTGTCCACCCCCCTGAGTTAATAGCAATTGTAAATTCGCTCAGGTGTAACCTACCACCTTCACAATCACACACCTAGTTAATTGGTCTCCACCTGTGTTAAATTGTAGTGATTCTGATTATTTCCGAATAAAACTAGAAGGGCACTTGGTAGAGCACATACTTCTGCCACGTAATGCCTGTTCCATAAGAACATATCTGGCCCCATACATTTTTGAAATATCATCCTATACAGTACTACTATATTGTTTTGGCCTTCTAGCAATGGTGAAGAATTACTTTGAAAATTAAATAATTCTCGTATCCACATCCGCATTCGGATCTTCACCAAAATCGAATTAATTCGTCCTTGTGACACACCCAACCTGTCTACCAAGTTTTGTCCGAATCCGTCCATAACTTTTTGAGATATAGTGCTATATATCATGTTTATGTCCAATCTCTTAATGGTGAAGAATCACTTTAAAAATTCTAGTAGTCGGATCCGGATCCGGATCTTCACCAAAATTGAACCAATTCTTCATTGTGACAAACCCAACCTGTACACCAAGTTTCCTCAAAATCCGTCCAGAACTTTTTGAGATATCGTGCTATGTATCGGTTTTGCCCTATCTCTCAATGGTGAAGAATCACTTAAAAAATTATCAGATCCGGATCCGGATTCTGGATCTATATCAAAATCTAAACAGTTTGTCCTAGTCGCACACTGAACCTGTCCACAAAATTTCATCCGGATCTGTCCACAACTTTTTGAGATGTCCTGTACACAAACAGACAAACAGACAGAAAGGGGTGAAAACATAACCTCCTTCACCTTCGGTGGCGGAAGTAATCAGCTGTCCCTGTAGGTTTCCTCCACTGGTAGTGCATTTCACAGCGAAGACTGAACCACGAGTGACAAGGAGCTTTAAAAATACCTCTGGGATAAAGTTGTGGAAAGGCACAGTTCAGGGGATGGGTATAAAAATATTTCAAAGGCCTTGAATATCCCTTGGAGGACAGCAAAGACAATCATTAAGAAGTGGAAGGCGCATGGTACCACCAAGACCTTGACTAGATCAGGCTGTCCCTCCAAACTGGATGAACAAGCAAGGAGAAGACTGATCAGAGAGGCCACCAAGAGGCCAATGGCAACACAGCACATCACCCAAAGAACACCATCCCAACTGTGTAGCATGGTGGCGGCAGCATCATGTTATGGGGATGTTTCTGATCAGTAGGGACTGGGGCACTTGTCAGGATAAAAGGGATAACGGATGGAGCAAAATACAGAAAATTCTAGAGGAAAACCTGCTGCCCTCTACAAGAACGCTGAAATTGGGACGGACGTTTACCTTTCAGCATGACAACGACCCGAAGCACACAGCCAAAGCTACACTGGAATGGATAATGACCAAAATCATAAATGTCCTTGAGTGGCCCAGTCAGACCCTGACCTAAATCCAATCAAAAATGTGTGGCATGACTTGAAGATTGTTGTCCATCAACGCTCTCCACGTAGCTTGACTGAGCTTGAACAGTTTTGGACAGAAATATTGCCCAATCAAGTTGTGCAAAGATGGTAGAGACCTATCCCAACAGACTCAATTGCTGTCAAAGGTGCTTCCACCAAGTATTAACTCAGAGGGGTGGACACTTACCGAACCAAGATATTGTAGTCTTGTATTTTTAATTAATTTTCCAAAACTTGTAGAATTTGTTTTTCACATGGAAGTTGTGGGTTACGATGTGAAAATATAGGTGGAAAAAGTCTGATTTAATGCCTGATTGGAGTCTGATTGGACTTCCGGTTCTGGGTTTGGAGCGACGGCAGGATCTCTCAGGGCTCTCTGCTGACTTTCTCAAAGTTAAGTTTCCGGTCGTTATCTATCCCGTTTTAACTGTTTATTTTCTCACCCACATGTTACTGTGTGTTCCCAGTTCGGTTTTGTTTCAAAAATCGTGCTATTT
>CM068958.1:139007859-139022378 GCA_035128595.1 Eptatretus atami
TAAGAAAATGAGATTTTCTGTGTTTTTTTTTATTATTATTGTTTACTTTAACTGATTGCAGCATGGTGTACATAAATGGAAGAAAGAACGTAGGTAGCACATTTCCAAGAATAAACTTAATTTATTTAATGACTGCACATGCATTTACCATCAAAATGCTCTTATTCAGGCAATCATCATGACATGTTGATATTAACTTCTACAAATCTCCATGGATTATATGGCTAAACAGGGAAGTACAGAGTGCAGATGAATCCTTCACTCCAATGATTGTCCCACCTGAGGTTTTCCGGACGTTTTTTTCCCCATACCCTTTAACATATTCAATTGAAACTTGATACGTAGCATAAAGTAGTCATCAATCGAGTCTCTGTGTAGATATCCATCCATTGGGACCATACTCTGTGCAGAGCGTTGGTGCTGCCTAAGCAGTCTCCTTGGCTTTTGGGCCACAATCCTGGGGGGTCGCCACTCCGACACAGGATACAGCAAGCTGGTACTCATTTTGCCAACCTCGGAAGGATAACAGGCAGAGCCAACCTCACCTGGTATTAATTCAACAGCTGAGTGGGATTTGAACTCAGGATCCTAGGATCCCAAGCCTACCACCCTAACCATTAAGCCAACACCAGGCATAGTCCTGTTTGAAGTATGCAAAAAAAAAAACACTCCGGAGATTCTGAAGCCACGTGGCAAAATGTTTTAATGGTCTGACGAAACCAAGATGTAACTTTTTGGCCTAAGTTAGAAACGTTATGTTTGGCACAAACCCAATACAGCACATCACTCAAAGAACACCATCCCTACTGTGAAGCATGGTGGTGACAGCATCATGTTATGGGGATGTTTCTCATCGGCAGGAACTGGGGCACTTGTCAGGAAAGAAGGGAAAATGGATGGCGCAAAATACAGAAAAATCCGAGAGGAAAACTTGCTGCCCTCTGCAAGAAAGCTGAAATTTGGACGGAAGTTTACCTTTCAGTATGACAACAACCTGAAGCACACAGTCAAAGCTACACTGGAGTGGCTGATTAAGGAAGAGATAAATGTCCTTGAGTGGCCCAGTCTGAGCCCTGACCTGAATCCAATCGAAAATTGTGGCATCACTTGAAGATTGATGTCCATCATCACTCCCCACGCAACTTGACTGAGTTTGAACAGTTTTGTACAGAATAATGGGCAAATATTGCCCAATCATCGTGAGTGAATTGAGTAGAGAGCTATCGCAACGGACTCACAGCTGTAATTGCTGTCAAAGGTGCTTCCATCAAGTATTAACTCAGGGAGGTGGACACTTATCCAACCGAGATATTGTAGTTTTGTACTTTTAATTAATTTTCTGAAATTCGTTCAATTTGTTTTTCACTTGGAAGTTGTGGGTTACGAGGTGTAAATAAAGGTGGAAAAATATAGTCAAACAAAATAGTAATTTTCATCATCATCATTGTGTCCCAGGGTGACATGATCATCATCAGACAGTTCCTTGGCTGGGGTTCCAATTCTGGAGGGGGTCACTACTCCAACACAGGAAGTCAGGGCAGGAATTTGTAATTTGACCATGGTGCCAGCGATAGGTCACCTCCTCTTCACAAAGGACACCGTGGGATCTTTAACATCCACCAACTCATGCCGGCAGATGGGACATCCAGTCTAACGTCCGTCGGAGGGATAGTACACACATTGATGAATCACCCTGCCTGTGAGACACCGGGCTGCCAGTTTATAGCTGTGTCAGGATTCAAACCCAGGATAGACAGCTAAGAGGTGAATGCACATACCTATTGGCCATTCTGCCAGCTTACAAAACAGTCTGAAGTTTAAAATCTGATAATGCATCCCTTCTTTCACATTACCCCACCCAGTGTTCGTCCTTTTTGTTGTTTCTAAAAGGAAAAAGATTAAAAATGACAAAGAAGAGTGGCATTTTGCACTCGATCATTGCCCCTTCTTCAAAGCCAAGGTGGGATTCGTCTCAAGAATTACACAGACAGTGTGGGTTTAAATAAATCTGGGAAAGCAGGATGTGTGAAAAGGTTGACATGCTGGAAAGCTAGAATTATCATTGAACATGCCCAATTTTCCTCGCAGTAACAATGGCTGCAGCTTTGGCTGCAAATGCAAATTTGGTAATAATTCTGACGATTTCTGAAATGAAACGTGAAAATCATTATGTGGAGATTGTGTAATTGTGGGTATCCCTACTCTTATCGCCAGACGACTCAAACAACCTCCGTCGGAGCGTTCATCATCTCTTTCGACTCTTGTCTCCTTATTTCGCATTCACCTGAAAGAATCGAAAGAGCGTGCTATGTAGATCGTGTTTTAGCAATCAAGATTATGATCATCGTTTCTTTGCACAGAATTAGATGCAGGGATATGCTCAAACTATCCAAAAGAGTAAGGGTAGTGCAAGATACCCCCATGCCAACTCCCACCCTCCATCTTTCCCCTTTCCATATTTGTCCAGTAATATATTTTTCTCATTTGAAATTGTGTTCAATACCGTCTAGCACCTCCTGGTGCAGATGTTCATGATATTGACCATATTAGCAATACCGAGGAGGTTATACAGGAATAGAGTGGGTGTCTTGCCCCACATTTCCTTCCAGGTACAGCTCTTCGAGTCATGATGTTTCACTGCATTCCTTGGGCTTGGACCATTTATGGAACTCGAGTCATTTCTGAATATAAACAGCATGGCATTGTATTCTGTCTATATTTGGTGGTGTGGATAATCTGGCGGAGTCTCATTGTTGTTTTGGAAATAGGAAATCTAGGCTTCTGAACCAGGAGACGATAAAGAGTAAAAACACAATCCGTGGGATCAGTAATTACGAAAATCAAGAATCACTGCTCACCTTCACTCTTTCATTCCTCTTTTTCCCCGCTTTTAGAATAAACTCCCACGCTTTCTTCAATCCCACTCTTCCCTCCAGGTCTTCAAAACAGCTGTTCACCACCATCTCTTTATCTTCCCCCATCCAATACCACGATCTTTTCTACCCCCGCTAATCCACCCCAAACCCATCTCGTTCAAATTCCCTGCTTTCCATCCTGAAAGTCCCTGAAGTGTCCAACCGAAGTGTCTTGTTACCTCCGCCACCGAAGGTGAAGGAGGTTATGTTTTCACCCCTTGCTGTCTGTTTGTTTGTTTGTTAATTGCCGGAATCCTTCGGATTTCGGCAATTATGTTGGTCGGTTGTGTGTGTCATTCTGTGTGTCTGTTTGTGTGTTTGTTTACCCTGTAGCAGTCACACCGTTTGAGCGATCATGACCAAACTGGGTACAGACGTCGGCCATGGTCCAACTTAGACACGTCGTTTTTGGTGATGGTGATCTAGGTCAAAGGTCAAGGTCAAGGTCACCGAAAAACCGAAATTCTTATTTTCGCAATAACGTCCGCTAAAATGGTCGTATCGACTTCAAACCAAATCCAAAATGTGCATCTGTCAATATGGCATCCAACCATATGTCTCATTGGGGTGTCACACCAACACCCTTCTTTGTGTCCGTGGGTCAAATGTCAGATACAGACGTCAAAAATTTCAAATTGCGATAAAAACGCCATTTCAAGTCCGATTGACTTCCAAGTTATGATCATGACCAAACTAAGTGCTATAACTCATTAAACAGTAGCACTATCGACTTATAAGAACCAAATTGATTTCCAGGTTTTTGTTTTTTCAGAGTTCATGGAGATATGACAAAGTTATTCGGCAATTCCGCAACGAGCAATTTCATTTGTTTGTTTGTGTGCAGGATATCTCAAAAAGTTGTGGACAGGTTGGGTGTGTGATAAGGGCGAAATGATTAGATTTCGGTGATGATCTGGATCCGGATCCGGCTACTAAAATTTTTTTCATAGTGATTCTTCACCATTGAGAGATCGGGCTAAAAATGATATCTCGCATGATATCTCAAAAAGTTGTGGACGTATTCGAACGAAACTTGGTGGACACGTTGGGCGTGTTACAAGAAAGAATTGATTCAATTTTGGTGTAGATCCGAATCCAGATCCGGATCTGATATTTACCTCTGCCATTGAAGGTGAAGGAGGTTATGTTTTCACCCCTTTCTGTCTGTTTGTGTGACTGTTTGTTTGTCTGTCTGTGTACAGGCTATCTCAAAAAGTTTTGGACGGACCTGGATGAAATTTTGTGGACAGGTTCGGTGTCTGACAAGGACGAAACGATTAGATTTTGATGATGATCCGGATCCGGATC
The DNA here is from genome assembly GCA_035128595.1 of Eptatretus atami. NCBI lineage: Eukaryota > Metazoa > Chordata > Myxini > Myxiniformes > Myxinidae > Eptatretus > Eptatretus atami. The sequence goes on from CM068958.1 coordinate 139,012,083, forward strand.
TGGCTACTAGAATTTTTAAAGTGATTCTTCACCGTTGAGAGATAGGGAAAAACGATATATAGAATGATATTTCAAAAATGTATTGGGGCCAATATGTTCTCATGGATCAGGCATTGCGTGGCAGAGGTATGTGCTCTACCGAGTGCCCTTCTTGTTTACCCCGTGTTCCCCACCCCATCCGTCTCCCTTCCACAGATATCCTCATGCCTCTGTTCCTCACTGTTTTTTCCTTCCCTCTTCCCACCCCTCTTGTCTCCTGCTCCCCTTGTTGTACGTTTTGTGTTAGCTCTCATATGAGCCTCGACAGTGTGTACAAAAAAAATCCTGTACAAAGAAATGGACAGTATGGTCACAGTTGGACAGACTGGGCATTGATTCAGTGAATAGGAAAAGAGGAGGGGGAAAGCACAGTAAACTGCAAGTAAAAGGGCTCAGATAGGTGGGTTTAATGGGGGTAGAAAACAATAGCGGTGATTGATGGGAGATGAAATGAGATGATGGTGCACTGAATGCTTTAATTCTTGGAAAGAGGAGTGTAGTTGAATCATTTCTTCAAGGAAACTCCACAAATAGGATAAAAGTGGAATTAATAGGAGAAAAGAGGTCGCTCCACATGCATCTCTTCCCCTCCCTCAAACGCCCATTTTAATTTCTGGTTTGGGGTTGCTCCACATATAGGTCAGATCTACAGCTGTTCATTCCACCTGAATCAAAGTTAAGTTTTCCGAACCTGATCCATCGTGTTTCTTGTTTAGAAAAATTAAAAACCCAAAAAACTTTCACTCCAAAGCAAAAATGACATTGCCCTCACACCTTCTTGACATATGGTGATCATAAGTCATAAATACCAAGCTTGATGAATTTCTGTTCAACCGTTTAGGAGGAGAGTGTAACACATGGACAGATGGACAGACAGACATTATTATTTTTCATGTGAAATGAAAAATCATTATGAGAATGGAACTTGGACAAAATATTACGAGATTTTAAATCATCACGACCAATCAAATTTGCGGCTCATAGACCCGGCCCATGTCCTTGTTTCTCAAGATCGTGCAAGGTAAGGTGTTCTATGAACTCTCTTCGAGGGATCATAAAGGAGACGGAGCTGAAAACAATATCTCTCCGTTTTTTTCAAAAAGCATAGGGATAAAAATCAGTAAGATGCCACCTACTAATTTCAGACACAAACATGGCAGTTTATTTGAATTTCTCCCGACCCCAAAACCCATACAACATACTTATCAGATACAGATCTTCTTCTTTTGAGTGCAGCCTTATGGCTGCTGGCTGCATCATTGGTTAGGGACGCAGCGATGCCACTGATGCAGAGTGATGCCACTGATGCAGAGCGATGCCGCTGATGCAGTGTCCCTATTACCAGTACACTGGTACTCATTATGCTGACCTAAGAAGAATGACAGGCTGAGTCAACCCCACCTGGTATTAATTCAGTGGCCAACGGGGCTCGAACTCAGGACCCTAGGATCCCAAGTCAGCCACCCGAACCACTAAGCCAACACCAGGCTTACATCCAATACAGATAGATATATAATTTTGAATACAACATTTAATACCATACTTTCAGAACATACAGTGCCGATACCAATTATACACCTCTTTCAAAATTTTACATCTTTCGTTGCCTTATAGCCTGGAATTAAATTACATTAAATCAGACTTTTTACACCATCCACCTCATAAGAGCAATTGTAAATACGCTCAGGTGTAACCAATCACCTTCAAAATCACATACCAAGTTAATTGGCCTCCACCTGTGTTAAATTGTAGTGATTCTGATTATTTCAGAATAAAATAAGCTGTTCCTGCAGGTTCCCTCTGCTGGGTAGTGCATTTCACAGCATAAACGTTATCATGAGCACAAAGGATCTTTCAAAAGACCTCCAGGATAAAGTTGTGGAAAGACACAGATCAGGGGATGGGTATAAAAATATTTCAAAGGCCTTGAATATCCCTTGGAGGACGGCAAAGACAATCATTAAGAAGTGGAAGGCATATTGTACCACCAAGATTGCCTAGATCAGGCTGTCCCTCCAAACTGGATGACCAAGCAAAGAGGAGACTGATCAGAGAATAAACCAAGAGGCCAATGGCAACTTTGAAAGAGCTACATGTGTTTCTGGCAAAAACTGGTCACTGTGTGTATGACAACAATATCCCAAGCACTCCACAAGTCTGGCCTGTACGGTAGGGTGGCAAAAAGGAAACCATTACTCAAAAACTCCACCTTGAGTCCCATTTGAGGTATGCAAAAAAACACTCCGGAGATTATGAAGCTATGTGGCAAAAAGTCATGTGGTCTGACGAAACCAAGATGGAACTTTTTGGCCGAAATGCAAAACGTTATGTTTGGCACAAACCCGACACAGTACATCACCCAAAGAACACCATCCCTACTGTGAAGTATGGTGGTGGCAGCATCATGTTATGGGGATATTTCTCATCAGCAGGGACTGGGGCACTTGTTGAGAAAGAAGGGAAACTGGATGGAGCAAAATACAGAAAAAACCGACAGGAAAACCTGTCGCCTTCTGCAAGAAAGCCGAAATTGTGACGGAAGTTCACCTTTCAACATGACAACGACCTGAAGCACACAGCCAAAGCTACACTGGAGTGGCAAAGGAACAAAAAGATAAACGACCTTGAGTGTCCCAGTCAGAGCCCTGACCTGAATCCAATTGAAAATCTGTGTCATGACTTGAAGATTGCTGTCCACAAACGCTCCCCACGCAACTTGACTGAGCTTGAACAGTTTTGTACAGAAGAATGGGCAAATACTGCCCAATCAAGGTGTGTAAAGTTGGTAGAGACCTATCCAAACAGACTCACAGCTGTAATTGCTGTCAAAGGTGCTTCCAACATGTAATGACTCAGGGGAATGGACACTTATCCAACCAAGATATTCTAGTTTTGTATTTTTAATTAATTTTCTGAAATTTGTAGAATTTGTTTTTCACTTGGAAGTTGTGGGTTACGATGTGTAAATAAAGGTGGAAAAAGTCTGATTTAATGAAATTTAATTCCAGGTTATATGGAAACATAAGGTCAAAATTTTGAAAGGGGCTGTAGACTTTCTATCGGCACTGTATGCTGCTGTTATTAAAACACGAAAACACCGGAAAACCACCAAAATGACAAGCTGAGAGTACACGTAGCTGTGTTTAGATACAAGGCATTCATTTTTGTGTTGAGAAAGAGTGGAGTAACGACATGTCCTTTGACATGATTTAAGGCAACAAGTACAAACCACGAAACACGACATGATTTGAACCTGAGATTAGATAATTATGAGAATGGTGCTCAGATTGGAACGTGGAAAGAAAAGCTGTTCCATTTTATGGTACATTTGTATGGCGAAGCCTCGACGTTAATGATATTGTAAGTAAATATGTGGTTTTATAAACAGAGTTCCTGGATTGATAATAATTATTCTTGATGTGCAATGGGTGAGAAGGAATGCAGACGGACGATAATTGGCCAGTTGAATTGATTCTGTTAATTTGGAGTCAAGAATACTTTTTCGACATTGATGGAGGAGCTGGTACATATAATCACATGCAGCACAAAAAACATTAGTCGACATCAATATGTACTTTGAGATGATTTACGAAGACATTAAGACACATTGGACAAGCACATGATGATGCAGTGCTGGGTTTGAAACTGGGTTACTCTGCATCATGGGCTAGCGGTTGAGATGAGGACACTAACAAGCAAATCCCAACTATTTTCATTTCCACAAACAAAAACACATGGTCAGTCAATTGGGGAAAATGTTTTTGTTTTGTTTGGGTCTTATTGACAGGGAATAAGGTCGAGGTAAGGGAGGGCAACAAGCCAGTGGGTCGTGACAATCAATAGTTTATAAACATTTTATGCACAGAGTTCTTTATACCCTTTTGTAAGAAGCAAAACATTCATGATCATGTTGGTGTTGGATGCTTTTTACAGGATTGTTAAGGTTATAGCAAGAAAATATTTTTGTTTTTGGGTCTTATTTTCCATTGAAGAGGAAGTGGCTTGCACTGCGCTTTCATATTCTGGACCATTCACGACCGAAGGTGAAGCGTTAGATTCCGTATTATGTGTACAAAGCAGAAACAACATGTATTGGACGAGAAAAGTGAGATAGTGTCTCTATGTTTCTGCTCATTAAACCCACGCGTGTGAAGCGAAAAGTGGAGTTAAGCAATTTGTTCACTTTGTCTGTCCGTCTGTCTGTCTGTCGGTTCAGAAATGTCAGTTCGAGGAACAACTTAATTTCATTTGAATGTTATAATTTGAACACGAATCGGAAAATGAACCTGTAGTTTATCAGAACTTTGGCTCCGAATTCGTCCCATTCGCACATACGCAGAGAGGAGTGAGATGATTATTTTACTGTGTCTGCTCGTCTGGTAGTCAAACAAAATTTAAAATAATTCCAAACAGGAAACGTACTGTTTTCAAGGACATCATAAAGCTCATATACACCAGGCACAAATAACTAATGTAACGTGTTAAATGAGGTTGTGTAAAAGACACTACAACAACGGCAGGAAACTTCCGATTTTGTAAATTTCGACACCCTTTAAAAAATTTACTTTATTATCCCCCATTGTACTTAGTCTAAAATGGAGGCTTTTGGATTTGGTCTCGATTTTCGTGTCCGTGCTTGCTTGCGTGCATCCACAACCATATCTCGGATGTGTATGCACCGATTTTCTTCATACTCGGCACAAAGCCAACACATGATGGTATACATACGTATGTCATTTTGTTTCGACATCAAATCCAAGATGGCCGACTGGCGGCCATTTTAGTGTCAAAAAAAACAACCTGATGTTGAACACGTCCTCAACCATCTCTCTGACAAGCATTTACCGATGTTGTTCAAACTGGACAAGCAGATAAGGAATGATGGCTTAACATAGGAACATCATTTTATTTTGGGGTCAGATCCAAGATGGCCGACTGGTGGCCATTTTTTTTACTTATATGTGTCCACAACCATTTCTCAGACTTGCATGACTCCGATTTTGTTCAAACTTGGCACAAGCACAACATATGATGACGTACCCATGCACCTCACACTTTATTTTGTGATCTGATCAAAGATGGCCAACTGGTAGACTGGCAGCCATTTTAGTTGTACATAAATGTGGGCTAGCCCTTTAACTTCAGACAGCAAAATTACTAAAACAACGGTGGCTATGCCATTTTTTGTCCTTTTTACTTGTTTAAATTGAATTATACTTGAACACTGTTGAACATAAACCGTCTTTTTGACAATTTCAAAACGATTCCATTTCGCAATAACTGGACAAAATATTACAGCATTTTACGTAATCACGACCAACCAAATTTGCCACTTGTAGACCCTGCCCATGTCCTTGTTTCTCAAAAGAGTGTGGGGTAATGTGTTCTATGAACTCTATAGTTTGCTGGAGCTATCTTTTTCTTTTCTTTTTTAATTATTTTTTTTATCAACCGCTGGCACAACGGGAACGGGTTCACAGGTCGTCTAGTAAAATCCTAAAAGTGGGGGAATGAACACATCCGAATGACGGTTCTTTGCAAGTACTGTGTTTAAAAGCTAGAGAATAAATTCGCAGATAGATTATAACTTTAAGCCAATTAATTTTCATATTAATTGCAGGTTCTCATATTATTTTATTGATTCACTGTATGTGATAAAATAATTTTTATCAGTGCCCAAAAATATAAATCAACTACTCAAAACAGAACTTTTTTTTTTGGATCAATCAACAAAGTAAATGAAAAATTAATGAACAAATCAACAGTCTTTGGGGAACAATGTGCAAATCAATACAATGTGATTCATCCCTAAAGAAAGTGAAGTGAACCCTCTTCAACGCAATTTTTCTTTGTGGCAAAGTATTTTATCATATCCGATTTGCATTGAAAATAAGATAGAGGAGGCAGGCTTTGTCTCATCTGCCGGCATTAGATGGTGGACGTTGAAGATCCCTCGGTGCCCTTCGTGAAGAGTAGGTTGAGCTATCATTGGCACCCTAAACAAATTACAAATTCCTACCCTAACCTTAATCAAACTCAGGCCTGCCAAGCCGGTTCGTGAAAGACTTGGGGACAAACCTCCCTTGACCCTCGGCCAACCCCACAAGAACGTGGGAATAATTGTAGCTATAAAGAAGAAGTTGGAGGGAGCAGAGTTGGCTTTACACTGCCCAGTATGGGTTCAGTTCTGGACTTGACTATAAACTGGAAATTGGGGGAAAACATGTGTTTAAACTAGAATGGCATACCTCTGCCAAGCTGAACACTTTATGTTTTTTTATCCCACTGATAGGCAGGATCTGCATCCGGATCTTCACCAAAAATCGAATCAATCGGTCCTTGTCACAAACTCAACCTGTCCACCACGTTTCGTCTGAATCCGTCCATAACTTTTTGAGATATCCTGCTCACAGACAAATAGACAGACAGACAGGGGTGAAAACATAACCGCCATCAACCTTTAGTGGCGGAGGTAAACAGAGTTTAACGGTTGGGATTTGTGCTTACCATACCCACCCCCTTCCCATATAATACACACCGTGTGTGCACAAGGTCGGAACCAGCCCTCACCCGCACTGTGCGCACACAATAAATAGACTTCCCTTTCAATACATAAGCAAGTATAATGAATTTGGTATCCTGACATTCACGTATGTTTGTATGCATTGGCACACCTTGATTCATGTGATGATAAATTCCTTTGAGTGCTCAGAACACACACTCTGCTCATATTCCCTCCCCCACAATACCTTATTTCTGATTTAGTGGATATAAAAATTTTGTCGTGCACCGTTTATCACTTACACACTTTTAAGAGTAGTTGCTATAAAATTAGAAAAAGGCTGTCACCCATCATAATGAAGGTTATCAGACGAATGACCTTTTGGGAAACACAATTTGTGAATGGAGGCTGGTATATATAAAAATGTGTGAATGAAGTCATGCGTGCGTACATTTTTTTTAATGGCAGTCAAATATGTGTTTCTACACAAAAACAGCTTTGTGGGGTCTATCTCTATCCAAATGCAAGAATTACACAATACAAACCCATCAAATGTATTGTTGACAGTTTAGAGACACTGGAAGTGCGAAAGACCAAATTAAAGGACACAGCGGTCGAACACCGACAAGATAGACGCTGCAAGACAAGCTTTGCAGGCTTTTCCGAAAAGGTCGACACACCGACTAGCACAGCTGGTAGGATCTTGTCGCACTACCTTTGGCAGAATCATTACACGATGATCTGAAACGGTATATCAGTACAAGATACAGTTACTGCAGCACCAGACCGAAATAAATAGGGAGAGGTTCGAATTTTGCATCGTCATTTCCCCCATTGGATTGAAGAAGACCAGGATTTTCGAGACAACGTCTTCTTTAATGAAGAGGCCCACTTCCAATCGAGCAGTCACGTGAGCAAACAGAACATGTGGTTTTGAGCAGAACACCAATCGCACTAACATATGGAACAACCAGTTTATGTTGCAAAAGTAACGGTTTGGTGTGGTTTTAGACATTGCGGTATAATAGGACCTTTCTTCTTTGAAAACGAAGCCAGACAAACAGAGACGGGCAACGCAGATAGATACATGGACTTGCTGCAGAGAAGATTTCTTCCGGCACTGAGAAGGAAGAAAGACATCACGAGGAATTCAGTCATCTTTCACCAAGACAGTGCACCACGAAATATGATATGTCTAATGGTGCTTTGAAGACTTTGGGTGATCGACTCATTTATCGACGGACAGACAACCCAGTCCCTCCATACTCACCGGATCTGTCTCCGACCAACTCCAACCTATGGGGGTCCCTCAAAGCTAAAGTCGACGAAAACGACCCGCACACACTGCAGGAGTTGAAAAATAGCATCATACGAGAAATCAGACGCGTACCAGCTCCAGTTTTCGGCCGAGTCATTGACAACTTCAGAATCCATGTGGCAGCTGTCGTCCAGAGGCACAGCACCTGGATTGAGCATTTCAACAACGACTAATGATATTCACTAATTTTGTGTGTAGCCTGTGGCTGCTGGTTTCCATCATTGCTGGGAGTGGGCTTGTGCCACTAATATGGTGCCCCCTGCTGGTTAGGGCAGTAATTTGGCCATGGGACCGGCAATTGTTATTCTTCGCAGGGTACTGTGGGACCTCTATCGTCCATCGATTAATGTCCAGAAGACGGGAAATCCCGTTTAATATCCATCCGAAGGACAGCACACATTGATGAATCACCCTGCCTGTGAAACACCAGGATGACAGTTTCTAGCTAGGAAGAGATTCAAACCCAGGCGAGACAGCTCAGAGGCAAGTGTGTGTACATCGAAGCCAACCTGCCAGTAAAACCAGTTATGTTATCAGTCATTATTTGTTGGAGCATTTTGTTTCTATAATAAACAAAAATGTAACTAACCCTGCGCACCATATTATTAGCCAAAAAGAAACACTCGATCAAAAATAAAAATTATTGTACCAAAATTAAAAGTTGCATATAATTTTGAACACACACACATATATATATATATATATATATATATATATATATATATATATATATATATATTGTTATCGTTTCTCACCACTCTGGCGTGCGAGCGACCGCTTTTAGCTAATCGCGGCCACGCGCCCACCGGACGTGGCAAACCTAGTCGCAGCTTTCGGATCAATGCCGAAATCCAGCTATGGGTGTGTCTTTAATCACACCGAAAATCAGCCAACTATTCTGTCCATGCGCGACAGGGTCCGATCGCCGAATTGTCGATTTACCTAAGTATGCGCGCAGACAGAAATGCCGGGGATTTACACCTCGACGGGACCTGCTTGGAAACGAGCCGCTTAAGCAGCTCGCTCCGTTTGCGATTTGCCGAGCGGTGTATATCGCCAAGCCCCGCCGGATCCGATTACTTTATCGGCTATTTAAAAGCCAGCTAATATCCCGAACGCAATACGGCAGCTCAATTGAGGGAAAGGACGCAACGAACAGGTGAACATTCAAACAAGGACATTTATTTGTTACACACGTATGCAATCAAACACGTATGCAATCATGCACGTATGCAATCAAACACGTATGCAATCATGCAGGAATAAAGCAATGCAGGAACGAGCAAGACAAAGAACTACAACCGTTCTATTATTTACGTACATGCACTTAATAGTTCAATACTTGACGGACACGGCGCCACAACATTCATTCGAAGAAGCCCTAGGAAAGGGAAGGGCAGAACTGGACCTCGTGGGTCTTTAATAGTTCACGGAGCTGTGGAGACCGCAAGAAGCTCCGAGAGGCCATTGCTGGTTACTGTCACCCTCGTGGTGACTCGCCGGGCCCTGGTTCGGCGGCCCTCGGTGGCCCTGCCCGCCCTCCGCTGACTCCCCCGTGCCTTCAACAGCGATCCGGCTGGCGACTCCTCTCCGGCTCCACCGGCGCCTCCGTCGACCAAGCAGAGGGACTCTCTTTCCCTCGCTGACAGACTCCGCTGCACTCCCAGACTGCAACTCCCAGAATGCAAACGATTGCAGCTCGACTCCGCTCCCAGACTTCACGGCGAACCCAGACTTCAGGCGAACCCAGACTTCACGGCGAACCAGACTTCACGGCGAACCCAGACTGCAACTCCCAGACTGCAGACGATTGTAGCTCGACTCCGTCCCAGACTTCTCGGCGAACCCAGACCTCATGGTGAACCCAGACTTCACGGCGAACCCAGACTGACTTCTTGGCGTTTCAGCCCGGCCTTTATCGCTCCAGTGCCTCGCCCCTCCCTTCGCGGCGCGCGGGGGTGGGGGGGGGACATTCCAGGGGGTTTCGGCTCGGCTCCTCTTGGCCCGCTCTTTTGGCCCGATCACGGACATTCTTTTCTTCGCCCTTCTGAGGGAAAATTCCAACAGAGCTCGGCTGGCTCAGTTGTTGTTTTCCAACTGTCATTTCTGTTTACCCGTTCTGATGGATATCGGGGCGGGAGTTGTTGAGATGTTGTTGCAGTGTGGTTAGCGCTGTGGTGGGGATGGCGTGGTTGATGAAAGGTGGTTGTGGTTGGTGCTGTCGTGGGGATGGCGTGGTTGTTGAAAGGCGGTTGTGGTTGGCGCTGTGGTGGGGATGGCGTGGTTGTTGAAAGGCGGTTGTGGTTGTTAAAGTAGTGGTTGTTCTAAAATAAAGATAGCAAAAGAATAATGGTTGACTCAAAGATCACAGCCCGGTTACACGAATAATTCCTTTGGACATCGGTGGGGAAATCTAATCTGAACACACACTTATTGA
>CM068958.1:139047337-139065903 GCA_035128595.1 Eptatretus atami
GTTGTGGGTTAGATTGAGTGCGGAATCGGGGCTACTAGTCAGCGTAGGTGTGGCGGCTAGTGGTACAGCGCGATCATTGGACTGATAATGGGATGTGTTCTTCGTAGATGTTTAAATCGCAGATATGAGGGTCTCGTTGATGGGTGGTGATGCTGAGATGGAAGTCATGATGAAATGTGATTACTGTGTCAGTGACTAACGTTGTGGTAAGGATGTTGAAAGGATGAATAAGATATAGACTTGTGAAATGATTGTTGTAGAACTGACAGTACTGTAGTTTGTCGAGTACTCTTTTCGAGGCAGAGAATTCAACTTGTAGCAATGATATCACAAGATAATTGCATGGAGTAGTTGTATGGTGTAGGTTACAAGGCTGAGAAGGCTTAAGTCGACTGTTGGGATTAGTTGTTCGCAGTTCGCAGAATAATGACTATGACTCATCTTCAGTAATGTATGCTTGTGATGTAGCTGTGGCGCTGGTTTCATCGATTTGCTGACGTGATAGGGATATGTATAGGTGATGAATGGTTATAATCGAGGTAGTGATTGTGTCACCTTGTAGCAACAGACGATCTCATGAACTGCAGGTCTACGGTGGTAATGGACTATTGGGCGCATAAGGGAACTAAATATTGATTGAAGGCGATGTGTTGTATAATATTCGAGGCAAGGAATTGGCTAGTGGAGACTAATTTTTTACATTGGTGATGAAATTGTGCATGGTAACTCAATGTGCGACTTATTGAGCATCCCAGAAAGTACGGATGATGATAATTTTGGTTGTTAGATTATCCGCATAGGAGCGAAGAGACGAGACGAGCAAGCCATTTGATGTTTAAGGTGTCGACAGTCTATAGCAATCGATGGTATGGTGACGAAGAGAGATTGCCGTGATCATGAGTTGGGGTAGGCTTTAGTGAAACGTATGATGGCATTTAACCAGGCGTAGAACTCATGCGTAGAGGACATGTATGGTGTGTATCAATCGTGATAGAGCCGAACGGATGCAGATAGAAACGCAGTAACAGTACTTAGTTATGTTTATTGTATTTGATATATCATTATGTATTTGAGCTCGAGCAAGTAGTTAAGCAACGAAGTTATACAATGGTTACCGGTGTACTAGGGAGTAAAGACAGAAGAGAGACGGTGATGATAAGAAGCCTAAAGCGCACAAGTGAGGTATATAGAGAGCTGAAGGAGGAAATGGCACGGAATGGAGAAGGTATGGAGAAAAATAGAATTGTTGTAGGGATAAACATTGAAAAGTTGCGTGTATAATCTATTGATACGAGCACGCCCAGTAATAATAAGACGTACAGTTATAGTCTTACAGGATAGTAGAATTTATCAGGTATAGGAATAGATAGGGTAAATATATGTTGATTGAAGGATGTGTTGGCTTTATTGTCTTTTGTCTAGTCGGATTATCACTCAGCTGGCTGATGGCGAGCGATGTGGGTCGGTTGGTTGGGAATAGGCAGAGAGCGCGTAGCGAACCGGGAGCGCTTGTTTTTTGGGCAAGCAATGGACGGTAGGTCGCAAGATTGTGGGAAATTGAAATGGCAGTAAATCCAGCTAGGGTGGTGTGTGTTGTAGTTTTCTACTTCCAGAAGATCAGGCGGCAACTGTTATAGTCTGATACCATGAGTGCAAGAGGTGAGGGGTAGTAGTATGCGTATGATGTGATTTAGCCTATGTACATGTTGATACCGGGCAGCAGAAGAAATGGGCCGGGATTTTAGATGGGCCATCTTGTGAGCGATCTGGGCGACTGCTTGGCGAGAACGAGTACCGTGTAGTAGAATAACGTACTTGTCGTGCAGACAGTGTGCGAGTTGTGCACGGGATGGCGGTGGGAGTAGTCGAGAGAAGGCCCCGTGACGAGGAGATGGCCGGTATACTTTTAGTGGTTAGTTAAAAGGATCGAGTGATTGCTCTGCGATGTGCGATGATGAGGAGACTGAATTGAAGGGAAGGCGAGCACACAGGTGATATCAGTCAAACAAGGATTTATAATTAGTTCAAATCAGACCTCATACATGGTAGATCCACGATATAGAGCAGAATGCATCCTAGGTACTGCAGGTATTGGCGTGATGTCGATCAGTAGCTACGTTGCAACATGCGTTGAGAAGTGACCAAAGCAGTGCAGGAAAGGATGGCAGAGAAAGGAGTACTGGGACTCTCTACGCTTCCAGGATAGTTGGTAGCGTTAGAAGTTAGCGGCGAGTATTCTTTAGGTTATACTTGACATAGCGAGGCACCGTGGAGCGAATTTGTTTGTGATCAGAGGCAGGTGTGGAGAAAGGATTTGTGACGGAGTGTCATTCAGGTGATGGTTTTGGAGGCAGTTGGAAAGTGTGGCGTTTGCACAGGAGAAGATTATCAGGCAAGAAAGTCTAGGAAGTAGGGTGGAAGGAAGATCTCGTGAATCTGTGGTATTTAAGTATGTGACTGTTTTCAGAGGGTTGTTGGTGGAAGCGAAGAAGTACGAGATGAGTCCATGTTGGTGATTGTGTACCGGTGGGGGGGGGGGGGTGCTCGTGGTGATCGCGGAGAATGTGGCTTTGTTTGGAGCACTGGTGGCGCTTGACGGCACAGTTTTGATATTCGTGGGATTCCTGCAGATGAGTTGGTAGAGTTAGACGTTGATGGGGCTAGGCGACTCTGTTCTATGCGGTATTCTCGACTCGAGAGTGAAGGGTCGCTGTCGGATGTAGAGCAGTGAGGGAGCTGGCGTGTGGATGTCAGCTCGAGATGACTGGGTATGCGGCAGCGACGCTGCGTGTGAGTCGTGATCATCTAGCGCTGTGGCTGGCAACACTGGCAGAGCAAGGCTGATTCGCTAGGTCGCTTAGACTCGCGTTGGCTGCTTGACGGCGAACGCGTTGATCCAAAGTGCTCTTTTGGGACTGCTGAGACTCTAACCCGGAGAATCAGATTCACGGGCGAAGACGGATTACGGATGAGCATGTGGTGATCTCCAGACTGCAGGTATGGAGGTCTACAGTAGCGTCTGGCTGACTTGCTGCGGTATAGCCAGACTCATCTAAGGAGATGAAGGCAGAGAGTCATGTTTCACAGGCGGAAGCTCAGATGTATTTGGATTACTTGGTGTTCGATAGGGACATGGTGCTTTACTTCTACGACTCTACAGTGAATCCCAGTGCATATCGCATCAGAACATGTAAAGTCATCTAAGAGGCGCGCCGGGGGTGAAGGTGGGGGGTGCACAGTTCGACGAGGAGGGTATAAGAGGATTTTTTAGAAGTCAGAGAGAGTCATTGATGAAACCAGAAATAAGATAGCGGCCAGTAATGCGGTTTACGATACTTGGGCACGACATTCTCTGGCCAGGATGCAGAGGGGATTGACAGAAGCTATGTCTTTATGGTCCGCCATGTTTGGTCTGTAGGGCAGGAAGATGCGAACGTAGATGCATACGGATTGTGGTGGGAGGTGGCTCTGTGATGTTGTTTTTCAGGATGGTGAGTCGATGTTTAAGATTATAGTTCGTTGGTGTCGCATAGGGATTGTCGGGGCTGCTATGACTTGAGATGTTGCGTCGTATCGAGTGGAGTAGACGGTGATTAGATGATGAGGGTAGGGGGATAGGGGCTGGCTTTGTGAGAATGAGGTGAGTGTTGTTGGTTGGTAGCTCTGACGTGTGGATTGGCGTGGCGTATGTGGACATGAGGTCGGTGTGGGGTTGAGCATGCTGTGAAGTAGGATCTGGAGTGCGGTGGTGTTGGTGTGTGGTAGGCTTCAAATATGTGAAGTGTTGTGGATAGTAGGAATGAAAAGGTAGATGTGTTGATCGTAGGAAATAAAGGTATAGATGGATGTGGATAAGATGTTTGATGTGACGTCATGTCAATAAGTTTTTGATGATTGAGGAGAATGGATCTATTTTGGACTGTAGTAGCATGGGAAGCATAGTCTAGATGCTGATATCTGCTTATTCTGCTATCGATATAGGTTTATGAGGATGCTACTGGGATGGGTCTGATGGTTGTTTCTGATAGAGATGTTCTGACAACGTATGACTATTAGAGTCAAGATTGACGCTTAGGGGTGATTAAAAAGAATGCGATCATCGGGCTCTTGGTTGGTATACTGTGCGATGCGGTAATATGAAAGTTTGGGTAGATGGCGCGTGGTTTAGTGCAGCAGTATGTATCAGCGAGATTTTCGCTAATATGCGTAATGCGTGAATCTTTTTCACGATCTTGCATGAAGTGTCATAGCTGTAGTGTCGTATGTAGAGAGTAGGGGAGAATGAGTGGAGGAGAGTGGTTAAAGTCGGAGGAAACGAGACGTGTGATTTGTATTCTGTTTTTGCGAATGTTACATGGTAGTGTGGCCTCGAGTGCGGGATATTGAGGATGATTGTGTTGGAGAAGTGAGAGATTTGTGTATAGTTGTAGTTGCTCTCAGCTGGTCTGTGTGCGGATGGTAGCAAACGGGAGTATGCTCTTGTTCTGAGGTTTGTTAGAGGATTATTGAACGATTTTCGCTTTGCGAATTTTGTCTTTGGCGCAGTCTCTTAGTGCAATGGTTTTGAAGGATCATGCTGATAGCGGCGCTCATCGTCGCAGACACATGGATCGTTGGAGTTGATCGATTCCTGGACGTATAGGGTTCTCGATTGGTCTAGGGAGAATAGACCGATCTATTTGGGATGTTTGAGGGCTACAGAAGCGTGCTGTACTTTCACCTGATAGGTGCGAATCTTTTGAGCGGTTGTTAAAACCGATATTTATCTGTGTGGATGGCCATCCGTAGCTTGTTCGCGTGAGAGGCGCTGTTGGAATCATTTGGCGCGGATAGTGGGTTCCATGGGAATGCAAGCTTACAAAGTTGATATGCAGTGCGTTGTCCAAGTTTTTCCGTTTTTGTCAATATACAAAAATCGACAGTGCTTATTACATTCTCTCATATCGGCGGGTGCTGTCGCGGCTGACACTTTGAGCGGGAAAATATTCACGGCATACGAATTTAGGATCGCGCCGTACATACGTGCCAGACCACTCCGCCTTAGCAGTATTTTGTTTTTACGCACTGAAGGATTAAGTTGGATATTTTTCAACACACCTCATATAATATATAATAATTAGTGTATATAATATATTTCCTTCGGAGCATACTCGTGCGAACTTTAGTTGGATTGCCAAGTTCTTGCTAATTGGGAGCATCTGAGGCAACACAGGATATAGCAAGTAGTGGCTCTTAGCTCTTATTGCGGAGCTCTGATGGATGTAATGAGAGTCAAACACGATGGTAGTGTTTTATATAGAGAGGGAGTAAAGTAGGAAGGTTTGAGACATTGCAGGATTTAATCTCGGGAAGCACCGAAGCGATTAAGGCCACATCTAGGATATTATTATATTGTATATCTCATATTATATATGGATGATGTTATATATAGGTATTTGTTATATGTGTTTGTGGTGTGTTGTGTGTGTGTGTGTTGTTGGTGTCTGTGACGCGGTGTTTCTCGACACACGAGAGTGCTGGTCGGATTATATTGCGACTGTGCCTATAATCTGCTGGGGGAGCCTGAAGTCGTGTGCCTTTAAGGTTTGATTATTTAATCGGACAAGTGGCTTCCCAGTTAGTGGGATTTATTTTTCCAAACCACATGACGAGATCGTTGCTGGCGGCCGATTTATTTACCAAACGAATTGACAAGATCTATATTGCTGTGCGACTATTTTTGATATAAAAGTGAGCAGACACGTCGTGTTCTGATTAGGCAGATAGAGAGATGGGGAAGAGCATGCTGTGGTTACCGTGGGTTAGGAGTGGATGTTCAGTGGCAGCGATGTTAGTGGAACCAGACAGGGAGGTAAATTGATTTTTGTTGCTTTAATTAAGTCTGTGTGTGAGATAGTATCCAGAGGTTAGTTCAAATGCAGCGATAATTGTGGAATGATGTTGAACATTCGTGTGGGCAGGAGATAGTGATGATTACTTTGTTTCTAATAGTTGTCTGAATTTTGAATTGCGATTTATAGATATACAATGCCTCAGGGATCAGTGTCAGATTTTCGAAGAGCGAAGGAATGCTGTGTGTTGTGTGTTTCTGGGAGCGGGGTTGAAAGGTTTTGTTTGTTTTTTTGTGTCGTAGGCTCAAAAAACGTATTTGAGCAGAATAGGCACGGAAATTATGGGCAGTATTTGTGTATTAATGTATTTGTTGTAGTAGGTATATGTTATAGTTATGTGTATGTATATACATGGATATATATATGTATATAGTATGTATTAATGTTTGTTATAATAATGTATAGTATATGCATATAAGTGCTAATGTGTATATAGTATTGTATAGTAATATTAGTATATGCGTTATTGTTACGTGTTGTGGAAGTTGGCATTCGACATAAGTGGTCCTCAGGTTGAGATATATCGTAAGATTCATGTGTAGTTTAGCCTGATAAGGTGTTTAGAGGGAGTATATGTGATTTATCATTTTTGGGCTGCGAGCTTCAGTTAGCTGTGTTTTTCTTGGCGTAGATTGTTAGATTAGGGATGCAGAGAGGAAGCAGACGAATCGCACACATACTAACACTAACGGTCACGCATTGCACCGTCACGACGCACACGATATGTATGGTTACTACGCTCTACGCCTAAAGCCATTCGCACATGCGCAATTGTCAGGGAACGGTTACGCAGGTCAATGGATCGCGCGGGGATGGATTGGGAAGGGCGGGGAGTGTGCTGCGGTCGGCCGGCGGAAGGGAGCATCGTCCGCGAATATTTCTTAACTAGCGGTACGGCGCGGGGAGGGAAGAAATAGAAGGCTGTGATTTGCTTCTGCTTTTCGTTGTGTTTGGCATTGGGGGAGGTGAATTTGGGCCAGAGATCAAAGGTGAGACAAAGATAGGGCCTGATTGGGGGAAGTTAAATTCCGTCTGGCGACAAGACTGACTTTCTCGCCGGACGGGCGCGAGGAGGGTGGAACCGAGTAGGCCGATGCCTTTTTGGGAAACTCCCAGAGAGGGAGGTGGGAGGCAGGAACGGGGGGGCAAAGGGCGGGGGCGTGCTACGAAGGGAACGGAGAGGAGGGTTGGGGGGCTTCTTGTGGTTCTTGTGTTCGGGTCAGAGTTCTGGTTTATGGGTTCATCTGAGCGGTGTTTGGCCTTGCTTCTTTTGATCTGCTGGAAGAAGAAGACACCTATGGCGACCCGGGGGCGAATGCGGTGGAAATAGCGCAGAAAAACCAGTCAGTTCTCGCAAAATTCGTGCGCTGTCGAGCGGGACACACGTGCGGGCGAGACAGGATCACCGACTGTCGAGGAGCTGGGAGCGGGTGCGGGGGAGGATCGACGCGAATATCTCGGAAGTTCTATTTTCTTTTGGGGTTTGGTGTAAATGTGGTGTGTGTGGGCCATTTGTAAAGTAGAGTATTAATTTAAGTGTCCTGTGGTATAATTATATCGTTGTAGCTCTGCATTGTGTCCTGCTTTTGTATATGTGGTTAATTGTATGTGTGTACTTACGTGCTTGGTGTGTGTGAAATAAAAGTGTTTGTTATATTGTTCCTCGTTTGCTGTCACCTTGCTTGTTGATATTTCATTTGCATCAGTAAGGGATTAATGGTGGGTTTGTAAAACAACCGTTGTATGTAATGACGTAAGGCGACGATAATCGCTCGGTTAATTCCTGTAATAGGAACGAGCGTTAAGCGGTTGTGCGAGAGTCCGGTCTTGGGTGGTCCTCGTCTCGAGATCAGTGCGAGTGACATAGTATAAATGATTTGTGGCGTTTACGTATTCGTGCGGTGTACTGCGAGACTGGGTGTGGTGGGGGTAACAAAAAGATTGACTGGTTTTTCTTGGCGAGTGCCAGGAGGGTACGACTGAATTGTAGTTTCGGTGGGGAAGAGGCTGCGATTTGTGTTTATTTGTGGCGATTTGCACGCGGCGGGCTTAGAATTACTAACATGGCGTCAGGTGTGGGATACGAACTCATGCTCCTTTCCGAATTGAGTGTACGTAGCGGACACTTTCGTCTCCTAAGTAAATTTTATACGGGAATGGTTCAGGGTGAGTGGCGCGACTCCGATTCCCTCCAATTAGAGCGATGCTTAAAATTAATCGCTTACGTGAAAGTAGAATTTGGGTTCAAAGCGAGGGGTGCGGGGGTAGATATGGATGTGAATTTTAGATCCCATGCGGGAGTAATCCGAGAGGAAAATGCTGGTGTGCAGGAGAACCTCCCAACGACCGGAGACTCCTGAATGGGCGGGCAGAAGGGCGATGGATGAAACCCAAGAAGAGCCAGTGCTCCTCGTCAAGGCCCTTCGTCGGCGAAGAATTCCAGCAACCAGAGATATGGGGATCGGTCCTGCTTGGGCTACGGACATGGACAGCTTGATGCTGGGCAAAAATGGCGACGTTAATAAACTGATGGTATAACTAAAATGGACGCAATAGTGCCACATAGCGAAATGACAGAAATGGATAGAAACGCACTGAGGCGAAGTCAAATGAAAGTATAGATGATCGGGTATGAGATTGCAGTCGCGTGGGGCGAATGCTGCAGAGCGGGCATGATGGGGTGACGTGTAGGGAGCGAATGAGCTGAGGGGTAGTGTAAGGGCTGTACGACCCAATGGAGTGGGGGGGAACGAAGTAGCTGAATCGGGACGTGTTATGGGACGACGCAGCGTGAAGGTGAGCGGCAGATGGAGCCGGTGACACTAGAGGAATACTAAATGGGGTGAGTAGCGACGTGTGAGACGAGACCGAGGTGACCGATTGAGGGAATTAAATAAAGAGACACGAAGGGAGAGGAGAGATAAAGATATAATAGTGGAGACAAGGGAGTAATTGGGTGATGGAGGTGATGAGTTATGGCAGAGTAAGGGAGATAGAGGGTGATTTGGGACGGTAGTATAGGACGAGCAACACACACGGAAGGTGTGGAGGATAATGGGGCGAGCTGCAGATATGTGTTGGGCACAAGGAGAAGAAGCGGATAGATCCTTCGGGAAGGGGAGACATATCGCTTGAAAGCTGATACGGACAGGTGGGTGGTGGTGTCAGCGATGTTGAGGGGCGAGTGTTGCGAGGGTGCACGGGGGTGGGTACAGGTTGGGGGGTAGGGACGCAGGACCCTAGGGGTGACCGCGAATCCGTGTGATTGTCGGCGTGTGTGTGTGGGATGTGTGGTTAGGCTGAGTGGTGGCGAAATGCGTGCTGCAAGCTACAAGTGCATGGGTGCAAGGGGTGTGGAGAGCGACCGGGTGGGTGAGCAGACGCGTGTGTGGATGAACTGGTTGGTGAGATCGGTATGAGTGACATGGAGTGTGGGGTGGGAGCACCGGTGGTGAGTGTCGTAGTGGTGGAGTGTGCGAAGTGGTGCTTGCCCAGCATGCCGTGTGGTGGATGAGGCCCATGTGTGAATGTGCGTGTGCGAGTGAAGCGAGTGCAAGGGGCATGTGTGGTGAGAGAGCGGTATGCAGGAGATACGGGTGGGAATGAGTGAACATGCGACGGTTGCCGGTGTGATGACAATGCGAGGTGGTGTATGAGTTCGTGACACGGCGGGAGATTTGAGCGCGTGGGGGAATGGAGACGAGACGGGAATGTGAGGGAAAGGCCGAGTAGTGCGTATCGTATGGGACGTGCGGGTTTCCGCGCCGAGCGGCGAGTGTGCTGTGGTAGACGAGGCGCCACGTGCGCGCTTGGGAGTGAACCCGGTCGGAACGCCAGCGGGGTGCGTCGGGACGGAAAGAGGTTTAGGCGGATTAGGGGATTTGGACGGATGGGTTCAGCGGGGAGTGGGAAAGCCTAGCAGAGCAATGTGTTCGTCGGTGGGAGCCTGAACCGAGGTTGTTTATTTTTGATGGGGTGACGGTTATGGTGCGTGTATGGTTGATCGGAGGAGGGTGAATCATGGGATGGTCGTCCAAGAGGGAGAGGTGTGTGAACAGTGCATGAATCCGAAAGGAGGCGCAGGCTGTGAGTTGGCGTCTGGTGAACCGTTAAAAAGAGCTCGCTCGAGTGAAACACGGATCCGGAGGGTAGTGATGCCAGAGATTGACGCGGCGTGGAGAGGGGTCTGAGATAAAATGATGTTTTACCAGTGGTGATGATTTTTGGACGCGGAGGATAAAAAGAAGAGAAGGCAAGCAGATCTTTTTTCAGGGAATTAGTTGTCAAAATGTGCGGGACAGGATCAAGAAGGAGCTGGGAGTTATTGGTGGGTTGCGAAGGGTGAAGTGACATAGTTGGGTCTGTAAAATGAGTGTTGCAAAGAAAGTTTTTGCTGAAGTTCTGTGGGAAGGAGGTGTAGTTGGAGATCGACGGACAGAGTAGTGAGGGGAGCAAGGTGATGTTTGGAGAGGCGGAGAACCATTAAACGCTGCAATGAAACAATGGAGTCAAATTTGAGGAGATAGGAGATTGGAGAAATATGAAAGGATGGGACGAATGAATAAAAAAAGATGAGAAGAAGTATGGAAGTTTGTTTCTGTTTGCAGGGATGTAGTGGATCATACGTTTGGGTGGACGTATAAAACAACCACACCACACACATCACAAACCAACATGAGAGGTGGAGGGGACGTTGCCAGAGTATCTGGGGGTTGTGGGGAGAGGCGATGCATGAAGAGAAGAGTCGGTTTGTCATGAACTGTATGAGTGACGCTGTGGTCGGGAAGATTATAGTTTGAGCCGAGGGCGGATGTTTGGAAAGTCTACTGTTGATGCGAGAGGGGTGGAGAGGAGGGAGGTCTTCAGGCATATGTGGGGCTTTTTGCCGGCAGTTTTACCTTGGCTAATCGGGGAACATCTGAAAGGTCGGCACTCCGATAAGGAGACGTAAATTTTCAATGTACTTTGGCTGACTGAAGGATGAAAACTAAGTCACTCCATGATGTTATTTTAATGGACACGGGAACATCAGACCGAAGAAGATCTTAGGCCATCATGAAATTGCCCGACAAGCTTTTATGAGGAGATAAGATGAATAAATTCTATTCTTTCAAGAGAAAATCTTAATTGGCTTTTTTTTGATTAGAGAAAAAAGACTGCTTAAACAATTAGACAGGTGAAAGTGTGGCTGTTTTTATTTGGGATGCTTAATTCTTTGTTTTTATTTGTTCTTGTTTGCAATATTTAGAACAATATGGAGAAAGTCTTCATCAGTGTGCATTATACAAGAATCGTGATGTGTTGAATGATCGATGTTGTCCAGTTTACTTTTGCATTAGTGGTGTTGTAGGGTTTACAGTTTGGTAAGATTACCTTGGCTGTTTGTTCCAGAAAGAGGTCCTTGTGGATAAAAATTAAATAATGATGTTTCTGTTTGTGGTTTGATTGCAAATTGACTTTTGATGACATGAAATATTGAAAGTCAGGATCCAATGAATGGTCGACGCAGCAGATTGTTAAATTTGTGTCAGCTTGTACATAGTCAATTTAGATTCAATCAATAGTTTGTTATAAGATTTAAGGTAAGCCTCCACATAATACGTTTTGGATAAAAATGTGTTGGAGAATGTTGAAATTTAAAAATGAAACAATTTCCAGACTTCTTTTTGTGTTGATGCAAAACTTGGTAAAGCAATACTGTGATAAAATAAAGCTTACTTATGAGATTGAGTCACAAGTGTCTCTGCAAATATGTTTTTATTTTTCTTTGGTAATATACTATTTAAACTTTTTGTATTTTTGTACGGTTTTGATAAAATTTTTTCCTGCGAAAAGTTCTTTCTAATTTAAACATTCCTTTATTTGTGCGTGGTGTGAATTTTGAAGCAAGCTTGTCTCAGGGTTAGGAAAAGATGGAAAACACTGGTTCATGAAAAGTTCATCCTAGAGCCACCATTGTGATTACTGATGGGGCTTGTGGGCATTCACTTAATTGTGTGTAGCGTCTTCAACAAAATTTTGCCATTTTGGTGTGTTTAATTCTTTCTCCAGACCTCTTATACCCTTTGCTTTTTTTTTTCATGTTCTCGTTCATTTCACTTCTTCATTTTTTGTCGTTCCCATATTTTCTTCTTTTGCTAAACTTATCTTTGTTGACACACACAACTTGCAAATGACTCTGCGGCCCTTGTGATTATAACTATCTGAGTTGTTGGCTCAGATGCAAGGGTGGAAATCCTAGGGTCCTGTTTTGGGACTTCGAGGTGTATAATAACACAAGCTGATAGAGGGGGGGCGTGAAGCGGTGTTGTCATGTCTAGAAAGGCTAAATCATGGGTGTAAATAGCAGAGTAGTATGCAATCTGTATAAAAGAAGTCCAGGATATGAGATTTAGTTTGTGATAGAGAGAATTTTACTGATTTATGAGAACTTATAGTAGTGGAATTGTATTTTTGGCGATTAACTCCGAATGAGACAACGAGACAGTAGCTGTTTGATTGGTGTAGAGGGAGGTAGGTATATTGTCTGAGCTAGTGCTACGTATGTAAATTGAATTGTAGATGTAGTGATTTAAAATGTGGATTCGAATGTCGGAGCATGATTTTGTTTATAGGTTGGATGTGAGTGGAGATGGCTATAGATTAGCAATGTGTGGTGTTTCGAGAAGTGATCGAAGATGGCGAGTGTAACGACGGGTTGTGTTGGTGAATGGGCCTATTGCCGATGTGATAGTGGACTGATATTGAGTAGGTGAAGGTGAGAATGCATGGTGGATGAAGTGAATCTGGGGGGAGGAGTGACATCCTCGTCCTAAGGTACCTTTACCATAGTGTATGGGGATCTAGTGTAAAGTGAAGTTTTAGTGGTTGTTGTAATTATATAATTACTGTAAATATGGAGGTCCGTTTGTTGTTAGGTAGGGGAAAGTAGGTATACTAACTGAACTTTGATTTTAGGAGGGTCAGTAGTAGCCTGATTTGACTATAGGTATACTGGAGCCGTGGCTATAAGAAGTGAGTTAGTTGCTGAGTTGGGAGATGAGTGTCCTGGGTCATGAGCGGGGTAAGAGTGGATATCGGTGGGCACATGGGAAGTTAGTTTGGGTTTAATGCAAATAGGGCTATGGGGCAGTGCATTGTGATACCTTTCCTGTCGAGGGTCCGAGCGGTGGTCCATGCATGATTGCGGGATGCATCTGGTGACGACCAAAATTTGTGTTTTACAAGTCACTGCCGTTCCTGGGCATTTGATGGAGGGACCAGGGAGGGGCGGGGCGCAGCCTGCCACGTGAGCCGCGGGGGTCGGGTCGCCAGGGAGGAATCCGTGTTATTAGAGTCATGGTAAGTAGAAATACGGTATATGATGCGTAGTCAGTAGTTCACGTGGGTGTATCTGGTGGCAGTGAAAGTCGGCAGTGGAGTGCATGCAAAGGAAGCAGGTTCTTTTGCAGTGACCGAATAAGAGACAGTAGCTTGTGGGTGTGCAAAAAGGGCAGGGAAAAATGGTAGGGGCAATGGGGATCGAAATTGTGACCTCTGGACTATTGAGGAACAAACAGGCGAGGGGAATTCTGTGGTTGTTGATACTGAGAAACCAGTAGATAGGAGAGGCGGGCTTGTTGAAGCCGGGGTAGTTTAAGTGATAATGTCTGGTAAGCAGAATCGACAGAATGTTTTGGATTGAGGAATTTGGGGTTATACCCTTGACGGGTGCATAATTTCCTTGGTGTTTTCAGTTGCTACATGTCTTAGTTTATGTTTATGTAATATGATAGCGTCCTATAGTCTACCATCTGGTGCTTAAATGTGTTGCGGTTGTGCCTCTGAATACGTTAAACTTCTTGAAATACGACACACTAGTAGGAATCCTGAGAGAACATGCGGCTCGAATTAAGCCGGAATAAATTTTAGAATGAATTTGTGGGGACAGGCACTGCTAAATGTATAAATGAATTAGTGTATATTGTCAATTTAATCAGTCTGTAATAACACAAGCATGTCCAGTGTGTATATATTATGAAATTATCTCTCAATCTTAGTAGACTCGGGAATCTGACTGTTTGCTAGGTCTTCTTCATGTTGTTCGGCATGTATGTTCCGCCTTCCGTCACTTCAGTTTGCTGGGCAAGTGAACTTAGGGATTCGCATGAGCAATTGGGGACAGTAGCTGCTCAGCCATCTGTGCGGGAGCCCGATCATTGAAGCAGCTTGCCGTACTATCTGTCATCCAGAGATGGACAGTCCTGTTGGGTTGAAAGATATTGGTTTGGTCTGCAAATTCGTCCTTCAGATCGCGATGTGATAGCTGGTAGTTAATTGGACACAGTGTGGGAGAATGAACAAGGGAAAGGTACAGCCATCATAAGGAGGGCTCGGGTGAACTCTACGCAGCTCGGGGTCGATCGGACCATTTCGCAAGAATAGCTCATACTGAAGTCTTGGGTGCTAGCAATTGATGATCCTGTCGTTGTGGGTAGAGTGGAATGGATTACGTGTGGCACGTAGATTTGTGAAAACTCGTACGGTTTCACTTGAGTGGATCAGCCAGAGGAGCACACTTCCTAGAGCGCACATTCGTAGACAGCTTGGTAAGTGATCTTAGATTGCAATGATTCTCGATAAGACTTGTGGCCTTTGCTCACGTTATCATCTTCCGTATGGGCTGAGTCGGAAGATTCGTTACAACGAGCGATAATTTCATTTATAGCCTGTACATTAAGTTGAGGATTGCAGATGTGAATCAGTATGAGGTAATGTCGGAATTGCCAGAATGTGGAGGAGGAGTGAGATTTGGGAGGCTGCGACTAGCCAGAGTGGGTGAAGGTTGCAAGGATGGTGATGAATATCGATGCAGAAGTTGTGGTTTTCGTCAGCACTTTGGACAGGTGAGGATGGAGTAATTGTAAGTGAACAGAATTTCCAGACATCAGGGGGACGAGTAAATGTGGGACAGTGTTGTGATAATCTACATCTGCAGTGTCATCAATGTACTAGTGTTGCTATGTATTGATTGTTGTTATCTTAGTTTAGTATGGCTGTTCATTTATGCATGTCCTGTAGTGAGTGGAATGATAGTGTGATGTGCGGTTCTGTGTGTGGCGTCTGCTTTTTCTTTTATTTTTCCTTATGCTTAGGTCCTCGTTAGCTATGGAAAGCCTGTTAGTGACTAAAGCTATTTGGTGCACTCTAGCATGGAAGAGAGCTGCCTCCGGTGATAGTGACATCAAAAGCAAAAGTCATTCCTTGCCTAAAATTTGGCTTTGTCATCTGGCGGCTGTAGGTTTATTCTGTCTCATATCTTACTTAATTATTTGTGGCCAGGGACTGATAACTCCTTGTTGAGGATACGAGTATTCTTCCCACTGCTGGTGTTGTGCCAGGTGAAAGTTCTTTTAGAAATGGATTCCTGTGCTGCATTTGTTGGTCGTTTGCATCTTTGATGGATGATCCTTCTATATGTTAATAGGACGTAGCGAAATTCATCATACATCAATCATGCGCCCTGCTTTTGTAGACATACTGTCCTCTGGATGGACATAAGATCGTGAATCAGTGAACTTGGTCATGGAAGTCGCAGTGTGATACAAAGACTATTTTGCAATCTCTGTTGGATTCACATTCGGTTGGTTTCTGTTAACAGGCGCTCATTCTATTATGGTAGGAGTAGGGCTTCGGGGATTCAGACCAGGTCTGCAGGAGATAACCCGCTCCTCTCTCAGACTCACCTTACTTAGGCTGCAGGAGGCTTTGTTGCGTTTTCGTGCGGAGAACTCCTAACACCGCTGGCTGAAGCGTGCGAGCAGTCAGTGGCCAAAGGGATTTTGCGAGCAAAGAAATGCAGTTCATTTGTGTTGTTGAGTTTTGTTCTCTTGCTTATGAATGCTCACGACATAGTGATCAACAAGTATGATGGGCAAAATGAGAGCTATCTTGCTGGTGAGGTTCAGTGGCCTATCTTGTAGTGGATTTAGCCATGAAGCGCGCTTAATCGTGCGCTCATTAGAAGAATAGTTATGAATTCGAGTCGTCAGTTTGTCTTCGGTCATCGGATCAGTGAATTACTGTAGGTTCGGCAGTATCGAGTCATCACCAAGACTCGCCAGTTGTAGCAGGTGATAGTGTTGAAAAAATGACACGAAGTCATACTGACATTGCAATTCTAGCGGTGGAAAGAGGGTATGATCAACAGTTGGTCAATCTATTCAGTTTGAACTTATAAAGATTAGGACATCGGCTCATTCTTCTAATACTGGGGATCTGTATGGTCTGGTGGCTTGAAGTCAGTAATCGATATCTACTGTTTGGCTTAGCTATCCGATGCTAGACTGCACATGATATTCTGCAATTGGGCAGATCAGCAGTTTGGACCGAACTTAGTCTAGGATTGATTGTCAATGGCAAGCTTCCACGATTTGGTTCAGAAGCTGAGCCTTGTAATTGTACATCGCTTCTATGTCGTGGAGTGTCTATGTTAAAATTGATCCTATCGAGAGTGGTCTTGGTCCACAATGGTGTACACATTCCGTTTAACATGGATTCTTATGCTACAGATCCTGGACAGAAAAGCCACTTGACATGATAAGTGTTCATGGACTTGGTGCTGGATGTCTCATGGCAACGAGACTAGTGACGTACGATATGGCATAGATAGGTGGTGCTTCGCGCGAAGCATAAGGTTACCTGTCATCGCCAAAAAGCTTTAGGCTATCGGATGTGTCTGGATTTGCTGCCTAGGTTAGCATACCAGTTTGCCTTCTCTGGAGGTGCGAAACAAGGTCCAGCATATCTCAACCATGTCAGGTTATGACAATCCATGAATGCGAAGAGGATTAGTGTTCAATTCTTTAGGGTCTTCCAAATAATTGGACAAGAGTTTCAGGATTATGTGCTGAAGATGCACAGCTCTCCCATCAGCTCCTTGAAGGGTTCCCATGAAGACACATAATTGCTGTTTTTCACCGCTGTTGAACTTTGTTGGCAAGGTACAGGATGTGTATCCAAGTCAGTGTGTAGGCCCCTGTGATTGCTTTTCTTCTACGCAATGTGGAAGGAAAACTTTTCCTAAATCTAAGCACTCGGGATCATGGGCTTGGTTAAATTCAACGACTTGGATGTATCTTCATCTGCTTCTTGGGGATTAGGTATCCCTGTCGTCAGGTCATGCACCCTCTGACACTCGATCTTTGCGATGACACACTGATTCCACAACGATTCTAAGACCTGCATCCTGAAACCTCTTGCCTATGGTGGAGAGGAGATTGCAGATTGTGTGGAAGACGCCCATCCTGATGATAATGTCTTTGATACTTCCTTTGTTTCACGAGAACTCCGGCAAGTTTGGAGCTAGAAGCTGCTTGATACAACATCGCACCACAATCTTGTTCGCTGTAAGGGTTAAATCTTGAATATACACATCTTGGGTAACCATCCCAAGAATATGAAGGAAAAAATTTGAAAAATACTGCGAGAAAGGATTTCTGCGTAAGAGACATGAATTTTCTACATAAAGCGTTTGCTGCCAAAGTTGCGTTGGATCGTGTGTGGATTGATTTAAAGAAAATGAGGAAACCCGAGCGTCTCACGTGAAAATCTTGTTTTTATGGGTAGTCACGAAACTCATTGCAATCACATTAGACTAAGCTACACAGTGCGGGAAAGTGCTACATATTTATGGTTTATGTTACAAGTCACTCTCTATTTACAATCATTTTAGTACCATTCGTGTTTAGTCACCCCAGGTGGTACCGATATCTGGCCTGGCTCATGGACTATAATGGTTAGGGTAGATTAGGAAGTGTACCCCTCCGCACCATCCACCCCTTCGCTCTCATAGTGGGCCGCTGGACCCACTTTGGGTTAAGATCGCTGAAGTCTGGGGAGGGCATCTGAGCTTGGAATTGGGCTCGACGAGGACGGCTAGCCCCCCCCTCCGGGAAGGGAACGTAGGGGTTGGGAGTAGGCTAGGTGACAAGATAGGTTAGCCGAACAGAGACATGAAGGGGGTTAGGGGACGATTTCTAGTGGGGAAGTAAAGATAAAAATAAAAACAACAAAAAAAAAGTTGGGCTGGGGCTAAATGAGTGTTTGGAGAACACATTAAGAGTGTGGGTGGGTTGGAAACTTGGACAGGCAAAGGGCATAGTTGGGAGGGAGTTAAGAATTCTGTCATATAGGTACGTTTCTAGAGCCCGATTCGAGTGGCCAGCAAAACCGACTTTTCTTCCTTCTCACTGACCTCCATTTCCAAGTGCATAAGTGCTGGTCAAACTGTTCATGATCTCTGGCTTGGCTTAGGTGATTTTAATTCTTTTGTCAAGGTCTTAGTGTCCCCGGGTAACGTGGTATATCGATCTGGTCGGTGGCTTAGTGTTTCCCTCAGGCCTTAATTAGTACGTGCAGATTCTCAATCTGCTCGGTTCTGTGTTCGCTGACAGCGTCCTTGTCATGCCTTGCCTGCAATGCTTTTCGCTATTTGCCATCCCTGCTACGCCTTCTCGTCATTTTGCCCCCATTCTTTTGCTTCCCCCCCCCTTGTTCATTTGTCCATGCTGCGCCATGGATCGTTCGCGCAGTTTTGCGAGGACTGCCCTGTTGGCAGCTAAACGGCGTGCAGTGGCGGCCCGTACCGTGTTTGGCCGTCCATCCATTCAAACATCATCTGATCCGTTGTGTCAC
>CM068958.1:139076806-139092622 GCA_035128595.1 Eptatretus atami
TTCCTCCTCTCACCCCACCCCAGCCTCTCCAGACTCCCACCACACCCTTTCTCCTCCCTCCTCCTCCTACCTCCTTCTATCCCCTCCTATTCCACCCAATTCCCCTCGCA
Organism: Eptatretus atami; assembly: GCA_035128595.1. NCBI lineage: Eukaryota > Metazoa > Chordata > Myxini > Myxiniformes > Myxinidae > Eptatretus > Eptatretus atami. Next base: position 139,076,917 of record CM068958.1, read on the forward strand.
GCGAAAATTTGGCACTTTATTAAATAAAGTTGTTATTAAATAAAGGCACATTTTAGTTGTAACGAAAATAAAAGCCATATTCTATGGTGCTGCCTTCCCTTCCCCTCCCCTCCCCTCACGCTTACCTCCTCCCAAACCCTCTCCCCTCTCACAACATTCCGGGCGTCTCTGCGCGGTGCTCGTGCCTTTATTTAATTACAACAAAATTTGATAAGTTATAAAATCTCCTGACCAAAGCCGAATTTCAAATATCAAACTGCGGAGTTGAGCTTAACAGCAGTTCTGACTGCTTAAAAAGTGTTCATTTGGATGAAAAAACAATTAAAAATAAAACAGTGCCTCCAGACATCTTCATGCGGTGTTTAGTATGACCAGGCATATCCTAATCGCCATTTCAGCCACACGATTACTTAAAAACAAGAGACGATACAAACGCAGCATTTACTTCAATCTTCTCAGGAAACACTCATCTCTCCAAATGATGGAGGCAAATGGTCAAACCCAGCTCACATTCCTTGTTCGTGAGACAACAATCCAATGCTTGGAAAATTGGTAATTTCTCAACATTTTCAGATTTCACTCCAGATTTCAACACTTTTTTTAGTCCACAAGATCCGATTTTCAAATCCGAAATTATATTTTAGTTAAATACTTTAATTCGTTTGTGAGAGTTGATCATGTTTCCAAGGCAAAGCATGTTTGAATAGGCCTGAATCAAAATGGTGGCTCAGACCCCCTGTGAGGCAGAGTTGGGCTGACCAAGGACAAGCCTTTTAATGGAGGTAAGCCGTTAATGATCTTCAAAAGGGGTGTTTTAATTAACCCAAACACCCAATTCTCATTCATGCACTTCCTTGGAGTTCCCTTTGTATGCACGCAAAGGTTGAGGCCACTAGGTTTCATGGTTTTGGAGTTAGGGAGGACACACACACTGATATTTATCATTATAGATTCATTGCCAGTCAAACATCCTTCCAGCATTTATCCTCTGTTTCTTCTTTTTTTTATGTATCATTGACCAGTTCTCTCTTTAAATGTATTTGCTTTCTCCTGCTCCGTTATTTTAACTTGCCATTTAACGCCTGTCTTTCTTTCCCTTCAAACCCTTGGGTTCACCTCTACATAATACACACCAGGAAGGGAGGGTATAATTTATGAAAATCTAAATTGAGAAAAGGGGAATAAGGAAGAGTAGGACAGGTAGAAAATTGTGGGAATGAGAAGAAAGTTGAGGAAATGTAATTGGTGTGTTTGAATCATATTGGGCCCGGGGGTGGATTTCCGGCTCAAAATTGTGCCACGTTTACATATGTAATTTAATACATAGCTGACCCTTTTAAGTTGGTACCTTGAATATATTATGGAAACTTGGGATATCTTCCATCAGTAACTCCACTGAATTAGCATTACAAATTAATATTTTTGTTCCAATGGAGAATTATGAGATTCCCTGGTTTTAACACTGATATCTCAGTTGACCTTACATCCTCCAAAAGGAGCATCATGGACACAAGAAGCAAGAACGTAGTTATTAATTTGATTCACAATGAGGAAAATAACATTAGGACTTGATTAATTATGTCCAAAACACAATAAGCATGTACACTTATCACTCAGTTAATATTCTTAATAATTCCATTAAATAAGCAAACATTATAAAAGTAAGCAAGCAGCACAGTAATTTAACTTGTAGAATATAAATGAATACAACAACCTCCTGGGGAGAAAATAGGTTTAATTATCCATGGGTTGTCAGCAAATAGCAGTCAATGCTTCATTATCTTCGCCATTCGAAGACTCCTTGGTCTCCTGATGCAGGAATTATTCCTTTGCTTCAATGAGAAAAATGCAAATTGACAGCTCTGTATTATTCCAGACATTGCAGATTGAACAATTCACGTGTGGTGCTTACAACATGCTCTCTTTCAACTCATGGTTCCTGGTTAAATTATGAGTCATCCAAATATTTATTCCTTTTAAAAACACCAAATTACACGAAAACACACACATGATTTTTGATCCTGAAGCGGCCTGATGGAGTTCAACTAAGTGCACCACGAAATGACAACTTTTGGATTGGTTGAGTGTGAGAAAAGTTCAACAGACTACCAAATCCAATTCATACATAGACAAGAACATAGCAAGCAAGAAAACGTGTCCCTAACTCACCTTGAAAAAAATTCAAAAGACAGGAAACTGTCACACATGAAAATGAAATGGCAAAGAATACAGCCACAATGATTGCAAAAAAGACAAAAGCAAAATATATGTCGAAATATTAACAGATATGCACCGACAACTGGGAGAATGATAAAAGAGTAGGAGGGGCATAAAAAAACCAAATGGACATATTGGACATTGACAAATAAGGCGTATTCAAATGGCTAAGGAGAGGTCAACTCAACTGGGATGAAGAACGAATTGTAATAAATGTCAAACACCAAGGACACGACATGAATGGCTTTAATAAAATGGCAGGACTGAGTCAATCGGACAAGTGTAGGTTTTGCAAGGTAGAAACAGAGAGCATGAGCCACCTCCTATTGGGATGTAAAAACTCATGGCAGAACAGCTGTGCACACAAAGGTACAACAAAGTATATAGAGTAATGCACTGGCACATTGGCAAATATGTCAATATCCCAGGTTCAGAAAACTCATGGAAACATGAACCAAAAACAATCACTAAAAACACGGATGTAACGCTCACCTACGACTTGATAATCACATCGAGTGTGAACATTGAAAACAAAGCATTCTGATCGGATATAGTACTTTGGTACAAAAACGAAAAGATGGCATTGATAATTGAGGTGTCAGTACGCAGCGTTTTTGGTCCAAACAATACAGAAATCAAGAAAATGACCAAATGCCAGGATCTCAAAAATGAAGTAAATCTATAGAGTTCATTGAACATGATACCCTGCACAGTGTTTAAGTATATACAGGAGGGCCTTGCCATTTGCAGGGGTTACATTTTCAAAATCCACATGAACCGCAAATCAACAAACTTCGGGAATAATGTGGAAAAGAGGGTTAGGGACTTCAACTTAAAAATTTGTCCAAACTGTCCGCTTTATTAACATGTTTGTGCATTGTTTTTGTGCTATTTATTTTCATGAATAAAAGATCAGTTATTAATAACATAAAATAAAGTACTATTTTCCTGCATAAAGAACATAAAATAAAGTTAATTTATTGAGTTATTAAAATCAAGAAACTTACCTTTAATTAATCATGATAAATTTAAACCAATAATATGATGGCGATGATGATGATGGTGACGATAAAGATGAGTTAATGGACATGATAATGATGATAGTGTTGGGGGGGGGGGGATTTTGAGGGTTATTGTGTTGACAGCCCATGCTAATTAGGTGAATAAATGTGAAATAGTTCACCAACCCACGATTATTCGAGCACATTGACCGCAATCCGCAAAACTTGCCTCAATAAATTCATCGTGATAGAGCGAATCCGCGAAGGGGAAGCCCTTGAATGACATGACCCTCCTGCACTGAAATTGAATAAAATAATGAAATTTAAAGATTGTTTAAAAAATGCGGAAGTTTATCATGACTGACGCAGCAGTCTATTGCACCTACCACCCTTATCCACTGTAATAAGACGACGGTGAGTCACAATTTAGGAGATGGAGGCTTTATTGCTTGGTAGATAGCCATTATGGTGGTCTCTTCTTCACACCGATACACATGCCAAGCCCTCTAATGCAATATATCGATGTATTGCATGGTTCTTGCAAGTATTATGAAGGCGATTTACGTTCTACAGTCTTCAAGTGTATAATTCAATTTAAGTAAAGGTTTAAAGGTGTACAAATAAATAAATTCTGTGTTTTTCCGCCGTTTTTCCCAGTGTCTATTACATCACCCAATCTAACATGTTACATTAGTTATTTGTGCCGGTTGTTTGTGTCCTTTATAACATCCTTAAAAACCAAGTTTCCTGTTTGGAATGATTTTCAATTTTGTTTGCCAACCAGGCAAGCAGGCAGAGTAAAAAATATTATCTCAACCCTCTCTGTGCATGTGTGGTTTGGGATGAAATCTGAGTCAAGGTACAGTAAAACGACAGACTTGTCTTCCTATTCACGTTCTGATTCGTGTTCAAAATATAACATTCAATTTAAATAAGTTGTTCCTTGATCATAAACTGATAAGACGGACCGACGGACATGTACCAATTGCTTGTACCAAACTCCACTTCTTGCTTCACATGCATGGGGTAAAAATCCTGAAAGCTGAAGAGCACCGACATTGTTCCACTGATAATTGGAGCAACAGAAATAATAAGAAACCTCATTGAGATATTAAAAACTATCCCTGGGAATATTATATCAAACGAACTACAGTTGGAAGCTGTCCGGGGCTCAGCGGCGATTCTGAAGAGAGCCCACGGCACAAAACTTTGAGAACAGAAGACCACAGCTTGATCAATGAATCGTGACCCCTTACTGAAACAGAGGTGAATACTTCGAGCCATGGGAGGACTCCGTTCAATCTTCTTTAAACCGCACAATGGAGATATCAACCAATGACACACACACACAACACACACACACACACACACACACACACACATACAACACACACACACACACACACACACACACACAAACATATTTCATCATGTTTTCCCACACAGTTGCCCACTGTCCTCGCTGTGTTTTGGGGATAGTGTGATGGTTTCCAGACTTTTGGCATGCCATTTGAAGTGGTGTGTTTATGCCATAATATACAAGGTGCTGCACCATTGTTTGCATTGTATCGCCACCCACCTCCAACCTGATCTCCGTAAATTTTGCTGCTATGCACACATTATGCTCCTGCTATGCACACATACAACATTATGCCATTAACTACTGCAATAGCCAGGACTGTCCAACATATCTTTTTTACTGCCATTTGTTCATTTCAATTTTCATTTTGGTATAATGAAGTCTAGAGGCATGCACACTCGCTCTTAGCTGTCTAGCCTGGGTTTAAATCCCGACACAGCTATAAACTGTCAGCCCGGTGTCTCACAGGCAGGGTGATTCATCAATGTGTGTGTGTTGTCCCTCCGACGGAAGTTAAACTGGATGTCCCATCTGCCGGCATGAGTTGGTGGATATTAATGATCTCTACATTTTGTCCTTCATGAAGAGTAGGAGAGTAACATCAACAAATTCCAAATTCCTGTCCTGACTTCCGATGTCAGAGTGGTGACACGACCAGGATTATAACCCTAACCATAGAAAGTGCTTCAGCAGCAACGACACTCTGTCTACACCTACAGCATGGTTCATGGTCTGATCTATAACGAGGCTCATGGAAAATCAGTATAACAGTGAGAAAAATGTCAACAAACAAGATGGGGAAAACAATTGTACAAGAACATTCAGATGACATCAGAAGACAACGGAAGGAGTTGCAGATGAAGGGTGGGAGCAGGGTCTCGGCACATCTTTTAAAGCTCAGCATTGTACATGGTAGAGAGCATGAGCTTGACATGGACAGCAGGTTTTAAATTCTGGAGGAACTTCATTTTTTTCTCCACATTTTGTTTCCAGTAGTGTTTAGTTGTGCTGGTAACCGAGCTTCTTCTCTATCATTCTGCCACTTATTAGCCAAGTATGAAGAAATTACGAACTTGTATATGGTATATCTTCTATTTCTTTAATGGCCTCGATTAGTCCCACCGTGTGGGGATGGAAGAAGAATGTGTTTGGCCCAAGTCTTTGACCAACTTTCAAGCAAGGCCTGACATTCGATTGAAGGCAGCAGGAATTTGGAATTGTGGCAGCATAACTCATTCAGCATGTCTGCATAACTTGTCTACTCTGTGAATGACACTTTGGGATCTTTAGCCAATGAATCGTCCTGGCAGATGGGCCCCTTAATGTTACTCTGTCAACCTGGTTAAAATGAAGAGCTGTAGATGGTTGCATTTGCAAAATTCAATAAAAACAGGTCTGCATTCAGAACAACTCTCTTACTCTTTCCCCATACTGCACTAAAAATAGATTTCAGTAGTTTAATACCAGATCCATATTGCATCGATGCATGTTGAAGTGTCCCCCATGATGAATAAAATTGTCCGACATCGAGCCCAAATATAGGCGGCCAAAGTCATTCGGCACTTGATATAAGATAGGAATTCCAGTGCACTCATAGGTAAAGTGCATGCTCTGAATATGGAGTGTTCTCATGAGCCAAGTAATGCACTATGTTGTGCTACACATGGCTAAAACCTTGAAATTACCACCTCACCAAAGGTGGTATTTTTGTTGCACGATTCAGCCAATTGGCTGGAAGAATGGCCTATACCTTCTAGGTATGCACACTCGCCTCGAAGTTGTCTAGCCAGGGTCCGAATCTCTGCCTAGCCATAAACTGTCATCCTGGTGTTTCACAGGCATGGCGACTCATCAATGTGTGTGCTGTCCCATCTGCTGGCAATAGTTGGTGGATGTTAAAGATCCCACGGTGTCCTTTGCAAAGAGTATCTGATTAAATGGCCAGTATCATGGCCAAAAACTTCCAAAATCCCTGCCCTAACCTTGCATTCTCCTGTCCCAAGGGAAGAAAGTGCAAAAGTGTCAACCCCCAAGGGGGTCACTGTGCCCCTCAGCTGGGTAAGCGGAATAGTAGTAGTTGGAGTATTTGGCCAAATGTAAACAGAACCGCAATTTTTACTCCTGATGAACAATGTTGTGCAAGCATGCACATTATCTTTTTGTGGCATGAAAAGGATGTTGGCAGATGCAAGACCACAGGTTGAAAATGACTGATCTAAAATTTGGATGCGAGTTGCTTCTTTCCTGTAAAATGATAATTCACTTTATTGTTACAAAAATAGCATCCTCACACGTGATGATTGATCAGTATGTTTGCAAGCCTTAAAACATCATCATCATCATCATCACCAGCATCAATATTATTGTCAATTATTCACTTAAAAGCAGATCCAAGTGCTGCAGAAGAATCTTCCTGAGCAAGTATTATTGGAGCAGGTTCATCGACGTGTTCCTCATCGAACAGGATTGTTGAATATGGCATAAGCCATAAGGCCTACTCATTTTGAAAGCACTCAATGGCCGACTTCTTTTGTAAGAAGCTTAACATACAAGTCGAAAAAAAACAATCATGATTATATTGATGGTGGGTCATCCAATTGCTGATGACTGACCACCTTTGTGCAAGGAGGGCATTACTTTCCAGCGGCAGAATTACACTCTCTGCATCACTTGCCACATCCCCATTGGAACAGAGAAATTGTGACAACCAACAATGAGTCATACTGCAGGACAGGAGATAGTAATTTAGAATTTGAGCAGCCAGCTGCATACAATGGCCGACCCATTACAAAATATACTGTGGGATCTCTAGAATCTACAAGGAATGGCAGCAGCTGGGACATTGAGCTTCATAAAGACGATTAATTTCAATTGGAAAGAGTAAAATTCTTGTCAATCGACTGCGTACAACTTCATTTTTAAGTGTTTTATAAAATGTATAAAATATGAGTGTGGTTCCAAAATATCTGTCACCCTGCTTGCAATCTTTTTGGTAAAAGTGTTATTTTTTTCAGTAAAATTATGCGATTGCAAAGTTACATGAAGAGGCCTAGCTATTTCATTATCATTTAACGATATGTCTACTAAATATCAAGTTTCTCACCCGAGATTCGTTTTCTTTCAGGAATTAAAACAATGGTATCTAATACCGAAGACGTAAATAGCGTATCGAGGTTTCAATAGTTAAAAGGAACTCCAAACTCTTGTTAATTTGTGATGATGCAGAAGCAAAAGGCACATGAAATCCAGCAATAAATTTTTATAAGAACTGTTCAGCAATGGGTATGATGGTGGTGGTGGTGGATGTGCACAATGCACCGCGTTCAGGCAGGGCTTTCACCAGAAGATGCAATGACAATGTCGTTGTTATTAATGAATTCTTGTTTCAGGATCGGTGTATCACAATTCAAGAACTTGCAACAGATTTGTAAATATCCAAATCCACTGTGCCTCACATTGTCACCAAGGATCCGGGGCAAATAGATATGATGGCAAAATGAGTCTCACACACCTATTAGTCAGATCTGAAGTCTCGTTAGGCAGAGTGGAAAAGACTGACTTCTTTATATCTGGCATTCAAAATAGCTGCAGACTGGGAATCCTCCATTGTTGCAAGTAATTCCTTGAAAAATCAGAACTACCGATAGGCTACAAAGCATTTGGTCCCTATGAGCTGGGGCCCAGCATCACAATCATATCTCCTCGATTCTGTGGAGTCTAAAGCTATGATAGTACTGCATTGGCATCTCTCATGATGAGACCGCAGCAAAAGGCCTGTTGCTCTCTTATCACAGACAGGTCTGTGACTTCTCTCTTTTGTTTTTTTTAACCACCTCTCTTTCTGGTCTAACTCCCTTTGATCTCTCAGCCATACCTGACCACTGGCAGCTCTTCCAGGATGTGCATGATATTCCAGCAACCCCTTCCTGGTTTTACTCCTAAAATTCAAGTGGTGCACCACCATTTCACCTGCAATCTTTCTCCCCCCCCCCCCCCCCCCCCCCCATCTTTTTTTAAACTCGATCGAACCCAACCCTCTAACTTGCAAGCCACTGTGTTTCCTCCCCTCTTCTCTCAACTATTTTCCTATTCATTAATTCCCTATGTTGTTATGCCCAACTGTGGCTCCCCATGTTGGTATGTTGTCTTTTTATCCTGTGTTGTCTCACTCTTCGCCTATATCTTGCAAATACTGTTCAAAGAAGAAGTACGTGTTTTAAAGAGGATGGAGATTATGTAAACCAAATGATATGAATTAAGTTTTTCATTGGTATATTTTCTATTAAGTAGGTAGGTTGACACAACTTTTGGGATAATCCATTCAACAGTTTCTGTAAGTCAGTCAAAGATAGTCTTCTTATGACTGATTGTAAGATAAAAATTTGGCCACATGGACTTGTTCTCATATTACTGCTGTTTTATTCGCAAATAGATGGGATTGTCATCATGTGATTTATCATGATTTGTGCCAAAGAGTTGATTAATTGTTGAGTCAAATTTTATTTATTAGCCTCCGGGAATGTTAAGCACGCACTTCCGGCTAAACTTCTGTCAAGACAGGTTTTGGTGGGCCAGTCAGTGCATGAACTTGTTGGGGCGGTAAATACGTTTACTTTACATTGATTGATTCGGAGTGTTTATATTATCTTAATGAGATTTGTGGTCCAAACCTATATGTAGTCCTGTATGAAATTGCAGTATCCATCCATCCATCCATCCATCCATCGGGACCATAGTCTGTGCAGAGCGTCGGTGCTGCCCAAGCAGTCTCCTTGGCGACTGGGCACAATCGTGGACGGGTCGCCACTCCGACACAGTATACCAGCATGCTGACACTCATTTTGCCGACCTAGGAAGGATGACAGGCAGAACAACCCCACCTGGTAATAATTAAACAGCCGAATGGGATTTGAACTCAAGATCCTAGGATCCCAAGCCAATCACCCTAACCATTAAGCCAACACCAGGCATAATAAAAGGTTAACCATTTCAAATGACCTTTGCACATTTAGTCTGGTTGATGTTATTGGCAAACAAGCAGAACACGTAACCATTAATGTTGGTGCACATGTTCATATAATGAAAATGTATTGCCTGCAAAGAGGTTTATTGTCCTCAATCAGGTTTAATAATGCTATACTTACCTGATTATTGTTACCTTTGCCAAAGGTGAGGGTATTGCATTTGGGTCTTTTTTTTTTTTGTCTGTTTGTCCGCATAGAACTTTCGTCTTTTTCTCTGTAACTGCTTGTCGGATGGAGACGAAATTTTCACCATTGGTGCGACTTCTCACGTATAATTTTGCATTGGTCACGTGTTGTGGCAGCCATATTGGAAAAACCGAAAAAAATTGGACCTCTGTAACTCTGAAACCACACCAAGGAAAAAATTGAAACTTGGCACACAGCAAGAACTCCTCATGGGGAATGAGTTTCATTTTTATAACATCATAGGTGCCTTCATTATGACGCCATAATTGCATATGTAGAACGCCACATCCAATCAGTATGAACATTTTTGAGGGTCATCTAGGGATAAAATGGTCTTCTCTGTCTTTTTTTCACCACTTTGTTTTGTTTTTAACTTTTTTCCAACACAGGTTGGGCTGTGTCCAATGGGGATCGGCGGAGTGCTCATCATACTCCACATGTTTCAATTTTCCTGCCGATCACATCATGTGCCTTCTGGTTGAATAGTTTGCATTAGCAGGAACAATCGTCTGGGTGGCAGACGATGGTTGTTCTGTGAGGATTATGCGGTTTTACCATGTGAGAAATAATCCGTGGCGATGCTCAACATAACAGCCAGGAGGTGCGCCTGATGTATAAACGATGATTGTGGTCATTATTGGTTAGATATTTATTGGTATACCATCCTGATTTGGGCAAATATGTCCAAAATCCAGATCGGTGTTTCTGTTTGATGTTTAACTGATGATGACCACATAATCTTTGTCTGTTTGACAGTCACCGGCCGAAGCCTCTGTGCTGGAGGCGACGTTTTGGTGTTGGACTGTGTTCAATGGGGATCAGCGGAGTGCTCGTCACACTCCATATGTTTTGATATACACTACATGGCGAAAAGTATGTGGACACCTGCTCTTCCAACATCTCATTCCAAAATCATGGGCATGAAGATGGAGTTTGGTCCCCCCCCCCCCTTTGGTGCTGTAACAGCCTCCACTCTTCTGGGAAGGCTTTCCACTGGATGTTGCAACATTGCTGCGGGGATTTGCTTCCATTCAACAACTATAGCCTGAGTGAGGTCGGGCACTGATGTTGGGCAATTAGTCTGGCTCACAGTCGGCGTTCCAATTCATCAAAGGTGTTCGATGGGGTTGAGGTCAGGGCTCTGTGCAGGCCAGTCAAGTTCTTCCTCACCGACCTCGACAAACCATTTCTGTATTGACCTCGCTTGTGCACGGAGGAATTGTCATGCTGAAACAGGAAAGGGCCTTCCCCAAACTGTTGCCATAAAGTTAAAAGCACAGAATTGTCTAGAATATCATTGTATGCTGTAGCATTAAGATTTCCCTTCACTGGAACAAAGGGGCCTCACCCGAACCATGAAAAACAACCCCAGACCATTATTCCTCCTCCACCAACCTTTACAGTTGGCACTATGCATCTGGACAGGTCGCGTTCTCCTGGCATTCACCAAACCCCAAGATTCGTCCGTTAAACTGCCAGATGGTGAAGCGTAATTCCTCACTCCAGAGAATGCGTTTCCACTGCTCCAGAGTCCAATGGCAGTGAGCTGTACACATTTTTCCATGCTACGCGCTTCAGCACTTGGCAGTCTCATTCTGTGGGCTTGTGTGGCCTACCACTTCGTGGCTGAGCTGTTGCTGCTCCTAGACGTTTCCACTTCACAATAACAGCACTTACAGTTGACCGGGGCAGCTCTAGCGGGGCAGAAATTTAATGAACTGACTTGTTGGAAAGGTGGCATCCTATGACGGTGTCACGCTGAAAGCTCTTCAGTACAGCCCATTCTACTGCCAATGTTTGTCTATGGAGATTGCATGGCTGTGTGCTTGCATTTTATACACTTGACAGCAACGGGTGTGGCTGAGATAGCCGTGTCCGCATACTTTTGGCCATATATAGTGTGTATGTGTGTGTGTATGTATATATGTATATATATTCCAGACTATATGTATATATATATATATATGTGTTAAACCTTCAAAAATCTTCTCTTTGAAATGGCTGAACAGATCGAGGTGAACTTTACAGCTCTGACCACCTATTGATGAGTTACAAAACGTTGGTCATGTGGTTCAGCAGCCATTTTTCTTTTTTTAACCTTTAAAAATCCTCTTCTCCAGGATGGATGGACAGATTGAGGGGAGACTTCACATACATGTTCCCCAAGCCTTTGGGATACCATGGTATTCTTCAAGAATAATTAGTAGGTCACATGGTCTGGCAGCCAAATTGGATTGAGCAAAAATCTTGAAAAAATTTTTCTCTTGAACTGCTTTGTCGATCGATGTGAAACTTCACAATTCTGATCTTGTAGTGATGGGAAATATATGTTTTAAATTTCAACCTGATTGGACTAATGGTCTGAGAGCCAGAATTATGTAATTTTTTTGATCTGGGTTGTTTTTTATTTTATTTTATTTATTTTAATATGGCTCACTTTGCTGTGCCAGGATGGGTTTGAGGGTAGAGGAGGAGCAGCCCAAATGCGAATCCTATCCAAGTTCCTCCTGATGACTTAATCTTTGCATTTTGCTTGTTCAAGTTCCTCCTGATGACTCCAATGCAGTACTGTACCCACAGTATTTGGTCTTCCATTTGATTTGAGTTTAACTTTTGAAAATCCTATTCTGAATTAAATTGAATAATAATAAACGTCATGGGTCAGGGTCAAGTGTCCGATCAAAGCCGGCGGTTGATCAAAGCGAGACATCTTGGTACACAGTCATCAGTGCCAGCAGTTATAAAGTGGTATTTCTAGTTATGTTTACCAGATTATTAATGATGAAATACACCAGTACAAAATCACCACACAAAACTACACAAACGCCACACAAAACAAGTCCTGGCGAGGGTCTGCAATCTCTGATTGCTCTTTTTCTTGTTTCTATTGTATTTACAGCATGTTGCTGCCCCTTTTCTTATGTTGTCTTCCTATCAAACCAAACATTAATTAACAAGTGAAGGCAGACATCGTGTTGGTGTGCAAACTTTTAGCAGCTACATTATCATAGTTCTGCAACTCTTTGGTCCAGTGGGAAAAGTTATATTGTGTGGACTCGGACAGTATTTTTATCTTTTCATTCCCAAATTACTATTTGTTCTGGCAGGATGGCACAGGGGTACATAGCTGAAATAGGCTGGCTAGAGGATTATTATTACTATTTGCACTGATGAGAATGGTGCTTGCCACAGTTTGACCTTCTCAGTTTTGTAGTGTCAACACCAGACATTGACAGCGGAACACTTCTCTTTAACTGAAAAAACCTCAATTGACCACAAACACTTGTCTAATAAGCATACTTTGACTTTTTTTTAACCTTCACTATGGAAAGGTTTGCTGTATCTTCTTTCAGCGAATGCCACTCGATAAGATTGTTTTTTTTTTTTGAAAGGACATGGGTGGTTGTAGTGGGGATGATTGTCGTGAGGCATTAATTTTTCACAACTTTTATACCAGAACTCAAATTATATTTTTTGAAAAACAATTTTACAGCGTAGTGAAAATTTGATGCATCATTGCCACCCACACAAGCGAGGCCCAACAAATGTAATTTGCAGGACTGAATGTGACAAGATGACTAAACGGTGCTGAAAGCATCTGTCTTAGCATAAAAGCATCTCGGTGTGAAGAGGGTTTTTTATGGCAAAAGGTGATTCGAGTTATACATCTTTGATTAATTCATTCTCTACCAGATTTGCATTATTAAACTGTCCACTCTTCACACTAAATGCATGATAACATTATATTATGAAAATTCACCAAGAAATAGGAAATTAATCCAATTATTTTGGACATAGAAGGAAGCCATTTGGCTCATTTGCATTTGACCCATTTGTTGCATCCACATCCGATAAATTCAATAGATCAATCAATTCATCATCAAAGATACCAACCCAATCTTTACTACTTACCCATTTTCATGAGGTGGAGAGAGGAGAAGGTGTAGGGAGCAATTCAATGCAGCAGACACAGGAACTTCAACAGGGTGTTTATATATTTACAGACTGTATATATTGTTACGAATTCTGGCCAGCCTGGCGTGCGAGCGATTGCGTAACTCCAATCGCAACCGCGTCGCCCACCGGACGGACAATTCAGTCGTGACCCTCCTGGAACTACCGCCAGGAACCAGTCACGGGTGGGGGTTCAACCTCACCACGATCATGCCAATTGCCCACCCGCGCAGGATAGGGTTGCTCGCCAAATTCGACCTACCTAAGTACCTGCGCGAGTAGTCGACCAAGCGATCGTACCTCGCCGCAGGTCGGCCAAGGACAAGAACCGCTTAAGCGGTCCGTTCTGTGCTACAGTGATAACCGAGCGGTGTTATCGCTGACCTTGACGGATGTGATTCTGTTTACCGGGCGTTCAAAACCCTCTACTAATTTATTCCCGCGATTTCAAGATGGCACTTTCAAAAGGGAAAAAGACGACGAAGGGATACATTTCACACAAGGACATTTATTTAAACAGCACACGTATATACAGCCAAGGCAGTCATGCAATGTACAGGCACATAGAAGCAAAAGCAATACCACCGACTACGATTATTATTTACAAGCACAGTCACTTACACAGTTTCTACTTGGCAGGACACGGTGCCACAACATGCATACGAAAGCAAAGAAAAACCCTCCCCATAGGCAGGGAGGTAGACGGGGTTCGTAAACCTTTATGGCACGGACCTGGAGGACCGAACGGGTCCCGTGAGACCGAAGGGTCTTACCCACGCCCTCGTGGCGCGACGGTGGGCAGGTCGCGACGTCGACTCCCCACGGCCTTGCGTAGCCGCGCCTGACCTCGGGCCCCTGGCGTGGTCAGCGAGCTCTCTCCGGCGTTGCTGCTGGTGCTTTCATGACCCACAGACCGAACAAGAAAGACTGAAGGCAGAAGGGGCTTCAGGACCAGAGAGAGAATGGATGATGGACCACAGGGCGAGAGCTCATGGACTAGAGAGAGAACGGATGATTGACCACAGGGCGAGAGCTCATGGACCAGAGAGAGAGCGAGCCTCGTGCGCGTCGCCTTTTATAATCCGAGGCTCCGCCCTTCGCCCCACCCCAATTCTGGCTCCACCTCCCTTCTGGAAGCTTCCCAAAAAGGGCGTTCCCTCACCCCACCGCCTCACGCTGTTCATCCAAATCGGCGCGAGCTGCCCTCCCCTGCCTCCGTCACACTCCTCGGAGAAACAGGCGGGAAAAATCCGCGTGCCCATCGGAACTCTTTTGGTTCCCTTTTTCGTTCGACAGTTTTCAACGCGGCTTGTTGCTTGCGTGGAGATTTGTTCAAATGACAATAGAAAAAGAAAAACGGCTATCTCAAAGAGTCGCAGCCTGGTGAACACGAAGAATTCCCTTTAAACAACGGTGGGGATCTATCTGCACATAAACTTAGCGTCATAACTGATCTAAGGACCCTTTATGGTGTATTGCGAATTTACACAGCCGTAACACTACCCCTCCCTTTTTTACAGACTCGTCCCGAGTCGTCGAATTTTCGTGTGCCATCATTGTAGTTTTCCCTAATACGTTTTACCTTCGGATCCCTGAGTGCGACATTCAGTGTATTCGTGTCCCCAAAATAAATAACCTACGGGCTGAGTAACTAACTAAACAAACCCACTCATACAGACGACTTAAATAAATTGCCGGCGCTAAGACATACATGCCGGGGCGCACTCATGTTTACATTACAACTTAAACAACTTAACTTACAAATTTACACTAAACCATGGCCCAGGATCGATGGACTCTGTGAAAAAAAAGAGCAAAAGTCACAGCAGGGAGCCAGGCTGCTCAAACGCAGTCCAAGGCCTCCCCCTTCTTAAAATTAACGCAGTGAACTGGCAAAAATTGCACGGGCTGCCAGTGCAGTCCCGTGTTGCAGCTGCCAACAGGGCAGTCCTTGCAAACTTGCG
>CM068958.1:139115295-139128567 GCA_035128595.1 Eptatretus atami
GACCACTCACTCAGGGTGACGGAGCACGGACCACTCGCTCAGGGTGACGGAGCATGGACCACTCGCTCAAGGTGACGGAGCATGGACCACTCGCTCAGGGAGATGGAGCACGAATCACTCGCTCAGGGTGACAGAGAACAAACTACTCACTCTGAATGACGTGGCATGCAAAAGCGTCCGCAGTGAGTGAACGATTCTCTCAGAAGGACCAAGCGTGGTACTGCTATCGACTGTAAGGGATTCGGTAAGTGGCTTAAGCACTCATGCAAGCACTCCAATTAAATGGTTGATAAGGAACGGTTGGCCAGGCTGTCGCTGCATATCATTACGATCCCTTCAACTTTAAAGCCTGTATTCACCGTGCATGTAGCAGTTAATGAAATATCATGAATTTGTTCAAACAATGACTTTATCCACAAAAGAGTTGCAGGTTAATGCAGAACAACCCTGGAGACATTGCAAAGTTTAATCGCCTGTGAAATAAACATTGCAGATAATCTGCCATCTTACCTGCTTGTCTGTGCATGCGTCACGTGGTACGTCGGTTCGGGGTCCGCGCAAACGTTATAACTTTTTTTTAACTTCTGTTTTTCACCAGATTTGATTTCATTCCCTTTAGAGCACCTCAAAAAAACTCCAAAAATATTGACACAGATCTGGCAGATGCTATAGATAGGCATTTCCTCTGGGGGACATAGCGCAAGGTCTAGCAGTGAATGCATTAAATCATATAGCTCAATGAAGCTGTTTAATTTTGTTACGTTCCTAATTTTTTTGTTCACTCATTATAATTCTCCAAACAGTAGAAAAAGATGTTTAATGCTTCAGAAATTTGACATTTTCTTGTGTATATATGGAGAACGAGGGAATATAGCCATGCTTGTTTAGAGTAAATAGGTATATTGGCTTAGTTATAAGACTCATTATTTCTTAAAAGAATCAGATTTTACAACAGATTTTGACACTTATTTAGTCCGGACAATATCCAATCCTCAAAACCGAAATAATATTTCGGTGATAAACTTCAATTAGTCCGTGAGAGTAGATCGTGGAAAATCGGATCATACATATAATGCATGAAATCTCTCCAAGCTCCT
The DNA here is from genome assembly GCA_035128595.1 of Eptatretus atami. Taxonomy (NCBI): domain Eukaryota; kingdom Metazoa; phylum Chordata; class Myxini; order Myxiniformes; family Myxinidae; genus Eptatretus; species Eptatretus atami. Next base: position 139,116,393 of record CM068958.1, read on the forward strand.
AATTTGAAAACTATAGTACGTACAAAAGTGATGGATGCAGCAATCTGAAGCTATGATGAACAGGCATTCGATAATATGAGTGAAGAAAGTGAACAAAAGCTTTATCGTTAAGAAATCGTTGTGGCCTGGTCCAAGTCAAAGCATGGTTGTGCAGGCAAAAAAACATGGCGGCTTCAGACGCAGCATGGGTTACCCAGGAAACGCCTTAACGCCCCAGAGAGTGAGGTGGCTGAGGATCGCCTGATGAAGGATATAATTAAATAGGGCAATTAATTATCTTCAAAAGGGGTGTTTTAATTAACCCAAACACCGAATTTTCACTCTTGCACTTCCTTGGAGTTTTCTCAGCATGCATGCAAAGGTTCAGGCTGCTAGGTTTAATGGTTTTGACATTTATTAGTATAGATAACCTGCAACTCGACATCGCTAATGACCTGTTTCATGATAAAGCAACAATTTATCCTAAAAAGAAAGCATAAACAAGTAGCGGTACATTCAAAGTTTACCACCTCCATGGAAAATAAATAAATAACAAATCCTCCTGCGCGCAACGTTGCAGCGGCACCTTTGGCACCCGGCAGCACAAGGAGACGGAATTGGAAGGGAGTAGTGTACAATAATTTATTGATTCATTGATTAATTGCACAATTTAAATCAATAAATAATAATTGTAAAATAATTAATTTCTCAATCAATTGCTGAATTGTATACTGAAACCACCACTCTTTCATCTGAATCTGTAACTTTTTGGAAATTAAGTAATTTCTTGAAAAATTAATAATTAACCAATTCATTCATAAATAACTAAATCAAAAATACCCTTTACAGCCAAATCACTTGGTCATTGTCATGTCCAAATATCAGCTTCCGAGCTCAAAATATGCCTGAGATATTGCCATGAAGAGAGAGAGGAAAAAAAGAAGGAATTAATAAATCTATAATAATTAAGTAATGAATCAATTAATTGATTAAATAAAAAATAACATTTTTGCCAAAGCACATCTTCACTTTTGTCCCCAAATTTCAGCTTCCTAGCTCAAAGGATGGCTGAGATATTGCCCAGACAAGTAAGAAAGAAAATATTTAAATGATTAATCAATGAATCAAAAATACTCTTTAGAGCCAAATCACTTTGTCATTGTCATGTCAAAATATCAGCTTCCTAGCTCAAAAGGTGCCTGAGATAATGCCCAGATGAGAAATAAAATAAATGTCATTAATAAGTCGATAATAATTAAGTAATCAAGCAATTAATTGATTAATCTATAAATCAAAAACACTGTTTTTTCCAAAGCATATCTTCACTTTTGTCCCCAAATTTCAGCTTCCGAGATCAAAGGATGCTGAGATATCGTCTTGGACAAACAAACAAACAAGCAGTCATAGACTGGTACTTACGAAATCGTCAACTTGACCTCTGACCTTGTCTAATAAAAAGCTGTCTCTAGAGAAGGTAGCGACGCAAACCAGAAGTTTCTACGATGATTCTGTACCAAACCATCAAAAAATCGAATGTTTGACCTCACCGTGACCTTGACCGTTGACCGATTTTGACCAAAATCTAATCAGCACTAGCCATCACCCTCCTGAATCACGTGGTGTAATTTGACATTGGTAGCTTCTTCCGTTCTCGAGTTATCGTGCCTACAAACAAACATACAAACAAACAAACAAACAGAAACGGTAGTCATCAATATACTTACGAAATCTAAAGATTTCGTAAGTAACAAACTAGAAGGGCACTCGGTAGAGCGCGTACCTCCGCCATGCAATGCCTGATCTACGAGAACATATCGGGCCCAATACATTTTTGAAATATCATGCTATCTATCGTTTTGGAGCCCTGTTCTCTCAGTGGTGAAGAATCACTTTAGATATAAATATTTCTCGTATCCAGTTCTGGACTCGGATCCTCACCAAATCGAATCAATTTGACACGGTCACACACCCAATGTGTCCACCAAGTATCATCCGAATCTGTCTACAACATTTTGAATTATCGTGCTATATATTAGTTTTCCCCATCTCTCAAAGGTGAAGAAATCACTTTGTAAAAAGCACCAGAAGGCACTCGGTAGAGCCGTTACCTCTGCCCTGTAATGCCTGATCCACAATAATATATCAGGCCAATACATTTTTGAGATATCGTGCTATGTATCGGTTTAGCCCGATCTCTCAATGGTGAAGAATCACTTTAAAAATTCTAGTTGTCGGATCGATCCAGATCTTACCAATATTTAATCTTTTATCCTTGTCACACACCCTACCTTCCCACAAAATTTCAACCAGATCCGTCCACAACTTTTTGAGATATTCCTGACACAAACAGACAGAGAGAGGTTAAAACATAACCTCCTTCACCTTCGGTGGCGGAGGGAAGAAGAAAACGGAGTTAAAACTGAGTACTCCCTTCCTTCTGCACCTGGCGATGACGTTATGCATCACCTGGATATGGCATTGGGAAGGAGAGATCTACAACAATATGAAATATTTTCCTTGCTCATATTTTGAAGAGGGCCTACACAATGAAGTCTGCAAATTTCTCATCTTAAGACTCAGTTACCCAAAAGTTCAGTGACCAATCTTGTAACATCTGTGGATGATATTTAATTAATTCTGAGATATCTTGCGAAAATCTATGACAAAGCAACAGTTGCTGAGGTTTGGGGGGGGAGAGGGGAAGAGGTGAGTATCCTGGAGAATCTTTAGTATGTACACGACATGGACAAAAGTATGCAGACACCCCTTCTAATGAGTGGATTCGGCAATTTCAAGCACACCCTTTGCTGGCAGGCATATAAAATCAAGCACACAGCCATGCAATCTCCATAGACAAACATTGGTGGTTGAATGGGCCATATTGAAGAGCTGAGTGACTTTCAACGTGGCACTGTCATCAGATGCCACCTTTCCAACAAGTCAGTTTGTCAAATTTCTACCCTGATAGAGCTGCCCTGGTCAACTGTAAGTGCTGTTATTGTGAAGTGGAAATGTCTATGAGCAACAACAGCTCATCCCTGAAGTGGTAGGTCACACAAGAACACAGAACGGGACCACCGAGTGCTGAAGCGCTTAGCGTGGAAAAATCATCTGTCGTCGATCGCAATACTCACTACCGAGTTCCAAACTGACTCTGGAAGTAATGTCAGCACAAGCACTGCTCGTAGAGAGCTTCATGAAATGGGTTTCCTTGGCCGAGCAGCCGCACACAAGCCTAAGATCACCATGTGCAATGCCAAGCGTCGGCTGGGGTGGTGTTAAGCTCACCGACATTGGATTCTGGAGCAGTGGAAACGCGTTCTCTGGAGTTATGAATCACGCTTCACCATCTGGCAGTCCGACGGACAAATCTGGGTTTGGCGGATGCCAGGAGAACACTACGTGCCCGAATGCATAGTGCCAACTGTAAATTTTGGTGGAGGAGGATTAATGGTCTGGGGCTGTTTTTCATGGTTCGGGCTCGGCCCCTCAATTCCAGAGAAGAGAAATCTTAACACTACAGCATAGAATTATATTCTAGACGATTCTGTGCTTCCAACTTTGTGGCAACAGTTTGGGGAAAGCCCTTTCCTGTTTCAGCATGACAATGCCCCCGTGCACAAAGCGAGGTCCATACAGAAATGGTTTGTCAAGATCAGTGTTGAAGAACTTGACTGGCCTGCACGGAGCCCTGACCTCAACCCCATCGAACACCTTTGGGATGAATTGGAACGCCGTCTGTGAACCAGACGTAATCGCTCAACATCAGTGCCCGACCTCACTAATGCTCTTGTAGCTGAATGGAAGCAAATCCCCGCAGAAATGTTCTATCATCTCGTGGAAAGCCTTCCCAGAAGAGTGGAGGCTGTTATAGCAGCAAAGGGGGGGACCAACTCCATATTAATGCCCATTATTTTTTAAAATGACCAACCAATCATGGCCAACTCCATACTAAAGACCCAAAAGACTCTGAAGACCCCAAAAGACCCTGAAGACCCCAAAGATCCTGAAGACACAAAAGTCACCAAAGACCCAAAAAGGCCCTGAAGACCCAAAAAACCCCAAAGCACCAAAAGATCCCGAAGTCCCAAAAGAACCAAAAGACCCTGAAGACACAAAAGTCACTGAAGACCTAAAAAGACCCTGAAGACCCCAAAGACCGAAAAGTCCCAAAAGACCCCAAAGACCCCAAAAGACCCCCCCCCCCAAGACCCTTCAGACTCCTTTGACCTTAGCACCATTTGGACCCGTTACACCCTTCAGACAGGTTAGCCAGCTTAGACACTTGACCATTTAGACCACTTGGACCTTCTTGGATATCACAAATAAATTTCAAATAAATATAATGTCACCGAATTTACAAATACATTTGTAGAAAATAAATGTTTGTATCATGATTGGTGTAAATCAAGCCAACACAGCAAATCTGACATCAATCTGTGCAACGACGTGTGGAGAGGCGAGCGCAGCGAGTATGCTATATTTACCTCCACCACCTGATGTTTTCAACCCTGTCTGTCTGTTTGTTTGGCTGTCTGCGAGCAGGATATCTCCAAAAGTTGTGGACAGATTCGGATGAAACTTGGTGGACAGGTTGAGTGTGTGGCAAGGACGAATTGATTCACTTTTAGTGAAGATCCGAATCTGGATACAAGAATTATTTATTTTTTTTAAAGTGATTCTTCACCATTGAGAGAAAGGGCCCAAAACGATATAGTACTATACAGCATGATATTTCAAAAATGTAATGGGCCCGATATGTTCTCGTGGATCAGGCATTACGTGGCGGGGGTATGCGCTCTACCGAGTGCCCTTCTAGTTCTAATATGGTTCTTGTATTTCATGGTGTTAACCCAATGTTTGTCTCTTTTCCAACAAGCCCAATGAGAGCGTTACCAACTAGTAGCATCACAAATCCGAACTGTGCATGTGAAGGAATACTTATGGTATACGTGGTATGGTGTAGGCGGGAGAGCGAAAACGACACTGAACCACCCATCTTGGTGTGGAGATGATCCCTGCAGGAAGGAAGCGTGGGCTTGGATAATGAAGTGGAACCAACCCAATGGCTGTTACCTAACAGAAAGGTACACCATTCCTTGTCAGGGCAAGTTGTGGTTAAATGGGAATGAAGTGGGAGGGGAGGCGGGCTCAGATAAAGTGCCTAATTGGTTTAAAGAAAAAAACCCAGACGGATCCACAGCGCATCATGGCACTGGGATACATGGTCCACACATCAAGAAGCGGACAGTTACAGGATCAGAGGGTGCTGTTTCCTGGAGTTGTCATGGCACAGCTTGCATAACTGGTCCTTCTTGAGGTTCCTTGGCTGCTTTATTCTCACACAACCTGTTGAGCCAATCACCTTCACGGATCATTTGGCTCCATTGCACTTCATAGTTGTAATCGATATTCTACTACTACTACTTCTTTAACGGCCACAATTATTCCCCACCTTATTTTGGGGTCGGTTGGGGAATGCTTTTTGCCCCAAATCTATCATGCATCGGCTGTGCAGGTGTGACGTTCCACTGCAAAATGGTAAGAATTTGTAATTTGTTCAGAGTGCTGGCAATAGCTCGCCTACTCTTCGTGAATGACGTATTTAATTTAAAAAGGATCTTTAATGTCCACCAACTAATGCCGGTGGATGAGATGTCCAGTTTAACGTCCATCTGAGGGACGGCACACATATTTGGATACCCTTCTGAGCTATGCTGCCAGCACTAAGATGTAGTGGACAAAAACATGGAAACACCAATGTAAAGTCACTTAATGAGGCATTGGGCTACTACGTGCAGCCAGTACGGCCAGTATGCGTGGTGGCATAGAGTCTACCAGCATTTGGAATTCTGCAGGAGTTACCTAACAGAAAGCATCATTCTTCCATGAGAAACTCAATCAACTCACACCTGTTTGATGGAGGTGGAAAACGCTGTCTCAGGTGTCATTCCAGAATATCCCATAAATGCTCGATTGGGTTCAGATCTGGTGACTGAGAAGACCATGACATATGGATAACATCAGTGTCATGCTCATCAAACCGATGGGTGACCACATATACTCTGTGGATGGGAGCATTGTCATTCTGGACAATGAAATGCTGCAACATGGGGAGAAGATGATCACTCAGTAGCATTAAGTAGCGATTGGCATTGACCTTGCCTTCAAAGGGAATGACTTCACCCAAACCATGCTGGGAAAATGTGCCCCACTACATTACAGAACCACCAGAACCATTCACTGTTGGAACCAAGCACTCAGGGTTGTTGAGTTCTTTAGGTTGGCGCCACACGTGCACTCGTCTGTTTGTCGAGAACATGGTGAAGGATGATTCAACTGACCGTATCACATTTCTCCACTGCTCAATAGTCCATTGCCAGTGCTCTTTGCACCACTGGACTCACAAACATGTGTTGCCAGGTGTGATGAACGGTTTGTGAACTGCAAATCGACTACGTGATCCAACTATGTGGAGTTATCGGCGTAACCTCGGCGGATCATTTTTTTGATTAAACTGGATGCTCGTATCCCAGGTTGAAATTTACAGTCAATTGATCTGCAGGGGCTCACCTGCTTCGCCGTGCACTTCAAATTAATGCACGGATAACACGATCCTGGAGTATGCACTTCCGCCCACTGTTGCCCTTTGCTGATGGTGTCTTTCCCTCGGAGTTCCATGCCGACATCCCCTTTCGACGCCGTTGCTCATGAAACATCAGCGAGTTGAGCTGTCTTTCTCACTGAAACTCCTGCCAAATGCGTGCCAACAATCACTCCTCCTTCAATGTCACCGAGGTCTCCTCTTGCAGCTACGCCAGCCGTAACACTGGTTTACAAAGAAATTTAGGCACGCATGAAAATGGGTGTTCTAACCTAATTTTGGGGTGCTGATTTCAGATACGAAATCTATTTTCACTCATCACCTCTAGTTTTTGAGATGTACATGTATACATGTACGTACATGTATACATATCGCCCTAGACCCAAAAATATCTAAATATTTCAGTAATACACTGCATAAATAGGTGTTTTAGACTAATTTAGATTTAGGGATGCTGAACTCAAATTAACACTTTGGCAAGCCGATGACGCTATTTGCGTCACCCAAAAAACTCCGTAGGTCAGACATGTGCATTGTGCGGCTGGGAACGCCAGTAGCTTACTGGTGGTGAGAGAGGGTGGTTAGTGCTGCTCTAAATTATCCGGTAGGATGATACTTTTATATAAAGTAGCTGGGTTTTTAATTTTTATTTTATACTATAGATAATTATAGAAGAATCATTTGCGCACAATTTGATAGTAAAATGAATAATGTATTTGTATGTATACTTGTATGTTTGTATGTACGTATGCATTTGTAAATACAACCATATTATACATTACATATAGGTTTATATTATGATTTTGTGACAATTCACGTGACAATATATATATGGTAATTGTTTATTTTGTTTTTTCAGATATTGTGAGTTGTTACATATCTCTACAATGGCTTCAGGCACTTCAAAACACCGCGGATGCGTCAACAAAGCTGATTCATTTTGTTACGTCTGCGGGGATTTCACGACGGTTGCACAGCGCCGAACATTACTCCCCTCCTGAGAATTGCTCACTTTCATTATTTCGACTGTAAAATTGGAGATCAAGACAAACCCTGGCCCCACACATCTGTTGTAAGCCCTGTTACAATGGCTAACTGCATGGTTTAATGGCAAGAAAGCAGCCTTCGACTTTGCTGTTCCACTGATCTGGAGAGAACCACGAAGCCATGCAGACGATTGTTATTTTTGTCTGACAAATATTACTGGTTTCAATGTTTTCTCTCAGAAAAAAAAATCAATTATCCCAACCTTCCCTCAGCTATGAGACCTGTTCTCCACTCAGATGATCTCCCTGTCCCTAGACTCCCAGCAGATAAGGATCTTCTTCCTTCATCAGATGAGGAAATGTCCTCAGAAGCGAATTCTGCAAAGTCGGTCTCTTCTGAAGACAATGTCTCTGTTTATTCAGGACCAAGTGGCAGTGAGCACCACTGGATACCCAGGAAGACCTGAATGACCTTGCCCGGATTTGTACCTCTCTAAGCAGCAGTCAGAGCTCCTGGCATCCCGGCTGAAGCAGTGGAACCTGGTCAAGGCAAATGTAAGGATCTGCAGTTTCAGGACACGGAACAAGGAGCTCGCCTCACTCTTCGACATGGAAAACAGGTTGTGCTACTGCACGGATGTCTCGAGCCTGTTCACCTCCCTTGGCTCCCACACAATCCCTCAGATTGGCATCTTTTCATAGACTCTTCCAAGCAAAGTCTGAAGGCTGTGCTCCTGCACAATGGGAATAAATACCCCAGCATTCCATTGGCCACTCAGTTCATTTGAAGGAGTCATATGACAATATGGAGCTCTGTCTGGAAGCTGTCAAGTACCAGCAGCACCAGTGGAGCCTCGTGGGGACCTCAGGGTCATTGGGCTCCTTATGGGTATGCAGGCGGGCTTCACGAAGTACTGCTTCTTTCTCTGTCTCTGGACAGTCGGGCTGTGTCCAAGCACTACACGCAGAAGTACTCTGGGGGTCTAGGAGCACTTTCGTGCCTGGGGAACACAGCGTCCAAGAAAATCCTCTGGTGGACATGAACAAGGTGCTTCTTCCCCTCTTCATATCAAGCTTGGCCTCATGAAGAATTTCGTGAAGGCCATGGACAAGGATGGCGCTGCTTCCAACACCCGTGCACTCCGTTCCAGGTCTCAGTTCTGTTAAGCTCAAGGAGGGCATCTTCGTCGTACCTCAGATCAGGGAGGTGCTGAAGGATGAGGTATTCGAGGAGAAGCTCACCTTGAAGGAACTGAGACATGGGAAGCATTTAAGTCAGTCTGCCATGGCTCCTTGGTAACACACGGGCACTAGATTACCAAATGCGTGCGAGAAGTTGTTGCAGGCTTATCAGGATATGGGGTGCCGAATGTCCCTCAAGATTCACTTTCTCCACTCCCTCAACTTCTTCCCCCTGAACCTCGGAGCAGTAAGTGACGACAGGGGGAAGGTTCCACCAAGATATTACAAGATGGAGAGCAACTCCAAGGCAAGTGGAACCCCAGCATGATGGGGGACTTCTGCTGGATGCTCCTGCACGACATCCTGAAGGCAAAGTACACCAGATCCTCCAAAAAAACTCACTTCTGACTGTCTGTAGTACTCGATGTGTGTATATGCTTATATCCAAGTAATAGTAATATTCGTTCTGTCAGTGTTCTGTGTCTTTGTTTGGTTTCGTTCTGTAATATGCCATTTGATATATGAAATAAACACATTATATTATAAACAAGCCGGTAGGCGGCGATGGGTCGCCGAGCATGGAAACTATAAGATATAGAGCAAAATGGATGTCATATAGCGATAGGAATCACCTTAAGATTATGCATATCAAATCTCATCCAGTTCCATCTACTGATAACTACTCGGTACCCATTTGAATGAAAAGTACCGAAAATGCGGTTTGAAATCGGAAATCCCCAAAGTTCGAGGGGGTGCTGTGGGTGAACAAAGATCTAAATCGAAAATCCGGCTAGTTCGTTTGTGCACAATGTATTCCAGACGATTAGTGTGAATTTTCATGACCATCCGACCATAACCCTAGGAGGAGTAGCATTTGGCGCGAAGGCACCTCCAGCTCTCCCATATTATCGATTTTTGCACTAATTGACCTTTGACCCCTGACCTAAGCGAAATCGGTCAATATGTCCTGAGGCAAAGTTGTAGTACTCATTGAGTACCATGAACCTGCAAAGTTTCATTCGTATCGATGCACTCACCTGGTCGCTAGGGGGCTTCAATTTTCGCCAATTTCACGCATACCCTAATTGTAGGGGCGCTGTGGGTAAAGTATTCCATATGTCACAAAACCGGAATATATTTGATAGAGCATCACCTGTAGATCATTCGTGCCAAATTTCATAACCTACGTGGGATAATGGCTTTCGGAATTGATTTCGCGTGAACGGTACCGATTTTGAAGGTTTTTCGGTTGTTGCTAGGGACCAAAGCGTCCCTAGCAACCATCACATTTTCCAAAGCACTAGGTCATAAGATGTACCTACCACCCGAGTTTGGTCAAATCCGCCACGTTTACTACCAATTATGCTGATGACAAACGAACAAACATCCAAACAAACAGACAGAATTACTATTTTGCGACCCACACCTATTTCGCGACCAATATATGCATTATATAAAAAAAATTTGGATATGTGAAAGCAAAAGAACTAGAGGTGATATAGCAAAAGTGTTTAGAAATTTGAATTCAGCATATCAAAATTAGTCAGAAACACCTATTCACATGCTTGCCTCAGAATTTTTTTTTTTTGTAAACCAGTTTTTATAGGCAACCAGGCCTGCGCAGCATTTTTATTCATGCCCTAAGCATGCTGGGAAGTTATTTGCTTTTAACACATGGGCCACATCTGTGTGGAAGCCGTTGCTTTCAATATACTTGGTGTCTCTCATTTACCCAGGGGTTTCCATTTTTTTGCTTACTACCTGTAGTTGTAATTACCTCGCATGCGTAAAGCGAAAACTGTGGTTAAGCAATTGGTTCACTTTGTCTGTCTGTCTGTCTGTCTGTCTGTCTACAAATGTCGGTTATGATGAGTTACAACTTATTTAAATTGGATGATATATTTTGAACACGAATCAGAAATGGGTTGGAAAATGAACCTGTAGTTTGACAGTACTTTGGCTCTGAATTCATCCTGATCGCACATGCGCAGAGAAGAGTGAGATAATATTTTTTACTCTGTCTGCATGCCTGGCAGTCAACCAAAATAGAAAATCATTCCAAACAGGAAATGTCCAGGTTTTTGAGGACATCATAAAGGACACAAACACCAGGCACAAATAACTAATGCAATGTGTTCAATGAGGTGGCGTAAAAGAAGCTGCATCAACGATGGGAAACTTCCGAATTTTATTTTCTACAGCCTTTGGAATCGTTATTATCCCCCCGAACCAACGAAGTTGGCGGGGGATATAGAAATGGGTTCCGTCCGTTCCGTCCGTCACGTTTCGTTTCCGGAGCTTAACTACAAATCCCCTCACGATATATTTACGAAATTTGGTACACATGTCAAGCAAGTGGTGAACTGGTGCTTTTGATATTTTCTAATTGATAGGTCACATGTTTGGCAGCCATGTTGGATTCAAGAAAATATTAAATAATGTTTTCTCTGGAATCACATAACCTAACGAAGCGAAAATTTTCAACTATCATCTTCCATCATGTCTGCATACATAGTAAAAATTATGACGTCACAAGTCACATGGTTTGGCGGCCATCTTGGATAGAAAAACACACTCATCCGATTAACACGAAACTTCACACACGTATTCCACTGGAGGATTGGAGGCAGAATTAAATTTATGATGTCATAGGTCACATGGTTCGTCAGCCATCTTGGATTGAAATTAATCATTTTAAAAATCTTCTTCTCCAGAACGCTGGACAGATTGAGGCAAAATTTCAACATACCTTTCCCCAAGACATCCTTTCAGAAGTTTGTTAATTTCTAATTGATAGGTCACATGGTTTTGGCTGCCATACTGAATTTACCCTAAAACTTCAAACATCTCCTTCTCCAGAACGGCTGGTCAGATCAAGGGGAAACTTCACACACATATTGCACACGCTAGGGAATATAAGTTTGTTAATCCTCATTTACTATGGCGGGGGATATCGAAGACTTTGTCTTCAACGGATGCTAGTTTTATTTCAGTTGAGTTGTATAATTAAACATTGGAGAACACAATCGCCTTTTTGGCACTTTCAAAACCCTTCTGTTAAGCAGTTACTTGATAAAATATCACAGCATTTTACATCATCTCGACCAATCAATTTGATGCTCGCAGACCCCGCCCATGACCTTGTTTCTCAAGACTGTGCAGGGTATGGTGTTCTAGTTGAAATTATTGCTCAGTTATTTTTTGTAACAATCCTCGAAATATCTTGGGCACGTGACAATAGTGACAAAAAATACGAAGCGTAATCCTTTCTGTAGAATGTTCATTACGATCGTCATGTCATACATGCCAAGCTGAACTGAAAAAACAAAACACCACGGGAAATGACACGAGCACTGGGCACGATTAGAATGAAGTGGTTCAGTCGCATCCGATTTAATCAGGTGACGAGGGGAATCTTTTAACT
>CM068958.1:139131954-139144840 GCA_035128595.1 Eptatretus atami
CCTCATGAAGAATTTCGTGAAGGCCATGGACAAGGATGGCGCTGCCTTCCAACACCCGTGCACTCCGTTCCCAGGTCTCAGTTCTGTTAAGCTCAAGGAGGGCATCTTCGTCGTACCTCAGATCAGGGAGGTGCTGAAGGATGAGGTATTCGAGGAGAAAGCTCACTTGAAGGAAACTGAAGAGCATGGGAAGCATTTAAGTCAGTCTGCATGGCTTCCTTGGTAACACACGGGCACTAGATTACCAAATGCGTGTCGAGAAGTTGTTGGCAGGCTTATCAGGATATGGGTGCCGAATGTCTCTCAAGATTCACTTCTCCACTCCCTCCTCAACTTCTTCCCCCGAACCTCGGAGCAGTAAGTGACGAACATGGGGAAAGGTTCCACAAGATATAACGTAAGATGGAGAGCAACTCCCAGGCAAGTGGAACCCCAGCATGATGGGGGACTTCTGCTGGATGCTCTGCACGACATCCTGAAGGCAAAGTACACCAGATCCTCCAAAAAACTCACTTCTGACTGGGTCTGTATGTACTAGATGTGTGTATATGCTTATATCCAAGTAATAGTAATATTTCGTTCTGTCAGTGTTCTGGTCTTTGTTTGGTTTCGTTCTGTAATATGCCATTTGAATATATGAAATAAACACATTATATTATAAACAAGCCGGTAGCGGCGATGGGTCGCCGAGCATGGAAACTATAAGATATAGAGCAAAATGGATGTCATATAGCGGATAGGAAATCACCTTAAGATATGCATATCAAATCTCATCCAGTTCCCATCTACTGATAACTACTCGGTATCCATTTGAATGAAAAGTACCGAAAATGCGGTTTTGAAATCGGAAATCCCCAAAGTTCGAGGGGGTGCTGTGGGTGAACAAAGATCTAAAATCGAAAATCCGGCTGATCGTTGTTGCACAATGTATTCCAGACGATTAGTGTGAATTTTCATGACCATCCGACCATAACCTAGGAGGAGTAGCATTTGGCGCGAAGGCACCTCCAGCTCTCCATATTATCGATTTTGCACTAATTGACCTTTGACCCCTGACCTAAGCGAAATCGTCAATATGTCCTGAGGCAAAGTTGTAGTACTCATTGAGTACCATGAACCTGCAAAGTTTCATTCGTATCGATGCACTCACCTGGTCGCTAGGGGCCTTCAATTTTCGCCAATTTCACGGCATACCTAATTGTAGGGGGCGCTGTGGTAAAGTATTCCATATGTCACAAAACCGGAATATATTTGATAGAGCATCACCTGTAGATCATTCGTGCCAAATTTCATAACCCTACGTGGGATAATGGCTTTCGGAATTGATTTCGCGTGAAACGGTACCGATTTTGAAGGTTTTTCGGTTGTTGCTAGGGAACCAAAGCGTCCCTAGCAACCATCACATTTCCAAAGCACTAGGTCATAAGATGTACCTACCACCCGAGTTTGGTCAAAATCCGCCCACGTTTACTACCAATTATGCTGATGACAAACGAACAAACATCCAAACAAACAGACAGAATTACTACAATATTTTGGCGACCCAACACCTATTTCGCGACCCAATATATGCATTATAATAAAAAAATTTGGATATGTGAAGCAAAAGAACTAGAGGTGATATAGCAAAAGTGTTTTAGAAATTTGAATTCAGCATATCAAAATTAGTCAGAAACACCTATTCACATGCTTGCCTCAGAATTTTTTTTTTTTTGTAAACCAGTTTATTATAGGCAACCAGGCCTGCGCAGCATTTTATTCATGACCCTAAGCATGCTGGGAAGTTATTTTGCTTTATTACACATGGGCCGCACATCTGTGTGGAAGCCGTGCTTTCAATATACTTGTGTCTCTCATTTACCCAGGGGTTTCCATTTTTTTGCTTACTACCTGTAGTTGTAATTACCGTCGCATGCGTAAAGCGAAAACTGTGGTTTAAGCAATTGGTTCACTTTGTCTGTCTGTCTGTCTGTCTGTCTGTCTTGTCTACAAATGTCGGTTTATGCTGAGTTACAACTTATTTAAATTGATGATATATTTTGAACACGAATCAAACATGGGTTGGAAAATGAACCTGTAGTTTGACAGTACTTTGGCTCTGAATTCATCCTGATCGCACATGCGCAGAGAAGAGTGAGAAAATATTTTTTACTCTGTCTGCATGCCTGCAGTCAACCAAAATAGAAATCATTCCAAACAGGAAATGTCCAGGTTTTTGAGGACATCATAAAGGACACAAACACCAGGCACAAATACTAATGCAATGTGTTCAATGAGGTGGCGTAAAAGAAGCTGCATCAACGATGGGAACTTCCGAATTTTATTTTCTACAGCCTTTGGAATCGTTATTATCCCCCGCCAACCAACGAAGTTGGCGGGGATATAGAAATGGGTTCCGTCCTCCGTCCGTCACGTTTCGTTTCCGGAGCTTAACTAACAAATCCCCTCACGATATATTTACGAAATTTGGTACACATGTCAAGCAAGTGGTGAACTGGTGCCTTTTTGATATTTTCTAATTGATAGGTCACATGGTTGGCAGCCATGTTGGATTCAAGAAAATATTAAATAATGTTTTCTCTGGAATCACATAACCTAGAAGCGAAAATTTGCAACTATCATCTTCCATCATGTCTGCATACATAGTAAAAATTATGACGTAACAAGTCACATGGTTTGGCGGCCATCTTGGATAGAAAACACACTCATCCGATTAACACGAAACTTCACACACGTATTCCACTGGAGGATTGGAGGCAGAATTTAAAATTTATGATGTCATAGGTCACATGGTTCGTCAGCCATCTTGGATTGAAAATTAATACATTTTAAAAAAATCTTCTTCTCCAGAACGGCTGGACAGATTGAGGCAAAATTTCACATACATTTCCCCAAGACATCCTTTCAGAAGTTGTTAATTTCTAATTGATAGGTCACATGGTTTGGCTGCCATACGAATTTCCCTAAAACCTTCAAACATCTCCTTCTCCAGAACGGCTGGTCAGATCAAGGGAAACTTCACACACATATTGCACACGCTAGGGATATAAGTTTGTTAATCCTATTTACTATGGCGGGGGATATCGAAGACTTTGTCTTCAACGGATGCTAGTTTTATTTCAGTTGAGTTGTATAATTAAACATTGGAGAACACAATCGCCTTTTTTGGCACTTTTCAAAACCCTTCTGTTAAGCATATACTTGAATAAATATCACAGCATTTTACATCATCTCGACCAATCAAATTTGATGCTCGCAGACCCCGCCCATGACCTTGTTTCTCAAGACTGTGCAGGGTATGGTTCTAGTTGAAATTATTGCTCAGTTATTATTTTTGTAACAATCCTCGAATATCTTGGGCACGTGACAATAGTGACAAAAAATTACGAAGCGTAATCCTTTCTGTAGAATGTTCATTACGATCGTCATGTCATACATGCCAAGCTGAACTGAAAAAACAAACACACGGGAAATGACACGAGCACTGGGCACGATTAGAATGAAGTGGTTCAGTCGCATCGATTTAATCAGGTGACGAGGAGGAATCTTTTACTTTCCCTCATTTTGATTACCAAAGTTTGGAAATACAGTAATTAAGTAGTAGTTCAGGTGGCATGCTGACATGTTTCTAGTTATGCATTAATTTTGAAAGACTTATGATGCATTCTGTCTCTATAATGAAGCATCCATTCCATCCATCCATCGGGACCATACTCTGTGCAGAGCGTTGGTGCTGCTAAGCAGTCCTCCTTGCTATTGGACACATCCTGACGGGTCGCCACTTCGACACAGGATACCAGCAAGCTGGCACTCATTTTGATAACCTCAGAAGGATGGCAGCAGAGTCAACCCCCTGGTATCAATTCAACGGCTTAGTCGATTTGAACCTAGGATGTGGGATTCCAAAACCACCACCCTAACCTATAAGCCAACACCAGGCATGTAATGGAAGCATGATAGAGGAGTATAGTAGATCTTAGCTCCAGCTTGGTTCCATTCTCGATGCAGACGATAAACTGTCAACTACTGGTTTTCAGAGGCATGGCTGGACATCCCGTCTGTTGCATTAGTTGGTGGACATTAAGATACATGGTGTCCTTCGTATAAAGTTGGTTGTTTGCCATGCTGGAAGGAGGGAGGTGGGGGTGGAGTAAGTTGAGCCACCACTATGGATTTTCTTTGCTGCATGTTTCTCCTTCAATCTAAAACTGCTTTTCCCGAATTAAACAAGCAAAAGTATGTGAGTGCCACCTTTCAGCTGGCACACATTAGGGGGTGACATACATAACCCTCCTCTCCCTACTGTGTGCCACTTGAAGCTGTTTACCAACAAGCTCTCTCTATCTCATGACGTGACACAATATTGGCAAAAGCAAGTGGTGGTTTGAAGAGAGGACACACATACTGTACACATACACATACACACACACACACCACACACATACAGTTTATGGAAAGTTGGAAATCTTAAACTCCATATTACAGACGCAGTCGATTTGGGAAAGAAGATTGTCTGGTTTAGCCTGTTCTGCTTCTTCTTTCAAAAAGTGGCACGTTCTCTTAAAACCGTCTCCTCTTTATTCCAGGGGCCTGTCTCGAAGATGTGGCTCCATGCGCCTGGATGTGTTTTTGTATTTCCTGCAAAATTCAATCACTTATTATGTAAATAGGTGAATAAACATTGAGAACATTTTTTTTTACATGGAATGTATGTCTTTTCATGTATATTCATGAATGACCCATGTGATGTCAATTTGATGTTTTTTTCCCCACTTAGACGCCTCTTTGCTCTCCTGTCCATAATACTTTACTTTCACTTGCTATAACCTCCCTGTCCATGATATCTTTTATCAAGTGATAGCTATAAGATTTTTTTTTTTGCAGGCATACCTATGTTTATCAGCCACAGAATGTATTGACAGGTTCATGGGTGGCACAAGCGGACATGTGCCCTCCCTTTGTTTTTTGTTTTTTTTTGCAAAAAAGCCAAAACATGAACATACAGCCCTGTCTCCACCCCACCTTACGCAGGTGTAAATCTACGTGTGGATCATTTTCTCTCCACTGTGTCTTAATTATCCCATTTGTCAAACTCTGACTCTACCTCCCTTAATTCTCAGAATATCATCTGTTCTTTCCTTTCTTTTCCTTATGCGTGGACTGTCATTATGAATGCGCGACCTTGCAATTTTGCTGAGTCCATGAGAGGTCATGTGACCAGTATAATGCAGCCATTGTGATGGGAATGTCAGTCGACGAGTGCTAATGGCGAAACAAGCGTGTAAGTGGTCCTTTTTATCTCAATATATGTGGTTCAAATTGATGTAGATTTTCTTTAGGTTTAATGTTTTTTTTGTAGATGTTTTTGTGACCCCTTCTATAAAATTAGTCCTGCAGTGCACCTAAAACAACATTTTGCCCTGCCCCCATGGATGTTATAAATGCCCAAATAGTGAGTGTTAAGAGTTGCACCAATATCACCAAAATATAAAGAATCCAGATTACCTATTGTAAATGTTGTTGTTTGTTTGTTTCAGGTACTTCACTCATCTGCTCGGCTGCATGGCAGACCATAGAATACATCAATGTAACAATGAGCACTGAAATGATGAACATCAGTCATGGAAGACATTTCAAATCAGAGCATCGGTCTGTGCCTTCCACCGACTATCACAAATGTATCATCTGCCAAACCAGTTACAAGTGATCCATTGGTAAAAGACTACATCTGAGGACACCATTGCAATATTATTCAGTATTTGGCAGCAAGAGCTAACTGTGGTGAACCTGGAATTGCTGGAGCCAAGCACCCGATTGGATACATATGACGGACGAGATGGTATTCATGGAATATTTACCTAGTGCAGTCTTGAGAAGGACTTGTGCAAGCCAACTCTTCTGGTGGCAAATTTATAATTTAAAAAATTGAATCAAAATCAAATGGAAGACCAAACAAATAGGTCCTGCATTGGAGTCATCACAAGGACCTAGACCAGCAAAAAGCAAAGATGAAGTCATCAGGAGGAACCGGCTAAGACTCGGGTTTCAGCTGCTACTCCTCTCCCCTCAAACCCCATCTAGGCGCAGCCAAGTGAGCCTGATTCCAATATATATGAACACAGATTCAAAAAATTAAATAATTCTGGGTGCCAGACCAAATATATACATATACATTATACATTATACATACATATATGCTGAAAGGCCACATGAATGATGACATCATCATTTTATTTTTTCTGCTCACCAATTTATCCCTCGATGATCTCAAAAATTTTCATACTCATCGGATTAGGCGTTCTATGTATACACAATCATGACGTCATCAAAAGGCACCACATGACATCGTTAAAAAATTCACACTTATTCCCCATGAGGAGCACTTGCCATTTGCCAAGTTTGATTTTTTTCCACGGAGGTGGTTTTCGCAGCTTTGCAGCCGCTCATCAAGCACAATAGTGGAATAATACAGGACAGATCCTCTCCGCACACTGCCGCCTGCCCTCCTCACACTGCCTTCCCCTCCCCTCCCTCACACTGCCTTTCCCCTCCTCTCCCCTCACAGCGCCTTCCCCTCCCTCGCCACTCACACTGCTTTCCTCACACTGCTTCTCCTCCCCCTCACACTGCCTTCCCTCCCTAACCCTCACACTGCCTCCGCTCCCCCTCCCCCACACTGCCTTCCCCCTCCCTTCACACTGCCCTCCTGCCCTCCCCCCCACACTGCCCTCCCTTGCCTCCCTCTCAGCTGCCTCCACCGCCCCCGCTCATGCTGCTTTCCCTGCCCTCTCGCTCATGTCTGGCTTCCCCTGCCCTCACCCTCATGCTGTCTTCCCCTGCCCTCTGCTCAATGCCTGCTTCCCTTGCCTCCCTCAAGTTGCCTTCCTTGCCCTCCCCTCACACTACCCCTGCCCCATGCTGTCTCTCCCCTGCCCTCCTCATGCTGCCTTCCTTGCCCTCCCTCACACTGCCCTCGTCCTTGCCCTCGCCTCATGGCGTCTTCCCTTTTGTGCACCCCTTCCTCAACTCCGCCTACTTCCTCACTCCCCTCCTTCTTCAACTCCCCACCCCTCTCGCCCCCGGATCCATCGGTTATCCACTTCACCCCCACTTCCTCGCTCACCCCACCTTCCTCATTCCCCCCCCTCCTCCCCCCCTTTTCCCTCTTACCCTCTCCCCCATCCTTCTCTCTACCTCATCTTGCTCGATCTTGCTCCCCCCTCCTGGTCTCCCTCCTCCTCCTCCCTCACCTATCCTCTCTCTCTCTTCCTCCCTCATCCTCCCGCCCCCCTAATTAATATTCTGTTAGTGAAGTGAACGGGTTTATTTCCTGTATATCATTTTATAAATTTAATAAACAAGAATAGGTTCTGGTGTGGGGCTAGTGTGAAAAAATTCTGACCTCAAAACCGGATGACCACCCAAGATCCTTTACAAACTTAAACCTGTGACAGCCCACTGAGCTGTGATTCTTCGGTTAACCTCAGAAATTTCTCACACTAAAACACTGCAGAACTTTATCATGGCGACGTGTTACAAGAAAACAAAATTCAATCCAAAATTTAACAAAGCAGTTCTCGATTTCATTCTTGATTTTGGACATGAAAATATACTCTGACAACTTTGCTTCCTATGTTTTTTTGAAATTCAGCATCCCCATTAAAAAAACGCCCTATATACACAAGTTTATGTCTTTTTGCCATAAGTGCACATCTTAGGTCATGTTTGTACATAATCCTCTCACACCAGTTTGTGAGAAACACACATGTTGTGTCTGGGATACCACAGTGATGATCAGCGGGAGGGTCAGGGGGGAGTCGCTGCCTCGGGGCGTTGAGGGTGTCTCTGCCTCGGGTTCCTTGAGGGTGTCTCTGCTCGGGGTTCCGTTGAGGGGCCCAAGTTTCTTCCTGTAACTGTAATTTTAAATACAAATGTAATGCAAGAAAGGGTGGGGGTGGGGGTGGGGTGGGTGGTGGCCCCAAGCTTTGTTTCCCTCGATGCCCCGGTGATGACGATGGCGATGAACCTTTAGGCTTGTGCATCTGAGATTCGAATTTCACATTGACTTGCAAAGCACATCAAACCAAGTATCATAAGTAGTACAAGTCATTTCCCCAACAAAGTCGACATTACTTGCGTCATCGACTTTTGATGTCATACGGATCTAAAAAATGTATTGTGAATTTTGTTTTGATGATAAGGGGAGGGGGGGGGCGGTAATTCATCATTGATGTAAAGGGGGTAATTCATCATGAGGTTAAGGGGGGTAATCATCATTGATGATAGGGGGGGGGGAAGGGGGGTAATATGCACTGATAAGGGGGGGGGGTTAGAGGGGGTATATCATCATTCATAAGGGGGGGGGGGAAGGGCCGGTAATCATCATTGATGGTTAAGGGGGTAATCCATCATTGATGGTAAGGGGGGTCAATCATCATTGATGATAAGGGGGTGGTAAGGGGGGTAATCATTCATTGATAAGGGGGGGGGGTAAGGGGGGTATCATACAATTGATGGTAAGGGGGGGTAATCATCATTGATAAGGGGGGGGTAAGGGGAGTAATCATCATGTGATGGTTAAGGGGGGACCCGTGGCCCACCTCGTCCTGCGTCGCTGACGTCATGTCCCACAGCCTCATTTTACAAACAAACCGTCACAGTGCTTTTCAGCCAATGAGAACACCTGGTACAGGTGTGATTAAAACAAGAGGTTGCGGCGCAGGGCGAATCGATCCGCGCAGTACGAGAGACGGGAGGGCGAAGCTGACGGCAAGGAAAAACAACAACAACCTGTTTAAGGAGCAGGACCACGATGGTTCGGGGAACGTGAAGGACGAAGG
Organism: Eptatretus atami; assembly: GCA_035128595.1. NCBI lineage: Eukaryota > Metazoa > Chordata > Myxini > Myxiniformes > Myxinidae > Eptatretus > Eptatretus atami. The sequence goes on from CM068958.1 coordinate 139,140,795, forward strand.
GAAGGAAAACCGAACGAGGAGAGCCGCGAGCGTTGAAAAAGAAGAGGGAGGGAGCGACCGGAGAAAGAAGTGGCAAAAAGGGGACGGGGCGCGCAAAGCGGTTTGGGAACAGTTCGTGCGCGAGAGTAGAGAGGAGGGTGTGCGTGCGTGCGTCCAGGGGGTGGGAGAGCAGGAGAGAAACAGGTGTTGGAGCATACCTGAGGCTCGCTTGCGCTTTGTGAGCCCTTGGGTTTAATGCCCCAATACGGTCCGTGTGTGATTCCCCGATGTACTTTTGTACGTCGGGAATTTCGTTCATCAACCCCTCTCTCTTTACCCGCATCCATTCCGTTTAACCTCGAGTTGCTGCTCGTGTGGGCTCCGGCGATGTCGCCCACCTCCGAACGTCGAGAGCTCGGCTCTGCTCTGCTCGCTTCTGGCTGTGGTGTGTTTGACGAGAGGTGTGTGTGTGTGGTCGTCGCAACACCTGCGCTTCCGCGATGGCTGGGAGAGGACTATATCGGATGCTGCATGCCCCTCTCCCGTGGCCGAGGTGAGTTCACCGGCAATGCTGGGGGCAAAAAAGGGGAGCAGTGGGGTCGCAGACACGTGTGCGTGCAGCGTTTGGCTCCGTTCTCGAGGAATTCAAGTTCCGTTCATTGACATTTGCTACCGTTTAAGACTTTTGCTGCTGTACAATCGAATCATTGTTTGGACTATCCATGTCCTGATTTGTAAAAGCAGGTAGGAAAAGGTGAATCATCACTGTGATCAGCTACATCGAGCTGGTTCGAATCTCGACTGCAATATTGAATGTCATCCTGGTGTTTCGTGTGTGTGTGTGTGTGTGTGGTGTGTTTTGTGTGTGTGTGTGTTGTTTTTTGTGCGTTGTTGTGTGTGTGTGTTTTTGTGCGTGTTTTTGTGTGTGTGTGTGTTTTTTGTCGTGTGTGTGTGTGGTGGTTTGTTGCAGTGTTTTTGTTGTTGTGTGTTTTTTTTGTGTGCGTGTTTGTGTTGTTGTGTGTTTTTTGTGTGTGTGGTTGTGTGTGTGTGTGGTTTGTGTGCGTGTGGTGTGTTTTTTTTTGTGTGTGTTTTGTGCGGTGTTGTTGTTTTTGTGTGTTTTGTTTTTTGTGTGTGTGTTTGTTGTGTGCGTGTGGTGGTGTGGTTTTTTTGTGTGTTTTTTTTGTTTTTGTGTGTGTGTGTGAGCGTGCACGTGTGCATCCTTTCGATGACATCATCTGGCCAGGTGCCGTGGGTGGACTTAAAGCTCCCACATGTCTTCGTGAGAGAGTATCCGATTCGTAAACGGCACAACTCAACAAACAAAAAACAAATTTCCTGCTCAATGGTTTGCTGGGAAGGTGAAGGCCAATGATCCAGTCGCTACCCTCGGCCAGCGCAGATGCTCCTGCCAAGATATGCCACATTGATGATCATGAACCAAGCCAGGGGGATGATGCCGTGTCTATTTGTAATGATTAAGTGTTCGCTGGGCGTTTCACATCAATTGTCAGGCCGAAAGTGGGAAATCTAAGTGCCCATTGATCTCGGTGTTTAGCTCTGCTGTGAAGCCGGGAAATGTGACGTCCTGTTCTTTCCTGCACACCTTGATTATCGTGGCTCAAAAACTCAGCTGCGCACCTCATTTCTCACATGTGTAGCATGTATATGACTTTCAGTTGATAAAATGCCAACGCGTATCTTCTCGCTGAGAATGCTGACCCATACGTTCCGTTCCATTCCATCCATGCCATTGGGATTCACACTCTGTACAGAAGCTTGGTGCTGCCAGGAGCAAAGTCTCCTGGGCTATTGGGCACAATCCTCGACGGTCGCACCTCCGACAAGCAGGATACCGAGATGGTTCAATCATCCCAGCGTATCTGGTACTCATTTTGCCAACCTCAGAAGATGACGGGCTGAGTCACATTCCATTCGGAGGGAACAATGTACCCTTGATTTAAGCCAGGTGTTGGCTTAAAACGGTCCCGGCTGGCTGGCTTGAGATACTAAGGGTCTTGAGTTGAGCCCCTGTCTATGCATTAAATACGCCAGGTGGGTAACACTGACCTGTAATACCTTCGAGATTTGGAAATTGAGTACCAAGCTCACTGGGAGATAAGCCATTCGAGTATCTGCGTCGGAGTGCGATCCGTCCAGGACTGTACTCCATCGGCCAAATGAAATTGCCTCGGCACACTCGTGGTGTAAAGGGATGTGTTTATTGTTTAACCCGATTTTGGAATGCTTGGACCCCTGCAGATTCCCAAATGCCTTTGAAGGATGTGACGAACAATTTTTGCTCCGACAAAAGGAAAACAAAAATGTGTGAGATTTTCAGGGAAGGAAATTCCGCCACACGTTTGCCGTTTTTGAAAGGGTGTCAGTCCGCATGACCATTGCTAATCAATATGGCAGGTTTCTGCTCGAGCAGTTTTCCCACTGTACACACACTGGTCCAAAGCCGGCTGCTCGCCGCAGTTCGCTTGTGCTGCAACATCGTCTGACTAATCGGTAGCTTGAAAGATATTGCCCTGGGGTGAGGAAACGGTCCAATGTCCAGTTTCATTGCAAGAGTTAACAACGTGTCCACAGTCACAGTACATGTTGTTGGACTTCATTTCACTTTGTTCTGAGCTTGTTGCAGGTTTTAAAAATAAAAAAAAATCTTCATTTTTGTCCAGAGGGGTAAAAGACCGCTGTCTGTCATTGACAGGCTAATTATTATTACTTTGTGCCCTGCCAATGGGCCCTTTGAAAGCATGTTGTTACAGATGTTGCTTGCCGTCAAAAGCGCAATGGATTTGTTGTGTGAACGGCTAATAAAATCTGCAGAATTGTTTATTATGTATTATTAATTTTCACATAACTCTTTGTTTTCTCACCCACATTGCCAGTGGTTGAAACCTGCACTCGGTCCTGCCGTAGCCTTGCCCCTGCATTTAATACTGTACTGCAAAAACCCATACGCAACCAATAAAATCCATACCAACTATATGATTTCAGGTTGTCAATCGGTTCCTTTGAAACATTTAACAAGACTGCTTTTAACTCTCGTCTGTTGGGATCAGTAGATTACTGTGAATGATTGAAAATAAACTTTCAGTCCTATCTATGAAATAGTACAAATTTGTTGCATATCTGTCTGTCTCTGTCTGACTGTTGTTGAACTGATGCATTGGTTGTTACTTATCCAATCTCACCAAACTTACAGGGACTAAGGGTCACATGATTGAGGTTGTAGTGATTTAACTCCCCCCCCCCAATCTCCAAGGGGGTTTTTGCACCTTGCACGAACTCTGTGTTAAGGGTGTAATAATAGTGTATCATGATTTCATGGGGTACACTTCCGGACATAAAAAATTATTATCAACCACAAAATCGTTTCGGTCAATTCTGTCCAATGTACATTATTTTTTGCAATGGTCGCTCCATTAAACTAGAAGAAGTTTGGAGAAACCTCGCCGCGATGAACATTTGTTACTTGTTGCGTGGTCCTCAGATGAATGGAAAGTGTCTCGACTTGCTAGGCCATCGAGGAAAAGCGACAACGATCTTTAGCTAACAAAGCTGCGTACAATAGTCATTATTGCATGAATGGTTAATCTTGATCCCTTTGCCTGTTCGATTTTTCTTTCTATAATCAGATATAATGTGGACTCTATTTGGGATTGTTTTGCTCTTATTTATCTTGGGAGGTGGGTGGGGGGGGCTCTCCTGGCCATAGGTTTCATGTTCGATTAGGGCCCAGATTTTGACGCTTTATTTGATGCATGACATATTCCTGAGTGTTCGTGTTGCAATTGTTGTAATAACTCGCCAGAGGGGAAATATGCGGGAGGAAATCAGTTCGTCAGTTGTTGGCGATTTCTGGTGACATTCATATCGGATGTCTCCAAACATCCACATATCCCTGTACTTTGCAGGACAGCTTTGTTCCATCCTCTACCCCTCCAATTGGGGGTGTGTTTCCATTACCAATCGGCTGCTTTGCTTGCCAGACAGCAGTTCTCATCGACAGTTTTTGTTGGAGTGCTTGCTTTAGTGCTTAAAATCAAGGGAGGCACTTG
>CM068958.1:139144865-139167139 GCA_035128595.1 Eptatretus atami
CCTAAGCATGCTGGGAAGTTATTTGCTTTATTAACACATGGGCCACATCTGTGTGGAAGCCGTTGCTTTCAATATACTTGGTGTCTCTCATTTACCCAGGGGTTTCCATTTTTTTGCTTACTACCTGTAGTTGTAATTACCTCGCATGCGTAAAGCGAAAACTGTGGTTAAGCAATTGGTTCACTTTGTCTGTCTGTCTATCTATCTGTCTGTCTGTCTACAAATGTCGGTTTATGATCGAGTTACAACTTATTTAAATTGGATGATATATTTTGAACACGAATCAGAACATGGGTTGGAAAATGAACCTGTAGTTTGACAGTACTTTGGCTCTGAATTCATCCTGATCGCACATGCGCAGAGAAGAGTGAGATAATATTTTTTACTCTGTCTGCATGCCTGGCAGTCAACCAAAATTGAAAATCATTCCAAACAGGAAATGTCCAGGTTTTTGAGGACATCATAAAGGACACAAACACCAGGCACAAATAACTAATGCAATGTGTTCAATGAGGTGGCGTAAAAGAAGCTGCATCAACGATGGGAAACTTCCGAATTTTATTTTCTACAGCCTTTGGAATCGTTATTATCCCCCGCCAACCAACGAAGTTGGCGGGGGATATAGAAATGGGTTCCGTCCGTGCCGTCCGTCACATTTCGTTTCCGGAGCTTAACTAACAAATCCCCTCACGATATATTTACGAAATTTGGTACACAATCAAGCAAGTGGGTGAACTGGTGCCTTTTGATATTTTTAATTGATAGGTCACATGGTTGGCAGCCACTGTTGATTCAAGAAAAATATTAAATAATGTTTTTCTCTGGAATCACATAACCTAACGAAGCGAAAATTTTCAACTATCATCTCCATCATGTCTGCATACATAGAAAAATTATGACGTCACAAGTCACATGGTTTGGCGGCCACTTGGATAGAAAAACACACCTCATCCGAATTAACACGAAATTCACACACGTATTCCACTGGAGGATTGGAGGCAGAATTAAATTTTATGATGTATTAGTCACATGGTTCGTCAGGCCATTTGGATTGAAAATTAATACATTTTAAAAATCTTCTTCTCCAGAACGCTGGACAGATTGAGGCAAAATTTCACATTACACTTTCCCCAAGACATCCTTCAGAAGTTTGTAATTTCTAATTGATATGGTCACATGGTTTGGCTGCCATACTGAATTTACCCTAAAACCTTCAAACATCTTTTTCTCCAGAACGGCTGGTCAGATCAAGGGGAAATCCACGACATAGTTGGCAGCACGCTCAAAGGATATAATTATGTTAATCCTCATTTACTATGGCGGGGGATATCGAAGACTTTGTCTTCAACGGATGCTAGTTTTATTTCAGTTGAGTTGTATAATTAAACATTGGAGAACACAATCGCCTTTTTGGCACTTTCAAAACCCTTCTGTTAAGCATTACTTGGATAAAATATCACAGCATTTTACATCATCTCGACCAATCAAATTTGATGCTCGCAGACCCCGCCCATGACCTTGTTTCTCAAGACTGTGCAGGGTATGGTGTTCTAGTTGAAATTATTGCTCAGTTATTTTTGTAACAATCCTCGAATATCTTGGGCACGTGACAATAGTGACAAAAAATACGAAGCGTAATCCTTTCTGTAGAATGTTCATTACGATCGTCATGTCATACATGCCAAGCTGAACTGAAAAAACAAAACACCACGGGAAATGACATGAGCACTGGGCACGATTAGAATGAAGTGGTTCAGTCGCATCCGATTTAATCAGGTGACGAGGAGGAATCTTTTACTTTCCCTCATTTTGATTACCAAGTTTGGGAAATACAGTAATTAAGGTAGTAGTTCAGGTGGCATGCTGACATGTTTCTAAGTTATGCATTAATTTTGAAAGACTTATGATGCATTCTGTCTCTATAATGAAGCATCCATCCATCCATCCATCCATTGGGACCATACTCTGTGCAGAGCGTTGGTGCTGCCTAAGCAGTCTCCTTGGCTATTGGACACAATCCTGGACGGGTCGCCACTTCGACACAGGATACCAGCAAGCTGGCACTCATTTTGATAACCTCAGAAGGATGGCAGGCAGAGTCAACCCCCCTGGTATCAATTCAACGGCTAAGTCGGATTTGAACCTAGGATCGTGGGATTCCAAAACCACCACCCTAGCCATTAAGCCAACACCAGGCATGTAATGAAGCATGATAGAGGAGTATAGTGATCTTAGCTCCAGCTTGGGTTCCATTCTCGATCAGATGATAAACTGTCATCCTGGTGTTTCAGAGGCATGGCTGGACATCCCGTCTGCCTGCATTAGTTGGTGGACATTAAAGATACCATGGTGTCCTTCGTATAAAGTTGGTTGTTTGCCATGCTGGAAGGAGGGGAGGTGGGGGTGGAGTAAGTTGAGCCACCACTATGGATTTTCTTTGCTGCATGTTTCTCCTTCATCTAAAACTGCTTTTTCCCGAATTAAACAAGCAAAGTATGTGAGTGCCACCTTTCAGCTGGCACACATTAGGGGGTGAATCAACATACCCTCCTCTCCCCTACTGTGTGCCACTTGGAAGCTGTTTACCACAAGCTCTCTCTATCTCATGACGTGACACAATATTGGCAAACAAGTGGTGGTTGTGAGAGAGGACACACATACTGTACACATACACATACACACACACACACACCCACATACAGTTTATGGAAAGTTGGAATCTTAAACTCCATATTACAGACGCAGTAGATTTGGGAAAGAAGATTGTCTGGTTTAGCCTGTTCTGCTTCTTCTTTCAAAAAGTGCACGTTCTCTTAAAATACCGTCTCCTCTTTATTCCAGGGGCCTGTCTCGAAGATGTGGCTCCCATGCGCCTGGAATGTGTATTTTGTATTTCCTGCAAAATTCAATCACTTATTATGTAAATAGGTGAATAAACATTGAGAACATTTTTTTTTACATGGAATGTATGTCATTTTCATGTATATTCATGAATGACCCATGTGATGTCAAAATTTGATGTTTTTTTCCCCCACTTACGACGCCTCTTTGCTCTCCCTGTCCATAATACTTACTTTCACTTGCTATACCTCCCTGTCCATGATATCTTTTATCAAGTGATAGCTATAAGAATTTTTTTTGCAGGCATACCTATGTTTATCAGCCACAGAATGTATTGACAGGTTCATGGGTGGCACAAGCGGACATGTGCCCCTCCCTTTGTTTTTTGTTTTTTTTTGCAAAAAAGCCAAAACATGAACATACAGCCCTTCTCCACCCCACCTTACCGCAGGTGTAAATCTACGTGTGGATCATTTTCTCTCCACTGTGTCTTAATTATCCCATTTGTCAAACTCTGACTCTACCTCCCTTAATTCTCAGAATATCATCTGTTCTTTCTCTTTCTTTTCCTTATGCGTGGACTGTCATTATGAATGCGCGACCTTGCAATTTTGCTGAGTCCATGAGAGGTCATGTGACCAGTATAATGCAGCCATTGTGATGGTGAATGTCAGTCGACGAGTGCTAATGGCGAAACAAGCGTGTAAGTGGTCCTTTTTATCTCAATATATGTGGTTCAAAAATGATGTAGATCTTTCTTTAGGTTTTAATGTTTTTTTTTGTAGATGTTTTTGACCCCTTCTATAAAATTTAGTCCTGCAGTGCACCTAAAACAACATTTTGCCCTGCCCCCATGGATGTTATAAATGCCCAAATAGTGAGTGTTAAGAGTTGCACCATAAGTCACAAAATATAAAGGAATCCAGATTACCTATTGTAAATGTTGTTGTTTGTTTGTTTCAGGTACTCACTCATCTGCTCGGCTGCATGGCAGACCATAGAATACATCAATGTAACAATGAGCAGTGAAATTGATGAACATCAGTCATGGAAGACTATTTCAAATCAGAAGCATCGGTCTGTGCCTTCCACCGACTATCACAAATGTATCATCTGCCAAACAGTTACAAGTGATCCATTGGTAAAGACTACATCTGAGGACACCATTGCAAATATTATTCAGTATTTGGCAGCAAGAGCTAACTGTGGTGAACCTGGATTGCTGGAGCCAAGCACCCGATTGGAACATATGACGGACTAGATGGTATTCATGGAATATTTACCTAGTGCAGTCTTGAGAAGGACTTGGTGCAAGCCAACTCTTCTGGTGGCAAATTTATAATTTAAAAAATTGAATCAAAATCAAATGGAAGACCAAACAAATAGGTCCTGCATTGGAGTCATCACAAGGAACCAGAACCAGCAAAAAGCAAAGATGAAGTCATCAGGAGGAACCTGGCTAAGACTCGGGTTTCAGCTGCTACTCCTCTCCCCTCAAACCCATCTAGGCGCAGCCAAGTGAGCCTGATCCAATATATATATGAACACAGATTCAAAAAATTAAATAATTCTGGCTGCCAGACCAAATATATACATATACATATACATATACATACATATATGCTGAACCACATGAATGATGACATCATCATTTTAATTTTTTCTGCTCACCATTTATCCCTCGATGATCTAAAAAAATTCATACTGAGTCGGATGTAGCTTTCTATGTATACAATCATGACGTCATCACAAAGGCACCTATGACATCGTTAAAAAATTCACACTTATTCCCCATGAGAGCACTTGCCATTTGCCAAGTTTGAATTTTTCCACGGAGGTGTTTTGCGGGCTTTGCAGCCGCTTCATCAAGCACAATACAGTGGAATAACAGGACAGACCCTCCCCCACACTGCCTTCCCTCACACTGCCTTCCCGTCCCCTCCCTCACTGCCTCGCTCCCCCCCTACACTGCCTTCCCTCACACTGCCTCCCTCCCCTCCCACTGCCTTCCGCCTCCCTCCCCTCACACGGCCCTTCCCCCCCCACACTGCCTTCCTCCCTCACACTGCCTTCCCCTCCCTCCCCCTCACTGCTTCCGCTCCCTCCCCTCACACTGCCTTCCCCCCTCCCCTCACACTGCTCCCCTCCCCTCACACTGCCTTTCCCTCCCCTCCCCTCACACTCCTTCCGCCTCCTCTCCCCCCACTGCCTTCCGCTCCCTCCCCTCACACTCGGCTTCCCCTTGCCCCTCGCTCACACTGCCTTCCCTCCCCTCACACTGCTTCCCTCCCCTCCCTCACACGCCTTCGCTCCCCTCCCCTCACATCTGCCTTCCCTCCCTGCCCCTCACACTGCCCTCCTGCCCTCCCTCATCTGCCTTCCCCTGCCCTCCGCTCATGCTGCCTTCCCCTGCCCTCCGCTCATGCTGCCTTCCCCTGCCCTCCGCTCATGCTGCCTTTCCCTGCCTCCCCTCATGCTGCCTTCCCCTGCCCTCCGCTCATGCTGCTTCCCCTGCCCTCTCCCTCATTGCCTTCCCTGCCCTCCCATCTGCTCCCTCTCCCTCACACTGCCCTCCCTCATGCTGTCTTCCCTGCCCTCCCTCATGCTGCCTTCCCTTGCCCTCCCCTCACACTGCCCTCCCTGTCCTCGCCTCACTCCGTCTTACCTTTTTGCACCCTCCTCACTCCGCCTACTTCCTCACTCCCCCTCTTCCTCACTCCCCCACCCCTCCTCGTCCCCCACCCCTCCTCGCTCCTCCACCCTCCTCACTCCCGCCTACTTCCTCACTCCCCCACCCCTCCTTGCCCCCCTCCATCTTCACACCCCCCACTCCTCGCTCACCCCACCTTCCTCACTTCCCCACCCCTCCTCCCTCCCCTTTCCCTCTTACTCCTCTCCCCCATCCTTCCTCGCTACCTCATCTTGCCTCGATCTTGCTCACCCCATCCTCGGTCTCCCTCCCCTCAACCTATCCTCCCTCGTCTCTCCCTCCCCTTATTCTCCCCCCCCCCCCCCCCAATTAATATTCCTGTTAGTGAAGTGACGGGTTGTATTTTCTGGTATACATTTATAAATTTAATAAACAGGAATAGGTTCTGTGTGGGGCTAGTGAAAAAATTCTGACTCAAACCGGGACTCACCCCAGAACCTATTCACTTAAACCGTGACAGCCCACTGAGTTGATTCTTCGGTTAACCTCAGAAATTTCTCACACTAACACTGCAAACTTTATCATGGCGACGTGTTACAGAAAACAAAATTCATCCAAAATTACAAGAGGTTCGATTTCATTCTTGATTTGGACATGAAAATATACTCGACAACTTGCTTCCCTATTTTTTTGAATTCAGCATCCCCTATTAAAAAACCCCTATATACCAAGTTTCATGTTTTTTGCCATAAGTGCACATCTTAGGTCATGTTTGTTACAAATCCTCCACACCAGTTTGTGAGAATCCACACATGTCTGTGTCTGGATACCATAGTGATGATCAGGGGAGGTCAGGGGGGGAATCGCTGCCTCGGGGTCCGTTGAGGGTGTCTCTGCCTCGGGGTCCGTTGAGGGTGTCTCTGCCTCGGGGTCCGTTGAGGGGCCCAAGTTTCTCCTGTAACTGTAATTTTAAATACAAATGTAAGAGAGAAAGGGTGGGGGTGGGGTGGTGGTGGCCCCAAGCTTGTTTCCTCGATGTCCCTGGTGATGACGATGGCGATGAACCTTTAGGCTTGTGCATCTGTAGATCGATTGTTCACATTGACTTGCCAAGCACATCACCAAGTATCATAAGTAGTACAAGTTCATTTCCCCACAAAGTCGACATTACTTGCGCTCATCGAATTTTGATGTCATACGGATCAATAAAATGATGTGAATGTGTTTTTTTTATGATAAGGGGAGGGGGGGGTGGTAATCATCATTGATGGTAAGGGGGTAATCATCATTGATGTAAGGGGGGAATCATCATTGATGATAAGGGGGGGTAAGGGGGGTAATCATCATTAAAGGGGGGGTAAGGGGGTAATCATCATTGATAAAGGGGGGGTAAGGGCGGTAATCTCATTGATAAGGGGGGGGGGGGTAAGGGGGGTAATCATCATTATGTAAGGGGGTAACAGGGGTATCATCATAATGACAAGGGGTAGGGGTAATCATCAATAATGGTAAGGGGGGTAATCATCATTGATGATAAGGGGGGGTAATCATCATTGATGATAAGGGGGGGGTAAGGGGGTAATCATCATTGAGATAAGGAGGGTAAGGGGGACCTGCTGGCCCCTCTCCTGGCGTCGCTGACGTCATGTCCCAAGCCTCATTTTAACACAAACCGTCACAGCTTTGTCAGCTCAATGAGAACACCTGGACAGGTGTGATTAAAAACAAGAGGTTGCGGCGCAGGGCGAATCGATCCGGCAGTACGAGACGGGAGGGCGAAGACTGACGGCAAGGAAAACAACAACAACAACCTGTTTAAGGAGCAGGACTCACGATGGTTCGGGGAACGTGAAGGAACGAGGGAAGGAAACCGAACGAGGGAGGAGCCGCGAGCGTTGAAAAAGAAGAGGGAGGAGCGGACCGGAGAAGGAAGTGGCAAAAAGGGGACGGGGGCGCGCAAAGCGGTTTGGGAACAGTTCGTGCGGAGAGAGAGAGGAGGTGTGCGTGCGTGCGTCTGGGGGTGGGAGAGCAGGAGAGAACAGGTGTTGGAGCATACCTGAGGCTCGTGCGCTTTGTGAGCCCTTGGAGTTTAATGCTCCCAAAATCGGTCCGTGTGTGATTCTCGATGTACTTTTGTATCGTCGGGAATTTCGTTCATCAACCCCTCCTCTCTTTACCCGCATTCCATTCCGTTTAACCTCGAGTTGCTCCTCGTGTGGGCTCCGCGAGTCGCCCCCTCTCGAACGTCGAGAGCTCGCTCTGCTCTGCTCTGCTCTGCTCTGCTGTGGTGTGTTTGACGAGAGGTGTGTTGTGTGTGGTCGTCGCACACCTGCGCTCCGCGATGCTGGTGAAGGACTATCGGATCTGCATGCCCCTCTCCGTGGCCGAGGTGAGTTCACCGCATGCTGGGGGCAAAAAAGGGGGAGCAATGGGGTCGAGACACGTGTGCGTGCAGCGTTTGGCTCCGTCTCGAGGAATTCAAGTTCGTTCTCCACCGGTTTAACTTTTGCTGCTACATCGATCATTGTTTGTGACATCCATTGTCCTGATTTGTAAAAGCAGGTAGGAAAGGTGAACATCACCTGTGATCAGCTACATCGAGCCTGGGTTCGAATCTCGACTTGGCAATATATTAACTGTCATCCTGGTGTTTCGTGTGTGTGTGTGTGTGTGTGTGTGTTTGTGTGTGTGTGTGTGTTGTTGTTTGTGCGGTGGTGTGTGTGTGTTGTTTTTTGTGCGTGTTTTTGTGTGTGTGTTGTTGTTTTTGTGCGTGTGTGTGTGTGTGGTTTTTGTGCGTGTTTTTTTGTGTTTGTGTGTTTTTTGGGTTTGTTTGCGTGTTTTGTGTGTTTGTTGTGTTTTTTGTGTGTGTGGTTTTTGTGTGTGTGTGTGTGGTTTGTGTGCGTGTGTGTTGGTTTTTTTTTTTTGTGTGTGTTTGTGCGTGTGTGTTGTTTTGTGTGTTTGTGTTTTTGTTGTTGTGTTGTTTGTGTGCTGTGTGTGTGTGTGGTTTTTTTGTGTGTTTTTTTTGTTTTGTGTGTGTGTTGTGCGTGCACGTGTGCCATCCTTCGGATGGACATCCATCTGCCAGGTCGTGGGTGGACGTTTAAAGCTCCCACAGTGTCTTTCGTGAAGAGTATCCGATTCGTAAACGGCACACTCAACAAAACAAAAAACAAATTCCTGCCTCAAATGGTTGCTGGGAAGGTGATGGCCAATGATCCAGTGTACCCTTCGGCAGCGCAGATGCTCCTCAAAGAGTATGCCACATTGATGATCATGAACCAAGCCAGGGGGATGATGCCGTGTCTATTTGTAATGATTAAGTGTTGCGCTGGCGTTTCACATCAATTTGTCAGGCCGAAAGTGGGAATCTAGTGCCCATTGATCTCGGTGTTTACTCTGCGTGAAGCTCGGGAATGTGACGTTCCTGGTTTCTTTCCTGCACACCTTGATTATCGTGCTCAAAACATCAGCTGCACCTCATTTCTCACATGTGTAAGCATGTTATTGACTTTCAGTTGATAAAATCCAACGGCGTATCTTTCTCGCTGATGCATGCCGACCCATACGTTCCGTTCCATTCCATCCATCCATTGGGATCACACTCTGTACAGAGCGTTGGTGCTGCCGGAGCAGTCTCCTGGGCTATTGGGCACAATCCTCGACGGGTCGTCACTCCGACGCAGGATACCCGAATGGTTCAATCATCCCAGCGATCTGGTACTCATTTTGCCAACCTCAGAAGGATGACGGGCTTAGTCACATTCCATTCGGAGGGAACATGTACCTTGATTTAAGCCAGGTGTTGGCTTAACGGTCCGGCTGGCTGGCTTGAGATATTAGGGTCTTGAGTTTGAGCCCCTGTCATGCTATTAAATAACACCAGGTGGGTTACACTGAGCCTGTAATCCTTCTGAGATTTGCAAATTGAGTTACCAGCTCACTGGGGTAATAAGCCATTCGAGTATCCTGCGTCGGAGTGGCGATCCGTCCAGGACTGTACTCCATGGCCAAACGAAATTGCCTCGGCACCTCGTGGTGTGAAAGGGATGGTTGTTATTGTTTACCCCGATTTTGGAATGCTTGACCCTGCAGGATTTCCAAATGCCTTTGAAGGATGTGGACGAACATTTTGCTCCGACAAAAGAAAACAAAAATGTGTGAGATTTTCAGGGAAATTGGAATTCCGCACACGTTTGCCGTTTTTGGAAAGGGTGTGCAGTCGCAATGACCAATTTGCTAATCAGATAGGCAGGTTTCTGCTCGACAGTTTTCTACTGACACCACGACTGTCCCAAAGCTGGCATGCTCGCCGCAGTTCGCTTGTGCTGCAACATCGTCTGACTCATGGTCAGCTGAAAGATATTGCCCTGGGGTGAGGAAACGGTCCAATGTCCAGTTTTCATTGCAAGAGGTTAAAACGTGTCCACGTCACATACATTGTTGTTGGACTTCATTTCACTTTGTTCTGAGCTTTTGCAGGTTTTTAAAAAATAAATAAAAATCTTCATTTTTTTTGTCCAGAGGGGAAAAAGACCGCTGTCTGTCATTGACGGGCTAATTTATTACTATGTGCCTGCCAATGGGCCCTTTTGAAAGCGATTTGTACAATTTGCTTCGTCAAAAGCCAATGGATTTTGTTGTGTTGAACGCCTAATTATACTGCAGGTGAATTGTTATTATTATTATTATTTTCTACATAATCTTTGTTTTCTCTGCCCACATTGCCAGTGTGTTGACCTTCCACTCGGCTCCTGCCTAAGCCTTGCCACCTGCATTTAATATGACTGCATAAAACCCATACGCAACCAATAAAATCCATACCAACTATATGATTTCAGGTTGTCAATCGGTTCCTTTGACACATTTAACAAGACTGCTTTTAACTCTCGTCTTGTGGGATCAGTAGATTACTGTAGATGATTGAAAATAAACTTTCAGTCTATATTATGAAAATGTACAATTTGTTGCATATCTGTCTGTCTCTGTCTGACTGTTGTTTTGACTGATGCATTTGGTTGTTACTTATCCAATCTCAACCAAACTTAACAGGAGGACTAAGGGTCACATGATTGAGGTTGTAGTGATTTAACTCCCCCCCCCCCATCTCCAAGGGGGTTTTGCACCTTGCACGAACTCTGTGTTCAGGTGTATAATAGGTTATCATGACTTTCATGGGGTACACCTTCCGGACATAAAAGTTATTATAACCACAAACGTTTCGGTCAATTCTGTCCAATGTACAGTTACCTTTTTTGCAATGGTCTCCATTAAACTAGAAGAAGTTTGGAGGAAACTCGACGCGATGAACATTGTATACTTGTTGCGTGGTCGTCAGATGAATGGATCAAAGCTGTCTCGACTTGCTAGGCATCGAGGAAAGCGACAACGATCTTTAGCTAACAAAGCTGCGTACATGAGTCATTATGCATGAATGGTTAATCTTGATCCCTTTGCCTGTTCGATTTTTCTTTCTATAATCAGATTATATGTGGACTCTATTTGGATTGTTTTGTCTTATTTATCTTGGGAGGTGGGGTGGGGGGGGCTCTCCTGGCCATGGTTTCATGTTCGATATGGCCCAATTTTGACCTTTATTTGATGCATGACCATATTCCTGATGTTCGTTTGCATTGTTTAATACCTCGCCAGAGGGAAATTTGGAGGAAATCGGTTCCGTCAAGTTGTTGGCGATTTCTGGTGACATTCATGATCGGATGTCTCCAAACATCCCTATCCTGTACTTTGGCAGAGACAGCTTTGTTCCATCCTCTACCCCATCCATTGGGGGTGTGTTCCATTACCAATCGGCTTGCTATTGCTTGCCAAGACAGCCGTTCCTCATCGACAGTTTTTGTTGGAGTGCTTGCTTTAGTGCTTAAAATCAAGGGAGGCACTTGGCATTCACATTTGAGGGCGGAAATCCAAACTCCCATAGATGATGAGGGCTTCATCATCATTATCTTCAAAATAAGACAAAAGTGTTTTAGAGCTAGTCAAGACGTAAGGGCGAGCTGTCTGAAAACGATGGCGCTGTCGAACGAGCATAATTTTTCCCGATTGGGAAAGGTTATTCCCATTGTTTTTCAGTACGCAAAATAGATTTAGTGTTTTTTAGCCCCACATGACGAAGGCATTTCTGTTCATGATGGCAGTGAGCAGGGACCCGAGGAAGTCATTGTAGGGCCTCATCGCTTGCCACTGATGCCTAGCATCAAGGTCTGGAATGATCCAGATTTAACTCAACAATCTGAGTGTTGATGATGTCACCCACCGAAATATTATAGTTTCTCCGAGATGCTTTCCAGAAGAAACTGTTTAAAATCAATTTCTTTCTTGATCTGTCTGGCTTCATAACTTCAGCAAAATGTCTCCTTAAGGTTTGAACAGCTTGGTGTAATGGTCACAAGTATATCGTCTTAGAAAATGTGTTCTTAAAGTTTGGAAGGAGCTGCAGACACAACCAGACATGACCACTTTAGCCATCTTCCCTATTTATACAATGACCTTTTCTCTAGTATTTGTTAACATTCTTTTGCAAGTGACGGTGTAGTTTCTCTTGTGGGAGTGAATGGAAAATAATAAAATGAAAGGGCAGTGGCTCTTTCGCAATTTGGCTCCCCTCGGGCCAGGTTGGTGTTCTATTTGTATCCTTACCCTTCTGTGCATAAGGTGTTAATTTTAAATACATTATTAAAGGGCATTTAATTTCTATCACGATGGCTATAAACGTACTGTTCTAAATGTATATTCAACCAGTGATAGCACAGATGGATTAAATTTATTTACACAGTTAGAAATGTCTCTTGCGTACCTTTTATTTTAATGGTCTTGTTTCTCTGGATTGGGGACTTTAAGTATACGATGGACCCCACTCTCGATTGTAATGGCAACGAGCCCCTTCCTGCCTCTGAAAAGATAGCCTTGTCAAAGTTTTCTTTTGTAGATGTGTGGACACTTCAATATATGTGGT
The DNA here is from genome assembly GCA_035128595.1 of Eptatretus atami. Lineage (NCBI taxonomy): Eukaryota > Metazoa > Chordata > Myxini > Myxiniformes > Myxinidae > Eptatretus > Eptatretus atami. Next base: position 139,157,327 of record CM068958.1, read on the forward strand.
GCCGTTGTGCGAAGGGTCGGCAATCTCTTGCAAGACTGGATCAAATTTACATCAATAGTGACTCCTTAAATGTTGTGGGCCATGCTGATGTTTCCTCGAGTGGCTTTGTCGGACCATCACCACCACCATGTGGTTGTTCTTCACATTCTTTCTCCGGTCCGAAATTGTGGTGCCGCCTATTGGACATTCAATGTGAGTCTCATGGAAGACAAAATGTTTCTCGCTGCTTTCCGAGTCTTCCGGGAAACTTTACTCCAACGGAAGCCTTCCTTTTCTTGCCTCGGGCAATGGTGGGACAATGCCAAAATCCAGATCACGTGCTTTTGCCAGCATTGTAGCTCCTTTTGCATGAAAGGTGAATTTGCCTTCCAATCTCGCATTGACGAAGCTATTTTATTTCTACAATCGAGCCTTTCAAACTCCAATGCTGAAAGGACTAGTTATCTCTCCCCGGTTACTCCCTCCTCCGGGATGATAGACCTGAGCATCGTCCTGGAGGCGGAGTTGCTCACTCCTCCACACCCTCAGGTATACCTCTGGCTATGACTTCTCCTCAAGTCCCACCTCATGTTGTACCGTTCACCAAATAGTGATGACTCAATTTTCATCTCTCTCGTCAAAAACATGGACCAGCTTCTGTCCTTTCATCCCAAGTCTCTCTTCCTCATATGTGGTGACTTGAGTTGCCATCTTACCAGTTGGCTGGGTGGGTGTGAGTACCTCTCTCCTGCCATGGCACTTCAGCAAGGACTTTTGCGACTCATTTGGACTGACACAATCTGTCAACTTCCCGACCCGGACCTCGGTCAACAGTACTCCATCGCTTCTGGATTTGGTTTTGCCCAATTTCCCTGAAAATATCTGCTGTTCCTCCTCCGCTTCAATCGGTTCATCTGACAATATGCTTGTCAAAGTTGACATCGCTCTGGCTGTTATTAGAGAACCACCTCAGCGCTGACGAGTCTGGCATTTCACTCTGGCCGACTGGCAGGGACTTCAAGCAGCCATCAAACTTCTAGATTGGTCTCCCATTTCTACTTTCTGACAACTCATCTGGGGAATTCTTTCAAAGATATTTGCTCTCTCTCATGTACAGATTTATCCCATCTCATCATCAGTTGTCCTTCCCTTCCTCCCACCCATGGTACAGTGAAGCTTGTGGTGAGGCAGTTTATTTTTTTTTGTATACACTGTTGAGGCTCATATGAGAGCTAACACAAGAGGGGTGGGATAGGGAAGGAAAAAAAAACCAGTAGGGAACAGACAGATCTGTGGAAGGGAGAGGGATGGGTGGGGTATACAGGGTAAACAAGGTGGACACTAAAGGGACTTTCTGAAAAGAAAGCAGGGAATTTTAAGGAGGTGGGTTTGGAGTGGATTAGCGGTGGTAGAAAACCTCATGGTCTTGGATGGGGGAAGGGAAGACATGGTGGTGTTTGTTCCAGAGGTAGGGGAAAAAAAACAGAGGAATGAAAGGGTGAAAGTGAGCAGTGATTTTTGTACCTTCGCCAGAAGGGTGATGCTGGCAGATGGTCCTTTCGAAGAGATATCGTGTGAGATCTGTCAGGGTTGATGGACATGTTCCACATGTTGGACCAGCTTGTTATTTTTATCCAGATCTGCAGAGTGAAGAGGTTGCTACTTGCCGATCTGAGAATTGACAGATGGTACAGCAGAGAGTGGATTCATCAGCAAAGCGATAGAGGATTTTCCAGAGAGTCAGAGAGATCATTGATGAAAACCAGAAGAAGAACAGGGCCCAGAACACTACCTTGAGGAACTCCAGCCTGGACAGAAAGAGTGGATGAGAGAACTCCATTAAGGGCCACACGTTGGCTGAGACAGAGGAAGTCTGCGAGCCACGAGTGGAGATGTCCTTGGATACCATAGGAAGAGTGTTTGGTGAGCAGGGCAGGGTGCCAGACAATACCGAAGGCATGTGATATGTCTCGGGATATGGCTCTGATTTCATGTCTGGCATTGAGGATCTCCTTCCATTGTTGGGAGAGCATAAGAAGCATGTCCAGGGTTGAGTGACCTGGTCTTAATCCAAATTGATAATTGGAAATCAAGCCACTGGCGAAGAAGGATTTAATGTCTGAAGTGATGATGGATTCCATAACCTTGCTGATGATTGAGAGAAGGCTGATTGGTCTGTCGTTTCATGGATCTGTTTTTGCACTTTTTTATGCAGAGAGGTAATATTTACTGATTTCCAAGCAGAGGGCAGATGACCTTGAACAAATGAGAGTGAATAGGAACAGTGAGAGGTTGAGCAAGAGCATGAGAGCAGGTTTTTAGGACATGTGGGCTGATGCCGTCTGGACCGGTTGAGAATCTGAGTCAAGGTTTGACGGCAAGCTCTCCCCTTGTCAGGAGAAATGGACAGGAGTCCAGGGACAGTTGGGTGGACTGGGTAAGGTGGGTACAGAAAGTGATGGGTTTGGGACACAAATTTAGAAGCAAACACGGAGTTTAGGCATTCAGCCTTTTCATGTGCAGTGTCAGCTGTGCAACCATTTGAGGTAAGGGAGGGGATTGAGGGGGACATCACCAGAAACAGACTTACTAGATGCCACCAGGATTTGGAGGAGGGAAGGTTTGAGAGTTCACACTTGAGATTCCAAAGTGTTTTTTTTCTGTCTCTCCTGAGGGTAGACACACACTTGTTCCAAGCTTTATGGAAGGAACTGAGATTGCCTTCAGTTGGATTAGCGTTCCTTAGGTTATGGCAAGTTGTTTCAGGACAAATGCCTCGTTTTCCGATTGAGGGATGACAGATGGATGGTACGGCAGAGGGTGGAGTCATCAGCAAAGAGAAAAAGAGGATTTTCTAAGAGTCTGAGAGATCATTAAACAACTTGCCCTCGCCTCATGGAAGGCCAATCCCACTTAAGGCAATCTCAGTTCCTTCCACAAAGCTCGGAACAAATTTTGTGCCTACCCTCATGAGAGCCACGAAACAACATCTTTCTAATATTATCTGAACTCTCAAACCTGTCTCCTTTCTCCAAATCCTGTTTGCATCCAGTTAAGTCTGTTTCTGGTGAATGTTCCCCCTCCATCCCCTCCCTTACCTCAAATGGCTGCACAGCTGACGCTGCACATGAAAAGGCTGAATGCCTAAACTCTGTGTTTGCTTCTAAATCTTGTGTCCCAAACCCATCACTTTCTGTACCCACCTTACTCAGCTGTTCCTGGACTCTGTGTGCTTTTCTCCTGACAAGGTGTCTTTCCCCTCCCTCCATCTACTTTCTCAACAATCCTCTTGAAGTCCTTTCATTCAAGCTTTTGGGCCTTACTCTCTGCCATGATCTTTCCTGGGAAAGCCACATTTCCAAACTGGCCTCCAAACACCGACTGGGCATCCTTTGTCGTGCAAAGTCCTTCCTTGGCACACCTGAGCTCCTAACCACATACAAAGCTTTCATCCACAGCCTGATGGAGTATTCTGGGCTCGTTCTCCTGCCTCACACCTAGCTTGAATTCACATCGTGGAAACCAAGGCTTTTAGGATTATTGTTATCTCCTGCGATGAAGCTGAATCTTTGGGTCTCTCATTCTCTCACCACAGTCAGGTCAGAGGTCTTTGGCTTCTACCATCTCCTTTCCAGCCTAACCCCCCCGCCCCCCCGAGATACGCCCCCCCTCCCCATATTTCCGCAGGGCACTCAATGTACGCCAGCAACCCCCTTCTGATGAAACTACCAAAATCAAGAATTGCTGCTCACCTTCACTCTTTCATTCCTCTTCTCCCCCCCACACAGTTTTGGAACAAACTCCCACACACTTCAACCCCACTCTTCCTTCCAGGTCTTAAACATAGCTGTTCACCACCACCTCATATCTTCCCCCATCTAAAACCATGATCTTTTCTTCCCCCATAAATCCACCCCCAATCCAACTCCTTCAAATTCCCTGCTTTACTTCCTGAAAGTTCCTGTTGTGTCCATCTTGTTTACCCTGTGTACCGCACCCCATCCCTCTCCCTTCAACAGATATCCTGAAGTCTCTGTTCCCCACTGTTTCGTGCTTCCCTTTCCCACTCCTCTTGTCACCTGCTCCCCTTGTTATATGTTCTGTGTGTTTGCTCTTCAACGAGCCCTGACCGATGTATACAAAAAACAAAAAGTACCTGTTAGCCAAGAAGAAAGCCTTCCTTGCTCGGCTCGGTGCAAACGAGGCTAGATGAGCTCTAATTCGACTCCCAATGGAGAACTTGTGTTGTTTAGATACCCCTTCCAAGTTGTTCTTTGTTTTTTTTAGAAGCTCGAACAAAGAGAAACCAGCAAATAATTTTGCTGTGGACAAAAGAAGATAGAACGCATGATGTGACAAAAAGGACAACGGAGCTTCTGTTAAACAATACTTTTGTCCCTTTCCTGCCTTTTTTTCACCCCCTGGTGGTCGTTTGTTTTCTTTATTTGGTGTTTGTGTCATGGCAGCTGTGTGCAGTTGCTCTGTGTTGTGGTGAGTTGTGAGTGTAGTTTTTTTTTCCTCTCCCCCTTCCCTCTTTCCTTTTCTATTTCTACCATGTTTTTTTGGCAGTTTTGCTTATTTTTACTATTTTGTTTTTGAGAGAGGGAGAAAGAGCAAGATTTGGCCTATTGGGTGTGGCCTACCTGCTTTGATGGGGGCTTTGTAAGCTTGTTTGCTTATAATGTGCTTTTCTTATTTCATTTATTTAGGTTTGACTCTCTTTGTTGCGATTGAGCAAAAAGTGGTGATAGTTTGCCGACGTGGCGAATAGGCACTCTTCATTTGAGGTGTTTGATCATTTAACAGGGTAGCATGCGTTCGTGTGTGTTCCACCTGAAGGAATGTTCACCGAAGAATTGTTTTATCAGTGGGAGGGGGGGGGGGGAAACAAAGAAAAAGGTTGTGAAAATGTCCGAGCAGCATCGAGAATTCATCCAAAAGTTGTCTTTTTGCGTAAGATGAAAATTTTTTCTCACAATGTTGTTAGTGTGCGATTAACCACAGAGTGTGGTTTCTTCAATATTTGGCTTCACCTATGGATACTCCATCAGGGAGAAGTGATATCGAAAGTACCTCCTTTCATAACCAACTCGTAAATTGACGTTTCTTCTGTCGCAATATGGAACATTTGTGTGGAAAATCTCATTGATTCCCCTCGGGTCTTGGGACGAACGTGTTGAACGTGATGAATTTTCGACGGCAGGTTTGTGTGGTGCTTCCTGATCGAGGTGATGATACGGGTTTAAACATTTCGTTCAAAGTGACTTTGAACGATCGTGAGTACCAAATGTATGCTCCATCAGCCTCTTTTAACGTGTTTTCAATGTGGAGCGTTTGGACGTGTGAAAAGGTATCGTGTATATAGTGTGCTGAAGCAGGTCTTACTGACATGGATTGTAAAAGGGTGAATATTTCTGTCCCGATTGCACAATACAAAACTCTCAATACCTCAACTATTCCTGCTGGACATGAGTAGTTGGGATAATTATCCAGTTGCATCCATTGGGACCATACTCTGTGCAGAGCATTGTTGCTGCTTAAGCAGTCTCCTTGGCTATTGGGTACAGTCCTGTATGGGTCGCCACTCCGACACAGGATACCAGCAAGCTGGCACTCATTTTGCCGACCTTGGAAGGAAGACAGGCAGAGTCAACCCCACCTGGTATTGATTCAACAGCGAGTGGGATTTGAACTCAGGATCCTACAATCCCAAGCCCACCACCCTAACCATTAAGCCAACACCAGCCATAGGAATTATCCAGTTCCTTTTCCTAGAAAGGGCAGCACCCCAGCTATGGTAAATGATGAAATAACCATTGATAACTCCTCTGTTTTGGCTGTTACTTTACAGAGTGAGGAGATTATGGAGGATCCCATTGTTGTGCCTCAAAAACAAAGTATCTTTTGCTAGTAATTCTAACATTACTGTGAAGAAGGTATTTTTGGATAAAAACAGCTCTGTTGAAGATTCACCTGAATGTCTTTCTCAGGTGTCCTCAAGTTGTACTGATTCCAGGGAGAATGAATGTGGATTAATCAATGAAAAAAGTGATTCTCAAAAGTTAATGTGCACTGTGCAGCACTGGCAATTTGATGGACAAAGTAGGTGGTGAGGCTGAAGATGATGGTAAGCTCATAAATGAGCCACCACAATCACTTCCTGCTGAGCCAGAGCATCATGGAAGTGACTCGGCCATCAGTGCCCCTTTATCGATGCAAAATCTAAATCGTGATACTGGTTCTCCAACTGAGCCAGTGAATATCTCCCCACAAGAGTTGGAAACCGAGGTTTCAGCTCCTGGTGAGTGTACCGAGTAACAGAGTAAAGTTGATTCCATAATGGAACGTTCCAGCAAATCTTTTGGATTTACCTGAAATAAAAATAGTGATTGCTCATACTGATTTTATATGTAAGTGTATACATACATAAAATGTATGTGATAATGTCCGAGCACAGAGTATGGTCCGTATATATATATATATATATATACCGGGTGTAGTGGCGTGCGCCTGTAATCCGGCTACTCGGAGGCTTGGGTTGGCGGATCGCTTGAGGACGGGGGATCTGCGCTGGGCCGCGCTATGAGAGGGTGTAGGGTAGCCCGGAATCATGGCGAAACCCAATCCTTATCCCTGTGTCGTAAGAGGCGACCAGGGTTGTGTCAGGAAGGGCATCCGGCGTAAAACCTATGCCAAATCAGTATGCGGATCATAACGGATGATCCGCTGTGGCGACCCCTAACGGGAGCAGCCGAAAGAAGAAGATGATATATATATATATAACCTGGTTTGGGCTGTTTATGATTTGTCAGAATCAGATGATGAAGTTGAGGTGCCCAGGTTAGCTCGATTATTCATTGTATCGGTCACTCAAAGCTCCCCAACTTATTTTTTTTCCTTTCTGAATGAAATCTCCCAACAGTGAAATGTGATCATTAAAGATCATTTTCCTGATTTTTATTTAATTTGTTCAGCCTCTAAAGGGTATAATTAGGAAGCTGGATGAATTTTAATTTAACAAGTCCTCAATTCTATCATTTCAGAAAAGTTGGTACAAAAGTGGGGCTTGAGATTTCTCAGCAACCACTTAAGACTTTTGATAAATCATGAAAAAGATCACCTTTGGAACCTTAAATACGAACTGCAGAGGTGCAAGTCCCAACTGCCAGATTCTGTTGAAAAGTTTATTTGAATGTAAACAAATTGATGTATTTCTATTCTCGGAAACTCGCATAAATCAAAATGTAAAGTGCGATTTGTGTCGCCGCTTTCAGGGACTGTGTTTTTTTTCAGTAACTTCTCTTGTCTCCTGCTGGTGTGGCCTTTTTACTCTGACCAGGGCTAGTAACCTGAGTCGTGCCTCTTCCAGGAGGCTATTAAAGGCTGGTTCATTTCTCTGTAATTGGTCATTAACAATTTCTGTTTCACACTATTCAATGTATCTGCACCAAGTGAAAGTGTGGCATGAAGAGCCTTCATTTCATCTTTGGTTTGACATTCAGTCAATTTATCTCAGTAATTGTATTTGTTGCATGGGGGGGGGGTGACTTTTAATTCTACCTTCGAACCCAGTATAGACAAAAATATGTCAACCTCATCCGAATGTAATACTGATATGTGTAATTTTCTTTGGTAGTGGGTTTTTCAAGATGCATGGGCTACATTGGCCCGTAAAAAAAATCTCGTATACATGGGGGTGTTGTGGCAATGGGGAGTATCCTTTGCTAGACTGAACCGTTGTACATAAACTCATGTTCCAGGGATGCTTTTCTCTCCAGGTCATTTTGCATCTTTATTTCCAACCATCATTTAGTAACCATGGGTTCTTTTTTTCCCCCCTAAACATTTGCATACAAAAATGCAACACTAGTCTTCTTGAAGATGTTTTGTTTCACGAACCTTCCATGCTTTTTGGGACATCCAACTCTCAAAAATGTCCTCTCTCTTCGATAGTTATGGTCGGACACACAAAAGCTCAGTGTTTTGTCGGCATTTTAAATGAAATGTTAAAAATGTAACAACGGCCTGTTTAGAAGCTGATATTATACGGTTCTGCATCGGAGTGGCGACCTGTCCAGGATTGTGTCCAATAGCCAAGGAGACTGCTTGGGCAGCGCCAATGCTCTGTACAGAGTATGGTCCCGTCTCCAGCGCGATAAGAAATGACCATGTTATATTATATATATATATATATATTAATATATATATATATATATATTATATAAAACTGGTTTGGCTGTTTTGATTTGTCAGAATCAGATGATTAAGTTAAGGTGCCCAGTTAGCTCGATTATTCATTGTATCGGTCACTCAAAGCTCCCCAACTTATTTTTTTTCCTTTCTGAATGAAATCTCCCAACAGTGAAATGTGATCATTAAAGATCATTTTCCTGATTTTTATTTAATTTGTTCAGCGCTCTAAAGGTATAATTAGGAAGCTGGATGAATTTTAATTTAACAAGTCCTCAATTCATTCATCTCAGAAAAGTTGGTACAAAAGTGGGGCTTGATTTCTCAGCAACCACTTAAGACTTTTGATAAATCATGAAAAAGATCACCTTGGAACCTTAAATACGAACTGCAGAGGTGCAAGTCCCAACTGCCAGATTCTGTTGAAAAGTTTATTTGAATGTAAACAAATTGATGTATTTCTATTCTCGGAAACTCGCATAAATCAAAATGTAAAGTGCGATTTGTGTCGCCGCTTTCAGGGACTGTGTTTTTTTTTTCAGTAACTTCTCTCGTCTCCTGCTGGTGTGGCCTTTTACTCCGACCAGGGCTAGTAACCTGAGTCGTGCCTCTTCCAGGAGGCTATTAAAGGCTGGTTCATTCTCTGTAATTGGTCATTTAACAATTCTGTTTCACACTATTCAATGTATCTGCACCAAGTGAAAGTGTGGCATGAAGAGCCTTCATTTCATCTTTGGTTGACATTCAGTCAATTTATCTCAGTAATTGTATTTGCATGGGGGGGGGGGTGACTTTTAATTCTACCTTCGAACCCAGTATAGACAAAAATATGTCAACCTCATCCCGAATGTAATACTGATATGTGTAATTTTCTTTGGTAGTGGGTTTGCAAGATGCATGGAGGCTACATTGGCCCGTAAAAAAAATCTCAGTATACATGGGGGTGTTGTGGCAATGGGAGAGTATCCTTTGCTAGACTGAACCGTGTACATAAACTCATGTTCCAGGGATGCTGTTTTCTCTCCAGGTCATTTTGCATCTTATTTCCAACCATCATTTAGTAACCATGGGTCTCTTTTTTTCCCCCCTAAACATTTGCACAAAAGTGCGTCGGAAATGCAAACTAGTCTTCTTGAAGATGTTTTGTTTCACGAACCTTCCATGCTTTTTGGGACATCCAACTCTCAAAAATGTCCTCTCTCTTCGATAGTTATGGTCGGACACACAAAAGCTCAGTGTTTTGTCGGCATTTTAAATGAAATGTTAAAAATGTAACAACGGCCTGTTTAGAAGCTGATATTATACGGTTCTGCATCGAGTGGCGACCTGTCCAGGATTGTGTCCAATAGCCAAGGAGACTGCTTGGCAGCGCCAATGCTCTGTACAGAGTATGGTCCCGATGGATGGAGGTGGTGATGTATAATACGGTTAGAGTAAACTGCCAAAGAGAGTAATAGGCTTCTATTATATGAAATTGTTCTAATTTTATTTTGGAAAAATATTTCAAGAGTGACTACTCCCCCCCCCCCCCCTCCCGCACCTGCCCCATCCCGGAGCCCTTCAGTCGTTGTATCAGCTTATGCAAGTCTGTGTGGTTGTAAAGAGCGATAATGATATCTGCATTGTTAAGTGCAGGTATATCGA
>CM068958.1:139167164-139183453 GCA_035128595.1 Eptatretus atami
TGGGTCCGGTGGATGGATGTATAATACGGTTAGAGTAAACTGGCCAAAGAGAGTAATAGGCTTCTATTATATGAAATTGCTTCTAATTTTATTTTGGAAAAATATTTCAGAGTGACTACTCCCCCCCCCCCCCCCCCTCCCGCCTGCCCCATCCCCGGAGCCCTTCAGTCGTTGTATCAGCTTATGCAGATGTCTGTGTGGTTGTAAAGAGGATAATGATATCTGCATTGTTAAGTGCAGAGATATCATCTTTTTTTGCCTGGCTTCTTTGTAAATTGTAACTGCAGGACAAGAGTAAAGCCTTATTGGTTCCCTTTTTCTGGAACGGTGCTCGTGCCACTGGTGCATCTACCATCAAAGTTAAAATTTGAAATACATAGTCAAATATCGAGGGTTTTGCTGGATCCCCATATTATGTCCCAAAAATTGGGACAGGATGGTTGAACGTGTGTTTAAAAAAAGAAGGAAAAAAAACAAAACAAAAACAGATTGGCTGTGGAAGGAAGCCTTGCCTCACATTTCCTACTAAGGCAGAGTTCCAGTGTTAATTTGGTGGCTGCTGTTTGCAGATAAGTTTATCTGTCTGCAGCCATAGGTAGTGATATAAAGGCAGTGCAGAGTCTACTGGTGGATTCATTTATTTATTATTTTTTGGGGGGGGGGGTGGGTGTCATCGGTGGTTACAGTCAAATGTTATATGCCATCCTTTGGTGAACGTGGCCAAGGACTTATCGATATAAATAGCCATACACATGGCCTTTCGTTTGCTCCAAACAGCATTTCATATATATATAAACAACTGGTAGCTGCACATCTGGCCTGTCACATGTGTTGAAAGCAAGTGTGCTCGGATACAGCCTTGACCTCTTCTAATCAAACTTCAGCATGTCGACATATCTCCTCCCAACATTCTATCGGTCTTCTGAACGCCTGCAGAGCCTTTCGGTTAGTCGTCAGCAGGAAACGTATGACACAAATATGCTGCTGGAGAACCCCTATTTTACAACCCACTTTTTCCTAGAATTCCAAAAAGCTGAGATTTTTATCAACATTTTATTGCAGCAGGCATAATCAAAGTATTGCACCTCCACCATGATTCTGCTTCGGGATGGAAAGCGGTGCAAGAGATAGCGATAGATGAGAAAGAATATGGTCATAATTGGTTGAGCCCTAAAAGAAATGATACAAAAAAGCTTTTAACTTCGACTGAGGTGGACTGAAGTTAGACTAACTTGTGATTTTTCTGGGTTAATTGTACAGTTTGGTCACAGACACTTACATTTTATCCAGTACTAATGGGGAGGGGGGGGGGGATTTCAGAAATATTACATAGAAATATAGTAAAGACCCGTGTAGATTATGCACTACAGGTCTGCTTGGTGACTCACCGTATATGGAGTGGTCAGCAGAAAGGGTTAATGCCGGAAGATCTCCCATTGAGCCTGTATAGAAGTTGTTGTGCAGTAAACTTGTAAACGAAAGGCCAGGTGATCTCCAGTGGTGATTAACACACAGTGTCATCCCATCTAATAAATTGTTAAATAATTTCTCTCCCATATCTGTGTGTTTCTCATTCTTCATGTGTGCGGAAGATGGCTCCGTGCTTTCATTGATTGTGCAAGGCTCGTGCCTTATTTCAATTGGCTAAACTCCATGTAAGGCAAAATGTATATTGCTTTCTTGCTGCAATCTTTTGTTTTTGGATTCTATAATAAGAAAGAACAAGTAGTCGACATACGTTGTTTTTGTTTTCGTAGCCATGGTGAAAATGGCAAATTTATTTATCGAGAAAATGAAAAAAGCCGATTGGGCGTTCAATGTCGTGTTCTTTTTCAATGCCCTGATATCTGCAAGACTCAAACTTGGTTTTTTTTTTTTTCTGAAAACAAAAAGAGAAAAAGTATGTGTTTATGAACATTTGTGTTTTGATAGAATCTGCATGGTTCATGAGAGCGAAATGATGATATCTTGTGTCTTCTTTGAATGTATTGATGTGTTTTGAGGTTTGTTTTCTTCTCATGGTACCGTGAGGTTCCTTTCTTTTCTGTCCCTTTCCCTTGTATTGAGTGGTGTCTTCACTGACTGGCATAATTTATTTATTTGTAATTAAAAAGATTTGTCTGTTCTCTCTCTCTCTCTCTTCTCTCTCTCTCTCTCTCTCTCTCTCTCTCTCTCTCTCCTCTCTCTCTCTCTCTGTCTCTCTCTCTCTGTCTTCTGTCTCTGTCTGTCTCTGTCTCTGTCTCTCTGTCTGTCTTCTGTCTCTGTCTGTCTCTGTCTCTGTCTCTCTGTCTCTGTCTCTCTGTCTCTCTCTGTGTCTCTGTCTCTTGCTGTCTCTCTGTTCTCTGTGTCTGTCTCTGTCTCTGTCTCTCTGTCTCTTCTGTGACTTTTGTTTTTCTTCACTCTCCATTGTTTCTGCGTGCTTTTTCCACTTGGTTTTAAAGTGATGAGAGCTCTTCTGGTTAATTTTCATTTTTGGCTGTCATTGCTTTTCTTTATTTTATGCATGCCCGATATGAGGAGCGTTTGTTCTCGTGCTGCTGTGTTCAGCTTGTTAGGTTGGAAGCACGTCCTCACATGTTCCTTCGGCCCATGTGGCAGTTGAAGTGATTATTTTGCCTTTGGTGAAATTTGGGCAGACAATGTCCTCGCAGCATGAATAATGTGCAAGAGAGTGTATATTAAATTATGGTGACGTGTATTGTGGAATCTGTCTGATCTTTTCATTCCAGATTGACCATATGATTCCCTTTCAGTAAAAATTGTTTCAACATCTCGGCCCTTATGAAAAAAAAATGGAGCTTGCTCTTTGTCATTTTGGCATGGTTGTCTCAGATTTCTATGGTTTCTTTATGGTGTAATGGTCATTTTGCAGTGTCTTCGGAAAGTATTCACACCCCTCAACTTTTATCACATTTGTTGGTTACAGCCTGAATTTAAAATTGATTACATTTAATTTTTTGGCACAGATCTACACAAAATACCCCCATGTGACCAAGTGAAAACGGGTTTTTAGAATTTTTTACAAATTGATTAAATATGAAAAAGCTGAAATATCTTGAATCGATAAGTATTCAACCCCCTTTGCTATGACACTCATTATTGAGCTGAGGTGCATCCAATTTCCTTTGATCATCCTTGAGATGTCTTATCTCTACAACTTGATTGGAGTCCACTTGTGCCTAATTCAATTGATTGGACATGATTTAGAAAGAAACACACCTTTCTATATCAGGTCCCACAGTTGACGATGCATGTCAGATTAGGAACTCAACCATGAAAAACTGTCCATAGAACTCCATAGATAGAATTGTGAGGAGGCATAGATCTGGCAAAAGGTGTAAAACAATTTCCAGATTGTTGAAACTTGCCAAGAGTACAGTGAGCTCCATCATTAGAAAGTGGAAAGAATATGGAACTACCCAGACACTTCCTAGAGATGGCCATTGACCAAACTGATCGACTGGGCAAGAAGGACCATCAGGGAGGTGACAAGAACGATTGACCACTGACAGAATGCAGAGTTGCTCGGCTGAGATGGAGGACCTGCCAGAAGGACAACAATCTCTGCAGCACTTCATAAGTCGAAGCTTTCTGGGAGAGTGTGGTTATCTGCCCCCATTCTCTTCCCTCCCCCCCAAACCTCCCACTACATCCTACCTTTGTGTGTTTTCTACCCCTTTCTCATTTCCATCCCCAATCCCCTCCCCCGGACAAGAGTAAGAGAAGGGAGCTGATGATGCTGTTAGAAAATAGGTAAATCAGGCCCACTCGGCATAGTTTCTGTTTTCATCGGACTGTGGAAGGCTTTTTCGCTTATTGTCACCTATTGTTACCTGGGCCAAACTCCCCCCCCCCCCCCCCATTCCCCTTCTGTGGCCGACCCCACATGAAAAGGTGGGTTCATAATTGCCGTTAAAAGAAGTGCACTTCTTGTTTTTATTTATTTCGATTTCTTGCAGTGGTCGAGGTGGAAAGTTGATAAATCGCCATTGTGGTGAATGTGCGCTCGCGCGATGAAACATTTGGAAGGTTAATGCAGAAGCATGTATTTGTATCTATTCTACCCGAAGTGTCCTTGCGGACAACATTGTTCTTTCTGTAGGAGCCATTATCGGTAATGAAAATGATTATTGTATCGGACAAAACAGAAGTTTGTTGTTTTCATATCACTAAAAATGTTGAATGAAGGTTAAAACATTTAAAACCTTTCTCTGAAGCCACTTAACCGATGATGTTTTACTTGTCAAGCTTTATCCCCATGTGTACTCTGATATACTTAACGTTTTGCAGTGATCGGTTGGTCTTGAGGCTGCTTGGCTGCATTTTCTAGGGGTGTGACTTGCTGCTGATGGCCCCTATTACCAACACACTGGTACTCATTTTGCCGACCTCGGAAGGACGCAGCTGAATGAACCCTACCTGGTGTTAATTCAATGGCCTGATGGGCTTGAACTCAAGTCACTAGGATCTTGAGCCAGCCACCTTAACTGTTAAGCCAACGCCTGGCCTGGCTAGTCGATTTATAGTGTCTGACTCCGCTATTAGCGGGGATACGTTCCTGGAAAATGTCGTGATGTCGAATCGGCGAATAGCGGGGCATTGTTTCAATGGAAAAAGGGGGATAGGTTCCTAGCCGTTCACGATTCATAAGAGAAAATGAAAAATTCTGCCATAAACCCCCCAAGAATATGCGTAGTACAGGGCTGGATTTACAAGCAGGTCGCATTTTATCAACCCGAATAGCGAATCCACGAATAGTCGAATTCAACATACTTAGTTTTGTATTGATTGGGTTAGTAGTTTGCCAGAAGGTGATTATTATTAATATATATATATATATTTTTTTTTTGTTTTCCTTCAATCCAACATGGCTGCCAGACCATGTGAACTATGCCATTTATCAAACTTTATTTGGCATAGTGGGTACACCCCTCTCAGCCCACTGTTGAGGCAAAATGGGGAAATGACCCAAATAACACCGATGAGAAATCCGAACGAAATAAAAATGTTCGAAATTGTTTTTCTTATTTGTTTTTGTGGAAAACTTAAATACGGACCCCCTGAGCATACCCTGAATATTTTGGGAGTCTATTCGGCCCGAGGATCTTGGATAGTTACTGTACATAACCCAGGGCCGGATTAACCATTTGGGGAACTATTGCAATAGACAGATCGACACAGAAGTAGTCTTTAACACAGCATACAGAGCTGTATATAATTTTATATATTATTTACAAGTTTAAGTTGCAGATGGAGGTGGCTGTTAGGGTACAGCAACGGTAGCCCTCGGGCAGAAGAAGTCAGAGTATCAACTGCACACTCATCTGCGGGAGCTGAAGGTGCAGTTACTTTATTCAGTAATTTAGAGACGGAAAGCACTGTAATGAAGTGACTGATGTTACGAGGCAGTTTGCTTAATTTTCATCCTTTCTGCCTTATGCTGCCTTTCTTTCTTCCTTCCTTCCATGTAAGTGCTGCTTCATCAAGATGAAAAGTACCACACTGCAGTTTCTGAGCACCGCTCAAATGTTTTTGTGGTTTTTTTTTTTTTCATCATTTGTTACGATTATCCAGTTGTTCTCTAAAACTAGCATCACTCTCCCGCTCGCTTGTGGCTACTCAAAATTGGATGTAACAGTGTTGACTGTGGTGACGCCATGTGCCAGAAATGGTAGTATGTTTTTGTTTTGTTTTCCCCCAATTCAAATCCTGAAAACAGAGTTTAATCGAAATAATGTAATTTAAACTTCAAAATCCCATTGACCTATGTATTGAAGAGGAATACACAAAATTGAGTGGAAAATTTTTCAGAGTAAATTAATTAAAATATTATTGCAATAAAATATGATGCATAGGGTCTGGTCATTGTCTTTTATTTATTTATTTTTATTTTCCTGTGCAGCACAAGGCTGTGAGTAGCCTCATTGACCGAGTGTGTGGCAGTGCTGCTGATGCAGTGCTCCTAAAGGTGTAGCAGGAATTTAGAATTTGGCCAGATGCGGATAGCTCCCCTACTTTTCGGAAGAATATCACAAAGGATCTTTTATGGCTACCAACTAATTCCATGAGATGTGATTCCCATTTTTTCAATCTGAGGATGGAATGCACACCATTAATCACCCTAGCCTGTGAAGCACTGGATGGCAGTTATAGCTGGAGTTGAGATTCAAACCCAAGCTTGAACAGCTTGGAGCGAGCTTGTGTACCGCTCGACCATCTGCCGTGGGTGGGAATGCATGGTGTTGATTAGTCAGAGCTTAGGGTGTCTGCCTCTTCCTCCATATCTGCGAACCCACAGGAGGACATGCTGTCTTTCTTCTTTGTACTTCTTCTCGTGATGATGATGTTGAGGATGTTGATTGCTGTAGTTTCATGAGCTTGAGGCCCTCAACCTTCTGAAGATAAGCAAAGAGAGCTTCTGCACTGCTTTCTTCCTTTTTTTGTTTTCTTTTTTTTTTTTCTTTCTTTCCTTCTCCATAAGCATTGCTTTGTAGCCACTGAAAACATTTTCCAATCACTTGTTGTGTTATTTACTCATTCTAATCCTCCCATTATGTAAATTGTTCTTTTGATTTGATCTTTAATTCAATCTATTTGCCTTTAACTCGGGATTTCCACGACCGCATCTACCACTGCAGAGCCTGCGTGGTGATCCTTGCAGCTCCATTCCTTTTGTTGCACACTTGTGGCACATTCCTTGATGTTTTCTTCCCTCGATTTCATTGCTGAATCTCTCTCTTTCTTTTTTTTGCCTGGCTTCTTTGTAAATTGTAACTGCAGGACAAGAGTAAAGCCTTATTGGTTCCCTTTTTTCTGGAACGGTGCTCGTGCCACTGGTGCATCTACCATCAAAGTTAAAATTGGTGAAATACATAGTCAAATATCGAGGGTTTTGCTGGGATCCCCATATTATGTCCTCAAAAATTGGGACAGGATGGTTGAACGTGTGTTTAAAAAAAGAAGGAAAAAAAAACAAAACAAAAACAGATTGGGCTGTGGAAGGAAGCCTTGCCTCACATTTCCTACTAAGGCAGAGTTCCAGTTGTTAATTTGGTGGCTGCTGTTTTGCAGCATAAGTTTATCTGTCTGCAGCCATAGGTAGTGATATAAAGGCAGTGCAGAGACTACTGGTGGATTCATTTATTTATATATTTTTTTTTTTTGGGGGGGGGGGTGGGTGTCATCGGTGGTTACAGTCAAATGTATATGCCATCCTTTGGTTGAACGTGCCAAGGACTTATCGATATAAATAGCCATACAATGGCCTTTCGGTTTTGCTCCAAACAGCATTTCATATATATATATAAACAACTGGTAAGCTGCACATCTGGCCTGTCACATGTTGTGAAGCAAGTGTGCTCGGATACAGCCTTGAACTCTTCTTAATCAAACTTCAGCATGTCGACATATCTCCCTTCCCAACATTCTATCGGTCTTCTGAACGCCTGGCAGAGCCTTTCGGTTAGTCGTCAGCAGGAAACGTATGACACAAATATGCTTGCTGGAGAACCCCTATTTTACAACCCACTTTTTCCTAGAATTCCAAAAAGCTGAGATTTTTATCAACATTTTATTGCAGCAGGCATAATCAAAGTATTGCACCTCCACCATGATTCTGCTTCGGGATGGAAAGCGGTGCAAGAGATAGCGGATACGATGAGAAAGAATATGGTCAAATTGGATAATTGGTTGAGCCCTAAAAGAAATGATACAAAAAAGCTTTTAACTTCGACTGAGGTGGACTGAAGTTAGACTAACTTGTGATTTTTCTGGGTTAATTGTACAGTTTGGTCACAGACACTTACATTTTATCCAGTACTAATGGGGAGGGGGGGGGGGGGGGGGGGGGGGGATTTCAGAAATATTACATAGAAATATAGTAAAGACCCGTGTAGATTATGCACTACAGGTCTGCTTGGTGACTCACCGTTATATGGAGTGGTCAGGCAGAAAGGGTTAATGCCGGAAGATCTCCCATTTGAGCCTGTATAGAAGTTGTTGTGCAGTAAACTTGTAAACGAAAGGCCAGGTGATCTCCAGTGGTGATTAACACACAGTGTCATCCCATCTAATAAATTGTTAAATAATTTCTCTCCCATATCTGTGTGTTTCTCATTCTTCATGTGTGCGGAAGATGTGCTCCGTGCTTTCATTGATTGTGCAAGGCTCGTGCCTTTATTTCAATTGGCTAAACTCCATGTAAGGCAAAAATGTATATTGCTTTCTTGCTGCAATCTTTTGTTTTTGGATTCTATAATAAGAAAGAACAAGTAGGTCGACATACGTTGTTTTTGTTTTTCGTAGCCATGGTGAAAATGGCAAATTTATTTATCGAGAAAATGAAAAAAGCCGATTGGGCGGTTCAATGTCGTGTTCTTTTTCAATGCCCTGATATCTGCAAGACTCAAACTTGGTTTTGTTTTTTTTCTGAAAAACAAAAAAGAAGAAAAGTATGTGTTTATGAACATTTGGTGTTTTGATAGAATCTGCATGGTTCATGAGAGCGAATTGATGATATCCTTGTTGTCTTCTTTGAAATGTATTGATGTGTTTTGAGGTTTGTTTTCTTCTCATGGTACCGTGAGGTTCCTTTTCTTTTCTGTCCCCTTTCCCTTGTATTGAGTGGTGTCTTCACTGACTGGCATATGTTTATTTATTTGTAATTAAAAGATTTTGTCTCTCTGTGTCTCTCTCTGTGTGTCTCTGTGTGTGTCTCTGTCTCTCTCTGTGTGTCTCTGTGTGTCTCTGTCTCTCTCTGTGTGTCTCTGTGTGTGTCTCTGTGTGTGTCTCTCTGTCTCTCTGTCTCTCTGTCTCTCTGTCTCTCTGTCTCTCTGTCTCTCTGTCTCTCTGTCTCTCTGTGTCTCTGTGTCTCTGTCTCTCTCTCTCTCTCTCTCTCTCTCTCTCTCTCTCTCTCTGTGTCTCTGTCTCTCTCTGTGTCTCTGTCTCTCTCTCTCTCTGTGTCTCTGTGTCTCTGTGTCTCTATGTATCTCTGTGTCTCTATGTATCTCTGTCTCTGTCTCTCTCTGTGTCTCTATGTATCTCTGTCTCTGTCTCTCTCTGTGTCTCTATGTATCTCTGTGTCTCTGTTTTGGTGGGTGACTTTTGTTTTTCTTCACTCTCCATTGTTTCTGCGTGCTTTTTCCACTTGGTTTTAAAGTGATGAGAGCTCTTCTGGTTAAATTTTCATTTTTGGCTGTCATTGCTTTTCTTTATTTTTATGCATGCCCGATATGAGGAGCGTTTGTTCTCGTGCTGCTGTGTTCAGCTTGTTAGGTTGGAAGCACGTCCTCGCATGTTCCTTCGGCCCATGTGGCAGTTGAAGTGATTATTTTTTGCCTTTGGTGAAATTATTGGGGCAGACAATGTCCTCGCAGCATGAATAATGTGCAAGAGAGTTGTATATTAAATTATGGTGACGTGTATTGTGGAATCTGTCTGATCTTTTCATTCCAGATTGACCATATGATTCCCTTTCAGTAAAAATTGTTTCCAACATCTCGGCCCTTATGAAAAAAAATGGAGCTTGCTCTTTGTCATTTTGGCATGGTTGTGTCTCAGATTTCTATGGTTTCTTTATGGTGTAATGGTCATTTTGCAGTGTCTTCGGAAAGTATTCACACCCCTCAACTTTTATCACATTTGTTGTGTTACAGCCTGAATTTAAAATTGATTACATGTAAATTTTTTGGCACAGATCTACACAAAATACCCCATGGTGACCAAGTGAAAACGGGTTTTTAGAATTTTTTACAAATTGATTAAATATGAAAAGCTGAAATATCTTGAATCGATAAGTATTCAACCCCCTTTGCTATGACACTCTATATTGAGCTGAGGTGCATCCAATTTCCTTTGATCATCCTTGAGATGTCTTATCTCTACAACTTGATTGGAGTCCACTTGTGCCTAATTCAATTGATTGGACATGATTTAGAAAGAAACACACCTTTCTATATCAGGTCCCACAGTTGACGATGCATGTCAGATTAGGAACTCAACCATGAAGTCCAAGGAACTGTCCATAGAACTCCATAGATAGAATTGTGAGGAGGCATAGATCTGGCAAAAGGTGTAAAACAATTTCCAGATTGTTGAAACTTGCCAAGAGTACAGTGAGCTCCATCATTAGAAAGTGGAAAGAATATGGAACTACCCAGACACTTCCTAGAGATGGCCATTGACCAAACTGATCGACTGGGCAAGAAGGACCATCAGGGAGGTGACCAAGAACGCATTGACCACTGACAGAATGACAGAGTTGCTCGGCTGAGATGGGAGAACCTGCCAGAAGGACAACAATCTCTGCAGCACTTCATAAGTCGAAGCTTTCTGGGAGAGTGTGGTTATCTGCCCCCATTTCTCTTCCCTCCCCCCCAAACCTCCCACTACATCCTACCTTTGTGTGTTTTCTACCCCTTTTCTCATTTCCATCCCCAATCCCCTCCCCCTGGACAAGAGTAAGAGAAGGGAGCTGACGATGCTGTTGAGAAAATAGGTAAATCAGGCCCACTCGGCATAGTTTTACTGTTTTCATCGGACTGTGGAAGACGTTTTTCGCTTATTGTCCACCTATTGTTACCTGGGGCCAAACTCCCCCCCCCCCCCCCCCCCCCCCCCATTCCCCTTCTGTGGCCGACCCCACATGAAAAGGTGGGTTCATAATTGCCGTTAAAAGAAGTGCACTTCTTGTTTTTATTTTATTTCGATTTCTTGCAGTGGTCGAGGTGGAAAGTTGATAAATCGCCATTGTGGTGAATGTGCGCTCGCGCGATGAAACATTTGGAAGGTTAATGCAGAAGCATGTATTTGTATCTATTCTACCCGAAGGTGTCCTTGCGGACAACATTGTTCTTTCTGTAGGAGCCATTATCGGTAATGAAAATGATTATTGTATCGTAGACAAAACAGAAGTTTGTTGTTTTCATATCACTATAAAATGTTGAATGAAGGTAAAACATTTAAAACCTTTCTCTGAAGCCACTTAACCGATGATGTTTTACTTGTCAAGCTTTTATCCCCATGTGTACTCTGATATACTTAACGTTTTGCAGTGATCGGTTGGGTAACTTGAGGCTGCTTGGCTGCATTTTCTAGGGGTGTGACTGTGCTGCTGATGGCCCCTATTACCAACACACTGGTACTCATTTTGCCGACCTCGGAAGGACGCCAGCTGAGTGAACCCTACCTGGTGTTAATTCAATGGCCTGATGGGCTTGAACTCAAGTCACTAGGATCTTGAGCCAGCCACCTTAACTGTTAAGCCAACGCCTGGCCTGGCTAGTCGATTTATAGTGTCTGACTCCGCTATTAGCGGGGGATACGTTCCTGGAAAATGTCGTGAATGTCGAATCGGCGAATAGCGGGGCATTGTTTCAATGGAAAAAGGGGGGATAGGTTCCCAGCCGTTCACGATTCATAAGAGAAAATGAAAAATTCTGCCATAAACCCCCCAAGAATATGCGTAGTACAGGGCTGGATGTTACAAGCAGGTCGCATTTTATCAACCTTGAATAGCGAATCCACGAATAGTCGAATTCAACAGTACTTGGTTTTGTATTGATTGGGTTAGTAGTTTGCCAGAAGGTGATTATTATTAATATATATATATATATTTTTTTTTTGTTTTGCCTTCAATCCAACATGGCTGCCAGACCATGTGAACTATGCCATTTATCAAACTTTATTTGGCATAGTGGGTACACCCCTTCTCAGCCCACTGTTGAGCCAAAATGGGGAAATGACCCAAATAACACCGATGAGAAATCCGAACGAAATAAAAATGTTCGAAATTGTTTTTCTTTATTTGTTTTTGTGGAAAACTTAAATACGGACCCCCTGAGCATACCCTGAATATTTTGGGAGTCTATCGGCCCGAGGATCTTGGAGTAGTTACTGTACATAAACCCAGGGCCGGATTAACCATTTGGGGAACTATTGCAAAAGACAGATCGACACAGAAGTAGTCTTTAACACAGCATACAGAGCTGTATATAATTTTATTTATTTATTTACAAGTTTAAGTTGCAGATGGAGGTGGCTGCCGTTAGGGTACAGGCAACGGTAGCCCTCGGGCAGAAGAAGGTCAGAGTATCAACTGCACACTCATCTGCGGGAGCTGAAGGTGCAGTTACTTTATTCAGTAATTTAGAGACGGAAGCACTGTAATTGAAGTGACTGATGTTACGAGGCAGTTTTGCTTAATTTTCATCCTTATCTGCCTTATTGCTGCCTTTCTTTCTTCCTTCCTTCCATTTCTTCCTTCCATGTAAGTGCTGCTTCATCAAGATGAAAAGTACCACACTGCAGTTTCTGAGCACCGCTCAAATGTTTTTGGGTTTTTTTTTTCATCATTTGTGTTACAGATTATCCAGTTGTTCTCTAAACTGAGCATCACTCTCCCGCTCTGCTTGTGTGCTACTCAAATTGGATTGTCCGCCATTAACAGTGTTGACTGTGGTGACGCCATGTGCCAGGAAATGGTAGTATGTTTTTGTTTTGTTTTTCCCCCAATTCAAATCCTGAAAAACAGAGTTTAAATCGAAATAATGTAATTTAAACTTCAAAATCCCATTGACCTCATGTATTGAAGAGGAATACACAAAATTGAGTGGAAAATTTTCAGAGTAAATTAATTAAAATATTATTGCAATAAAATATGATGCATAGGGGTCTGGTCATTGTCTTTTATTTATTTATTTTTATTTTTCCTGTGCAGCACAAGGCTGTGAGTAGCCTCATTGACCGAGTGTGTGGCAGTGCTGCTGATGCAGTGCTCCTAAAGGTTGTAGCAGGAATTTAGAATTTGGCCATGATGCCGGGATAGCTCCCCTACTTTTCGCGAAGAATATCACAAAGGGATCTTTTATGGCTACCAACTAATTCCATGAGATGTGATGCCCATTTTTTCAATCTGAGGGATGGAATGCACACCGATTAATCACCCTACCTGTGAAGCACTGGGATGGCAGTTTATAGCTGGGTTGAGATTCAAACCCAAGCTTGACAGCTTGGAGCGAGCTTGTGTACCGCTCGACCATCCTGCCGTGGTGTGGGAATGCATGGTGTTGATTAGTCAGAGGCTTAGGGTTGTCTGCCTCTTCCTCCATATCTGCGAACCCCACAGGAGGACATGCTGTCTTCTTCTTTGTACTTCTTCTCGGTGATGATGATGTTGAGGATGTTGATGCTGTAGTTTCATGAGCTTGAGGCCCTTCAACCTTCTGGAAGAAGCTAAAGAGAGTCTTCTGCACTGCTTTCTTCCTTTTTTTGTTTTTCTTTTTTTTTTTCTTTTCTTTTCTTCTCCAGTAAGCATTGCTTTGTAGCCACTGAAAACATTTTCCAATTCACTTGTTGTGTTTATTTACTCATTCTAATCCTCCCATTATGTAAATTGTTCTTTTTGATTTGATCTTTAATTCAATCTATTTTGCCTTTTTAACTCTGGGGATTTTGCCACGACCGCTGCTCACACTGCAGGAGCCTGCGTGGTGATCCTGCAGCTCCATTCCTTTTGTTGCACTTTAGGCACATTCCTTGATGTTTTCTTCCCTCGATTTCATTGGCTGAACAGTAGAAAATGTTGAGTTGAATGCTTTGGCAATTTCATATGTTCTTGTGTATATATGGTGGAGGGAGCACAGCCTTGCTTAAAGTGAATACACTTAGTTATAAGAATCACAAAATTCATAAAATTCTCAGATTTCACTCCAGATTTCAACACTTCATTAGTGCATCTGCTCCGATCCTCAAATCCGAAGACTGATATTGATTATGTATTTTAATTAGTCTATGAGAGGCCATCTTGGAAAATCACATCATCGTATGCATAAGATCACTCCAAGTTCTTAATTTGAAAACTATAGTACCTACAAAAGTTATGTATACAGCGATACATAGGTATGAAGATCAGACATTCGATGATATGAGTGAGGAAAGTGGGGGGTTTTGAGTGCTTAATCGTACGGAAACCAGTATGGCTTGTTCCAAGTCGAGGCATTGCTGAGCTGGCCAAAACAAAATGGTGGCTTATGACCCCTGCTAGGTGACAGTGGGCTGACCAAGATGGCACGGCCGATATCTTGATACGGTTTTTTTGTTTGTTTCTTTTCTTCTGTTGAGGACCCTGTTAATTATGTTCAAAAGTGGTGTTTAAATTTACCCAAATACAGAGGTTTCATTCATGCACTCCCTAGGAGTTCCCTTAGTATGTGTGCAAAGTTTTGGGCCACTAGATTTCATGATTTTGGAGTTGAGGACACACACACACACATTATAGATGGGTAGTCAATCACATATACAAAGTTTAGCATCCATCTGTTTAGCAGTTTTGGAGATGAAGATTTCTGGACAGTCCTGGTCTCTTTAAAAAAAATAAAAATAAAAAAATTCTTCAAATAATGTGGGGGAGAATTGGAGAATCTATCACTAGTTATGATCTAATGTCATATGTCACCCCTTGACCAAAGAAGGTCATGTGTAATGGCTTCGCAGCTCTGTTCCATCCAACGTCTGTTATATTCAGAGCACCTGCCAGGTTTGCCTTTGGACTGCCTCATCTTGTGGCAAGTGGGTAGACATGGATATGGTCTTTTAACTGATTCCAATTAATCTGCAATATGGATATATCACCTCTCCCCAATTAAAAAAAAAAATTATTATTTTTAACCATAGCTTTTTGAATGCCCAACATAACCTCTTGGTGAGCTGCCAGACAGATACCTATGTTTTTAACAATGTTAGCACACGAGCCTTTATTTTTCAACATTTTTTTTTTTCCCTTGCATTCTGAGAAGTCGGGATTTTTGCCAACAGGCATTTCAAAGGTGTGGCATCTCTGGCATAACTCAGGGTATTGGTTGGAAATGCTAAAGTGAACTGGCAGATCTAACAGGAGTGTCGTCCAAAAGGGTAATTGGAAGAGTTTTAAAAGAGGTGATCCAAACAGGGCATCAACTAAGTCTACATTGGATTCGGGATGTGGAAGTGATGCTCCATGAGTTCGTATTAGTAACAAAATTAATAATTGTAGAATCTATCCCAAATAACTTGTCCCCTTCAGATTGAGTAGTAAAAACATTTACAGGTTGTATGTTAAATTGCTCTTTGGGGAGGAATCCACCATTGAATGGGGTTCCCTGGTGGAAAGGGCTGCATCTGGGGGACTCCCCCCCTGCTCTCTGAACCTGTTTAGATATTGGAATCCATGTATGTATGTATGTATGTATGTATGGTGGGCTGTACTGAAAAAAAACAGGTGATCTCCAGTGGCGGTTGGTCCATTGGATTGTTCCTTTTAGCACATTTATTGGATTTTATTTTTCCTTCCATTTCTGGTTTTTGCTCTTTGTCCAGTTCATGGAGACCTGGTTCATACCTTCATTAACTGAAAGGTGATTTCCATTATTTAATTGGTTAAACTTTGTTGCATTGAATGTATGTCACATTTACTTTGAGGGCTTGTGTCGTTTGTGTCTGTCCAAACATGAGCAGTTGTTATATTTTAGTTGTTTTTTTAATGACCACTGCCAAACTTTTTAACTTTTAAAAATTTTTTATTTATTTTATTTTTTACGCAATATCGTGGCTCATAAGAGTGAACACACAACGTATAACGAGGGGAGCAGGAGGCGAGAGGGGGGAAGAGGGAAGTGCAAAACGGTGAGGAACAGAGATATTGGGAGATCTGTGGAAGGGAGAGGGATGGGTCGGGGTAAATGGGGTAAACAAGATGGACACTACAGGGAATTTCAGGAAGGAAAGCTGGGAATTTGAAGGTGGGTTTGGGGTGGATTAATGGGGTTAGAAAAGATCAAGGTTTTTGATGCGGGGATAATACAGAGTTGATGGTGAACAGCTGTTTTGAAGCCTGGAGGGAAGAATGGATTGAAGAGAGTGAGGAGTTTATTCCAAAGCGGGGAAAAAGGAATGAAAGTGAAGAGTGAGCAGTGATGTTTGGTGAGATGTTGAGGTCTGGAGAGATTCATTTACCCTGGCAGTGATATTCATGTCTCTGCTGCTGTGACTCAGAGGTCAATGAGATCTGGGTCGGGCCTGGGAGTCATGGAATCACTGGATAATGGGGTGTGGCCCTGCCGGTACCTGTGCGGGGACGAAAGTCTGAGTCTTCAGGTCCTTGGTGCTTCCAGTCTTGCTCTATGGATGTGAGACTTGAACTCTGACCAAGGATTTGAGATGGAGACTTAATTCCATTGGTACCAGCTCTCTTCGGAGAATCCTTGGCTATCGCTGGTCGGACTTTGTGTCCAACGAGCGGTTCCTGAGAGAGACTC
>CM068958.1:139198822-139214678 GCA_035128595.1 Eptatretus atami
ACACACACATATGCAGACTGATTACAATAACCTCTTTCATCCCTTTGGGAACAGTTCAGGCCAATTACAGAATTTATCATGGTGTTTTGATTTTTCTTTTTCCTTTGGTAAATCATTTTGCTGCCAGTATGTTTGGGCAACATGGAGTTGGAATGTTTCTATGTTTTTTTGAAGGCCAAGAGAGGCATAATCCAATCGTCTTTGTTTTTTGTTTGCCAACTTGAATGTGGTGTTTGCATCGAAATGTTAACATTGCAGCTTAACAATTTTGTATGCATGTGGTTTGAAGGTATGTACCTTAAGCGATGTTGTCGATTCATTTGTGACAGGATGGATCTTCCTCCTCACAGCTGCCAGGGTTTGGCCTGGTTTGAATGTTTGAGAGTCTGACAGGATGATGCAAAAGTAGCTGATTTACCTTTGATCCGTTTAGTCGAGGATTCATTCTACACCTGACGCTATACTGTTGGATTGCTACTTCGCAAGCAGGGAGTTGCATCTCGCAGTGCGCCGTCTCTTGAGTTTACCTTAAACGGAATACCAAATACTGCATTGAGGAATCAGAAGGACCCTGAATAAGTGAAGAGCAAAGATGGAGTCAACAGGAGGAACCTGGATAGGATTTGGGTTTCAGCCGCACCTCCTCGACCTTCAAACCCATCCAGGAACAGCCAAGTGAGCCTTACAGAAAACTTTCTGCAAGAATTCACTTATCCTTAGGCCTAAGTCACATTTGCCACGGCGGCCGTGGGGTCTACAAAATCTACGGCCACTAGCAATTATAGGGCGGCCGCAGTATTTCCACGGTCACACAATGTAGCAGTCACATATGTTTTTATTTTTCGGGTAGCCGCACGGCATATTTATAAATTGTGGAGACCGAAAATGTGGGGGTGCCGTACGGTCTTTGATTTGATGTCGCACGGTAACCTTAGGGCATTCCTGCGGCGGCCATAGAATTTTCAACGCAGACGCAAGGTGACTGCAGGGGGACCGCAGGGGGCCCTAAGGTGAACGTGTGGCCAGACGGAAGGTAACGAGTGGGTTCTTTTTTTTTTCTTTTCTTTTTTTTTTACCAGTCTTTGTTTCGGCTTGTCGAATTGCTACGGCGACGTAGAAATGAAAAAAGTTATAACTCTGCGCTATAATTCCACGGCGACCTCTACGGCCTGTAAAATATAGCCAAACGCGCGTAGGGCCACCCTGAGGCCACCGCAGAAACTCTGCGGCCGCTGCACATTTCTGTCAATTCAGAGGGCGTACGGCCGCCGAATCCTCGCCGTAGAGCAAATGTGACTTAGGCCTTAGAGACATAGATAAAGCAAGAGAGAAATAAAGAAAAAGCAAAATTTAGAATGAATAAAGAATAATGTTAAAAAAAAAAAAAGAAGTAGAAAAAATTGTGAAAGGAACAGTTGTGGGGAAGAACCTGGCTAGATAGATTTCAGCAGTTGCTCCCAAGGTTAACACAGCAACAGGTTCAAGCTACCAGAGGTCTGTCAGTGGGGAAGCACAGTCCACACAGCATCAGGAAAGGCACAAACAGGAGACTCATCTGCTTGCAGGAAGTGGAGGATGTAAAATAACCCACTTATTTTGAGTAGCCAAATTATAGCTAGCAACTTAACCGAATTCCAAATTTCTCCCATCACTGATTGTGGGTAAGGAAATGGCAAAACGTGAGACTGCTTCAGCAGCACCGGCAAGATTCTTGGGAGATTTTAATTTTCAGTAATTGGTTTTAGGGTCATCATAGCACACGAGGAGTTCACTTGTTTGGCAGGATATTGAAATGGCCTCCATCCTTTCTCTGCAAAACTTTCCATTCTCCTTGGAAAGGCATGTGCATCAGTACAATAAGTTACCTTTGCATTTTGTGTTTGGTAGTGATCTTTTAGCATTGCTCTATAAAATAATACTAATCATTCGTATGCAGCACGTCGCACCATTTAGCATCAGTTATTGCAGGGGCATGGCAGTGGCAGTGGCACTGATGAACTGCCCTGTGTGGGTTAGAGCAGGGATTTGGAATTTTGCCAGGATGCCAGCCTACTCAACACGAAGAAAACTATGTAATGTTTACCATCCACCAACTTCTGCTGGAAGTCCACACACCCACTTTTGCATCACGCTGAGGGATGGCACACACATCGATGCCTTGCCTTGCCTGTGACGCAGCAGGGTCGAGAGGCAAACCCAAGTGAGGCGGCTCGGGGGAGAGTTCGCAAACCTTTAGACTATCTTGCCAGCCTGTTTCACATAATAATGAAACGCGCACGCACCACTGAGGCATCACGTGTTTTGAGAAGCATTAGGAACCTTTTCACGAGATATGGTGGATCCGACAAACTTGTGCAGAACCCAATTATTGTATTTGCTTTGAAAGTTTGAAGCATTGTTGCTTTGAAATGTCTGTACAAGTGAAACAATTGCACCTTGATCTTTTTCGGAATCTAATTGCGGCACAATAACGGCATGTTAATGGCATGAAGGTGTCATGTCCAAGCTCGTCAATTCACAAAGCCTGGATAATCGTCCCATTGCATCTGGAGAGCATGGATTGGAGTCCTTCATTCAACTGTTTTGTGATGTTCTCATTTTTCATTTGATGTGCTGTTAATGTATTATCTACCATTTTTTTTTCTTTGCTTTTAAACCTGTGTGAAGCGGTCCCTCTTGTATTGAGATCTGGACGTTGCGGTGGCCTTAGCAGACGAGTAATGCCTGGTTTGCTTTGTGCACTGTTTAGCATACAATGTCACACTCGAGCTCTTTTGCACACACACACGAGCACAATATACAATTGGTTCAGTAACTACTAGCACACTATGCTAATAAATCTGAATCACTATTCCATTATCATAATCATCATCTGTTTTTTTACCTCTGCCATCTGCAATGGATGGAGGTTGTTTTCACCACGATCCGTTTGTTACTTGCAAGATCAAAGTTTTTATTTTTATTTTTTTCAAGTATATTGGTCAGTCGATTTTGTTATTCTGTCTGTCTGTTTGTCAATCACCTACAGGTCACAAATTAAAACCGATATTCGTGAAACTTCAAGTTGTGGAGGTGGCCTCAACTGAGAAACTGATTGATTTTTGAGGTCGAATTTCTAAAATCGTCATTTTTCATCCGAATGACTTGGAAATTAAATATTACCATATTGCATTCCTGAATTGGGAAAACAACTATTTTTGAGATCAAAGGGTTGAAGGTCAACTCAAGGTCCAACTTCTAAAATCATCAAAATTATCTGATTAACCTGAAAATTAAGCAGAAATTGCATAGTGCATCACTGAATTTGTAAACCAACTATTTTGGAGGTCAAAGGCCAACTCAAGGTCAATCTTCTAAAAACATCAATTTCAATCTGAAAAAAATAATGAATTTTCATCCGATTGACCTGAGCTTTGATTGTCAATTTTAACCTTGATGAAATGGACAATTTGTATCCATGGCAACATTTGGAGGGGGGGGTGTATTTTGCAAGTATCGTGCTGTGCACGATGTCTTTTTCTTGTTTGTCTATTTGTTACTTGTGAAAATCGAAGATTTTTCATGAACTGTATATTGGTTGGTCCAAGGTGTCATTTTGTCTGTTTTTATGTCTATCGCCTACAGGTCACAATTTAAAACCGAGCTTCACGTAACTCCACCACCTGGTAGTTTGTCAAAAGCAAGAAGCCGATTGTTTTTGTGGTCAAAAGGTCAAAAGGTTAACATCAGCCACAGGTCAACAACTTTGTCAAATTTAAAAAGTCCTCAATTTTCATCCGATTGACTTGAAATTTGAAGATGATTTGCATATTTTGTCATTGAATTCAACCACTAATTATTTTTTTGGGTCAATTTAGGCCAAAGGTTAACAACTTTGGTGAGATTTCTAAAATCCTTGATTTTCATCCCATTGACTTGAAATTTGAAGAGGATTAGCATATTTGGTTACTGCACCAATATTATTTACTGTAAGCAGCTTTATGTTGGCATCGTTTTTGTCTTCCCCCCCCCCCCCCCCGATTTCCGATCGGCAGCAAGCTTCACATTTGTTGTGCCATTCACAAAAGGATTGCTCTTCACCACAAATTGCATGTGGTCTGATGGGCTATTCACGATCTCTGTTGCTGTTGGTGTATATTCGAAGGCCTCTTGTTACGTTTTTTCATGGATGAACCAGTCCTTCTTGCTTTGAACTCTTTTTTTCTCTCTCTTGTTTCCCTGACTGTTTTAGTCTGAGTGATTGTTGATGTACCTAGTGTGGAATTGTCTTGTTTTTATTTCCCATGGATTCTTGTCACAAACACAGCCATGTTTATGACTTACGTGACGAACAAATAACGGCCTGTCATGGTAGTGTCATTCTCGTACAATATTCTCTTCTTCGTTTTCAGGGTGAAAGGGATGAAGTTTTTTTTTTTTGCACATGTATCGAGAACCCAAAATCTAAAAAGTTAAAAAAAAATAAAAATGGGAGGGGGGGTGTTTTATCAGTCACCTCTGCAAAAATTTTGCAGGGTGGGTTTATTATTGTATTATCAGCTGATTACCCCCAAGTCATGTACCCTCCCATGTAAATAAAAATATAAATAGCACAATCGGAACCTTCGACATCCCAGTGATGCACCATTGTCACATTGCAACTGGACTTGAACAAAACTAATGCCTTGTTGCAAAAAAAAAAAGGAGGGAGGGATGGGGGGGCAGTCAATACTTTAACCTCCTCATTTTTTGTGAAAAAAAGAGTACATTGGAATTGAAATCGAAATATCTCGTTGATTTGCCCCCCTCCCTCCCCCCACAAAAAGGGGTTAACATTTCTCAGGACTGTGAAAATGGGGGTTGAGTTGGGTTATTTAAAAATCAGACATGCCTGGGTTACCCAACATTGGTCAGTGACACCACCGGGCAGCCTGTGCACTGTTTGTGTGCATAGCATGGACGCGTGAACTTGTAAACAATATTAATGTCACGCATCAAAACACACGCCCTGCCTGTGCAGCCCTGGACCATCACAGCTACTGCTTCTAGAGTCCCTTGGGCATTTAACTTGGTCCAAAGCCAGCAAGCCGTGCCGCCTCAACAGGATTTCGCCATCATAAGCATGCACGATGTTTATGATAAACTTAAAAGAACGTGGCACAGTAGTAATTTTATAATGGTGAGATGTCATAAACTTAATTGGAATCAAAGTTTAATTTCCTAACTGTATTCATTAAGATTGTAAGATGAGGGGGCATTTGATTTGTCCAGCAAGTGTGCACACCTTGAATGTCCTCTAATCTTGCGACAATAAACATTAACATCTCAAAGCTATGATTTGTGGTCCAGAAATTTTGGTCAATTATTTTATTCCTTCCTCCCACCCTTTCTCTGTTTTGGTGAGGATGATTTTTACCGGGTTTACAGGCGAATCGCCCATCACCCGTCGGTATTTGTATCGGTGTCACCGCTCCATGGGCCTGTTGTCCTGCTTAAGGCCTCACCGAGTTTTTATCTCCATTTGCATGTTTGAGGAGATGGAACGAAGTCCTCCCAGGACTCGGAGTATCCACCTTCACTGCAGTTAGGGATCGCTGTTCAACATTGTTGTTCTCAGAGTTTTGTTCCGAGGTCTCTTTTCAGGATAGTCACCGAATCCCGGACTGCCTCCAGTTGTAGTTAGTTTGTGGTAATATTGTTGGGGATGGTTTTCAAAATCTCAGTGAGGTTCTTTATTATTCCTGTTGCTCCAATTGTCACTGGTGCAATTTTGATGCTCTTCAGCTTCCAAGATTTCTTGATCTCATTTTTGAAGTCCTGATATTTGGTCATTTATCTTGATTTTTCTGCATTATTTAAGCCAAAATTGCTGAGAACTGATATCTCTTTTCTGTCTTTTTGCTGTCTTTTCCTTTTTGTTCCTGAGAACAATGTCCGGTTCCAAGGCTTTGTTTTCTATGTTCATGCTCGATGGGATCATCAAGTCGTATGTGAGCATTATGTGCTCGTTTTCATTGATCACTTTTGATTAGTGCTTCCATGAGTTTTGATGTTGAACTATTTGCAGATATGCCAATGAATCATTTTACATACTTTGTTGTGCCATTGTGTGTAAAGTTGTTCTGATAATAGTTTGTGCATCCCAAAAGCAGGTGACTAGTACTTTCTGTTTGTCTTGCAGAACCTACACTTGTCCGTCTGGCTCAGTCCTGTCATCTTTTTAAATCCATTCGTGTAGTTTCTTTGATTTAGGGCATTTTTATTATAATTCGTTCTCCATCCCAGTTGAGCTGACAACTTCTTAGCCAGTCCAATGAGCCTGCTTTGTCGATCCCAACTCTGTCCAATACCTTTTTTTACGTTCCTGCTCTTTTGTTGTTCTCCCAGTTGTTGGTGTATATTTGTTTATTTCTTTTTATAGATTTGTTTTGTCTCTTTTTGCAATTTTTGGGGCTGTATTTGTTGCCGTTTCATTTTCCTGTGCAGTATCTTCTATTCGCACCTGTTTTTGGAAATGAATTGCACGGTGAGTTCGGGCTACTTTTTTCAGTTTTGTTGTGTTCATGTTTGTTTACAACTCTAAAATTATTTGACACCCTTCCCCAGATCGATGCATCCTCGCAATTTTATCTCAGTTCTACGGACAGTTCCTTGGACTTCATGGTAGAGTTTCTGCTCTGAGGTGCACTGTCAATGGTGGGACCTATTTATAGAAAGGTGTGTTTCTTTCTAAAATCATGTGCAATCGATTGAATTGGCAACAGGTGGACTCCAATCAAGGATGATCAAAAAAAAAACTGGATGCACCTGAGCTCAATTTGGAGTGTCGAAGCAAAAAGGTTGAATACTTATTGACGCGAAACATTTCAGTTTTTCATTTTTAATTAATTTGCAAAAAATTCTAAAAACATGTTTTCACTTTAATTTTTTTCCTTGTTACCAATCGACACAAAATACCCCAAAACGACAAGTTTTAGTCCATTTTAAATTCAGGCTGTAATACAACAAAATGTGACACATCAACGGATGTGAATACTTTCTGAAGGCTGTATCTAATATATAAAGCTCTTTTTAACTCCTGGCTGACTCGCTGACATTAAAGATGGGCACCTTCTGGGTGACGTAGAAAGCTGAAATTTTGCGTGCCGATCGACATCGAAGCCGGTGCACCAGTAAAAATCACAGAACCATCGGAAAGCATCCATAAATGAAAAAAAAAAATGAAAAATCAAATGCAGGTAAGTGACCCGAGGCAATAGGGAACCACGGTTCGTGTACTTGCACAATGTGTAAGCACACCGCTAGTATATATCTATATATATATATATATATATATATATATATATATATATATATCTCTTAATAACCACTGACACACTCACTAACTCATTGACTGATACTAAAAATGGGTACCTTCCGGGTGACGTAGAAAGCTGAAATTTTGTGTGCAGATGGATATCAAAGCCAGGACACTGGAACATTTCACAATTGTTGGACAACAACCATAAATGAAAATATAAATAAAATAAAAAAAAATGCAGGTAAGCGACCTGAGATGACACGGAAGCACAGTTCGTATGCTTACACAATATGCAATCACACCTCGCTTTGTGTGTGTGTGTCTTTCTATGTATACATTATATATATATATATTGTTACGGAACCATGGTTCACCATGAGTGGGAACTTTTCGGGCTTTTCCCGACCTCTGGCACTGCAGGCCAACATGCCGTGGATAGGTCCACAGCCCGTCGGGTTGTGAAACAACTACGAATGTTGATTAAAACAGCCAAGCCTGGCAGGGTCGACCATCTTCGTAAATGTTTGCTTGACCAATTAAGGTGAGTATGCACTGGCTAATCACGGAACCGAACAATGGGGCAGAACAATGTTTATTGAATGGTGAAGAATATGGAAAATAAACAGTGAGCAAGTTGGGAAAAACATGAATGGGGTTTTCTATATTGGAGGAACACATGGGGGAGGGGGGGGGAGTTCTACCTATGTACAGCAAATGTTTTATCCACAAGGGATGGCAAAGCACATATTCAGGGTGTTTTTGAGCGTGCTACATTCATGTATACAATAGGGGGTGAGGGGAATTTGTGTGTGCACGTATGTCCAGTAAATAGAACAAACACAGAGCAGAACTTATTTACTTAACATTTATGAGCCGCTTCTACAGTGTTACCTACTTATTTACATACAAGGCATGGTGCCAATGAGAATCACAACCAGGGAAACTTAGAAAGGGGTGAGCAGATCGAGAGCAGTATGAGGCCTGTTGCTGGCCTCTCCCTTATCCGGTTTGAACACATGGGCTCGTGGTGCGTCCAAAGTACAGGGAAGGTAGAGGGGTAAAAAAAAAGGGGGGTATTGGTGTGGTGATGCCTGTTTAGAGGCATGCGTGAGTGCAAGTGCGAGAGAAGAGTGGAAAGGGCAGAGGCAGATTAAGAGTTTTTGGGCCTGGGCAGAAAAAAATATTTCGGCCCAAAAAGAGGACTCGTGTTATTTTTTGCACTCGCTTCGCTGATGTTTGATTTAGACTCGACTGCAAAAAAATCTGGAGGAATTCCCATTTTTATTGCCTCCCCCCCCCCCCCCCTGGAAAATAAATGCCATGTTTAAGGTGTTCATTAACAATTTGCTTGCTATCGCTTGTTAAGCCAGCTGTTCTTTTCCACCCTTTTGTTAAGTGCTTGCTTGAGTGTTTAAAGCCGCATGTTCTACATTGCCAGCAGCAATGTCTTGCTGAACTCTCAAAGCTGTGTCCTTTTTTCTGTGATTTCTCTTTTTCCTTTCAAGTATGGTGGTTATATATATATATATACATATGGACTCGTGTCATTGCATGCAGTTCTGTGCTCTGTTTGGAACACAGGCATCATCCCAACTGATGGGAAGAGGGGAATTGTTGGCCTTTTTGAGATCATCAGTCACATATATCATATATATATATATTTATATTTATATATATATGTCAGCCACAAATTATTTTTGAGGTCAAATTTGTTTCATGGATTTTGCAAGTATCGTGCTTTGCACGACATCATCTTCTTGTTTGTTTGTTTGCTTGTTTATCTGACCTGAACTTTCGTGTTTTTCTCCACAACCGCTTGTCGGATTGAGATTAAATTTTCACCATCGAAGCGACTACTCATGTGGAATGTTTTAATGCTAATTATGATGTCATGTTGGAAAAATGGAAAAACTTGACCTTTGTATCTCTGAAACCGCACCAAGGAAAAAAAATTGAAACTTGGCATTGCAAGCACTCCTCATGGGGAATGTTTTTTTTGTTTGTTTGTTTTTTTTATGATGTCGTAGGTGCCTTCGTTGTGACATCATATTTGCATTTGCAGAATGCTACATCTAATCAGCATGAAAAAATTTGAGGGTCATCTCGGGATAAAATAGTGCCATCAAAAAAAAATTGATGTCATCGATGAGTTGATTCGGCAGCCATATTGTTAAAAAAATAACTTTCAGAAATCTTTTTCTATTAATTGGCTGAACAGATTGAGGCGACACTTTATAAGTATAACCGCCTATCCATGAGGAACAAAAGGTTCACATATCGTCATCGGTCACATGGTTTGGCAGCCATATTGGATTTAACCTAAAACCTATGAAAAATTTTCTTCTCCAGAGTGGTTGGACAGATTGAGGGGAAACTACACACAAATGTTCCCCAAGCCTTGGGGATACCAGGGTATTAACGAATAACAGATAAGTCACATGGTCTAGCAGCCATATTGGATTGATCAAAAATCGTAAAAAAAATTCTTTCTCTTGAACTGCTAAATCAATCTTTGATTTTTTTTCAACATTTCTTTGATCACACACGTACACACGTACAGCACGTACACCCACACATATACACCCACACATATACATACATATACTATATTGTTATAGATTTCCGCCCGTCGCGTGCAGACGACCGCTTCTAGCCAATGGCTGCCGCTCTCGCCCACCGAACGGCAATCTAGTCGCAGCCTTCCGGATCAAACGCCGGAATCCCGCTACGGTGTGTTTGAGCACACCACAGCCTAGTCAACACTCTAACCGCGCTACAGGTCAATCGCCGATTGTCGATTACCTAATTAATTCGGCGGGCAGAACACGAGAGACTGTCCAATCAACGGGGCCACTTGAAACGAGCCGCTTAAGCAGCTCGCTTCGTTTGTGGATAACCGAGCGGGGTATTATCGGAGCCCGTTGGACCCGACATTACTATTATCGGCTATTTAAAAACCAACTATTATTCCGAACTACATATGGCAGTTCAATGCAGGAAAAGGACGCGACGAACGGGTTAACATTCACACAAGCACATTTATTTGCACACACAACACATATTGCAGTCATGTATGCAATCAGGCGAGGCAAACAAAAGTAATGCAATGTACAAGCACGTAATGAATGGGGGTAGGGACAAGACCCGAGCAAGAAAAAGAACTACCACCTGTTGTAATTACGTACTTATCAGTTTATACTTATGGACGGCGCCACAAACACACACACACACACCCCGAAAATAAATAAAGAGAAAAGAAAATGTGACCGGGTGGTCCGGTTTGGGGGCTCCGTCCTCCGGTCCCAGCTTCGCCGCTGGCGTCTCCTCTGACTCGACAACCCGAGAGCGAGGCGGCGATCCGGAGCGCCTTCCTCACAACCCACGACCCAGCCACGAACGCCGACACTCGACAACCAAAGCGACAACGGCGACAACTCTTCCACACGGTGACAACGGCGCCAAAAGCGACAACACGACAACAGCGACAAGACTTTTACGCTCCTCAGATTGTCTTTTATAGCCCCGTTTTGCCCCGCCACTCGCATACAGTGAGCAAGTTGGGAAAAACATGAATGGGGTTTTCTATATTGGAGGAACACATGGGGAGGGGGGGGAGTTCTACCTATGTACACAAATGTTTTATCCACAAGGGATGGCAAAGCACATATGCAGGGTGTTTTGAGCGTGCTACATTCATGTATACAATAGGGGGTGAGGGGAATTAGGCCCCTTCTTCCAGCATGCATGTTTAGGCCTTCTTCCAGCACGCGCGAGAAACGTCTCGAAGGGAGCGTTTTCCCGCCAAATCGGGGAGCTCGTCGCCGCTGTATTTGTCTTCGTTCTTCCCTGGAGGGTTGAATCCCCCACATTGCCGGCGAACATGTCATTCGTGGGGGGGGGGGGATGGGGTGCCGTCGCCATGCTTTCTTTGACGAATCCAGGCTCCTGGCAACCGTTACTGAGGTGGAACCGCGGTGGTGTGGATGTGGTTAACGTGGCGTGGCTGGCGCTTTGTGGTGGTAGTAATGGTGGTGTGCTGAGGTGGCGTGGTTGTTGTGGTGGGTGGTTGAGGTGATCGTGGTTGTTTGTGTGGTGCACTTTGTGGTGGTAGTAATGGTGGCGTGGTGGCGTTGTGGTTGGTGGTTTGTTCCAAATAAAGACAGCAAGAAAACACTATCTCAAGATTCACAGCCCTGCACACGAATAATTGCCCGTTAAACATCGGTGGGGAAATCTATCTGAACACAGACTTATCGACATAACTGATCTAAGGACCTATATGGTGCTCTGTGATTTTCAACAGCCGTAACATATATTATATATATATAATTTTTTTTGGAATCGGGCTCACTTGGCTCTGCCTGGATGGGTTTGAGAGGAGCAGCAGCTGAAATGCAAATCCAATCCAGGTTCCTCCTGATAACTTCATCTTCACTTTTTGTTTGTTGGGGTTCCTTCTGATTACTCCAATACAGGACTGTACCTATTTGGTCTTCCATTTGACTTTCATTGAATTTATTTTCATCCCATTCTAAATTCAATTGAATAATAATAATGAAAAAGGTCATGGATCAGGTAACGTGTCTGATCAAAGCGGGACATCTTGGTACCCAGTCATCACTGTCAGCAGTTATAAAGTGGCAGTTCTAGTTGTCTCTTATTACGTAAAACATCAGTACACAAATACCACACAAAATAGGAGGAGATTGGGACCATACTCTGTGCAAAGCGTTGGTGCTTAAACAGTCTCCTTGGCTATTGGGCACAATCCTGGACGGGTCGCCACTCCGACACAGGATACCAGCATGCTGGCACTCATTTTGCTGACCTCAGGATGACAGGCCGAGTTAACCCCACCTGGTATTAATTCAACAGCTGAGCGGGATTTGAACTCAGGACCCGAGGATCCAAAGTCCGCCGCCGTAACCATTAAACCAACACCAGGCATACACAAAATACACCACACAAAACAAGTCCTGGCAAGGGTCTGCAATCTCTGATGGCTCTTTTTCGTGTTTGTAATTGTTTTGCACTTTTGTTTTTCATATTTGATGTTCCTCTTTTACTCCGAGGTATTTGTATGATGCTTCGTTTTCGAGTTGCTTTATTGTGGTATGTCCTTCAATTTTTATAGTTGTCTATTTTTGTTTGTTTACCTTGTGTGAATGTGCTTTTGGCACTCTTATATCCGCTAAATTCCATCTGAATGTCAGTGGAGTACCGTTTCACCATCTTCAGTAGTTTTGCCAATTTTCTGTTGGTTAGTGCGAGGAGCTTTGTCTTCAATGTTTGATGGACGTCACCTTCC
The DNA here is from genome assembly GCA_035128595.1 of Eptatretus atami. NCBI lineage: Eukaryota > Metazoa > Chordata > Myxini > Myxiniformes > Myxinidae > Eptatretus > Eptatretus atami. The sequence goes on from CM068958.1 coordinate 139,211,410, forward strand.
CTGTTTCTTTGGACATTCTTTTATTGGATGGTAGGTTGTGTCCATTTCCATTTTCATTAATGAGGTTCCTTAGTGGGTCCAGAGACAGTCAAAACAGGAGGGGGGTGGCAGGGAGGAAAGGTGATCTCTCTGGAAGATCCTGCATCATATTTTGATCTTTCTTTCTGAGTGCTGTTATGTCAATGTTGTGTTCCAGAGTTCCATTACATAACAAAATTTTCTCAATCCGTTTGATTATTTGAGGGATGATTATGTTCACGTGCATTATGTTTTATCATCAATGAATGTGGGGCACTCTCAAAAGCTCTTTTGTATCCTATCCAGGCTGTGGACAAGTTGAACTTCTCATTTTACAGATTTTGAGTATGCCTTTGTTTAGTAGTAGGTGGTCTGCTATTCTAAAGCTACTTTACTGTATAATTAGAATTGTCTGATGGACATATGAACAATTTTTAACACGATTAAAAAAAACATGCTGCTGTGTTCTTCAGACTTCAAGCCACGATGTAGGATGGTGAATGGTAATGGATAGAGCTTCCCACATGGAATAGCTATGGAGGATGCTGAAACCACTCTTACTTGGGTCCATTAATTCAGATTTGTCCATAAGGTCTGCACAGTTTAAACACACCCTTTAGTGTGTGATTTAGCTTTTTATACACTGCAGGCATCTGGAATCTATTGAACTGAATGTGCTAATCTGGGTCAATGCATTGGAATTTTGGCAGCAGGGAAGACCAAATTTTTTTTGTTGTTGTTATTTATCTTTTTATCTTGACTTTGCATTGTTTTGGTTGCTTTTATCTTCGCTTTTCCTTTGTTTTATCGAGATTAATATCCTTCGGTTGGACTTGTCTCTCTTTACCCCCCACCCCCCTCCCCCCATGCCCACAGTACCAGGTTGGACAGCTGTATATGATAAGTAAGCACAGCCATGAGCAGAGTGAGAAGGGAGAGGGCGTAGAGGTAGTGTCCAATGAACCGTATGAGGATCCCATCTATGGGCAAGGCCAGTACACGGAAAAACGCATTCACCTGTCGAGGTAAGCATCTGCATTGGTCTGAAGGGGTGAAGCAAAGACTATACATTTGACATGTTGAAACAAAAATATGACCAAGTTGATTCCTGCTGAGCTGTTTGCGGTGTTTCTGATGTATGGGATGAAGATGGTTTACGACATTTTTGTCTCTGCACAATAAAGATGATTCATCTGTTTATATGGATATATTTTTTTTTATTGTGGTACACTCTGTTCTCCAGCAAATTGCCAGGGTGGGCACAAGCAGTGGTTCCTCGCATTTTCTATGTAACTGAGAAGGCGTGGAACTATTATCCTCATACCATCACAGGTAATGTTACTAGACCTGTTGGTCACGCATTTTTGATACACCGAGTCTTAGTTTTCTAACTTCTGCTCATTGTTGCTTTCTCATGACCCACACCTTTCGGTTTGAGCCTCTAAGTGGTTTGTTTGGGATTACTACAAGTTTTTTTTTGCGGTGATGGTAGAGGATAATTGCATTACTCGAGACCGCTATGTAAAATTTACACGTTTGTAGAAGCCCCTTTTTCATTGGAAAGTGCTGTTTGTCTTGAGGCTTCATCAGTTATGCAAAAAAAAAAAAAAGGTTGATATAAAAATCTAAGTTTTTAAATCAAAAAGACTGAATGGAAAGGTGTTTGAAACAAAACACCAACACCTTTACTGGCAAACAGAGAAATATAGTAATGAAATGTTGGAAAACTGTTAAACTCGGAATATAAAAAAGTCAAAGAAAAATCGTGCTTCACATCTCTTGATCGGAGCAAGTCCTCAGCCCAAGAGTAACGAGGGAAGTTAGGATTGTAGCCAGGTCGGTGTCTAATCCTTCACTCAGAGTAGTTGATGCATGGACTCGTCTTCCTCAAAAGGTAGTCACAGTTGAAATAATACATCGATTTAATTTATAATGATAGGCATCGTGAAGCATTGGGGATAAAAGGGGTATGGCTGTTGGCAGGAATAGTGGTAGTTCGGGAATGGCTGGTTGATTGTATATGTGTAGTGATTGTGTTGCATGTGAGAGGGTCACATGAAAAAGGGAATGCGCTATCTATGTTTGTTCATAGATTTAATTAATGTGATGTTGATAGGGTGCAAGTATGTCGGGCCATTACTTCTCCTATGGTTATACCAGGGACATGGACAATCGATCTGCACGGAAGGATGAATTTGAAAAGGAATACACCTTGACTAACCAAATGTTCGATTTTTTCCATGTGGCTGTTTTTTATGCATTTCAGTTTTGTTTTATAATTTGTATTTGTGCTTATAATCCAGCTTTACTTGTATTGATGCTGTTGGTCAAACTGAAGCAACTGCTCCTGTATTCATTGATGTGACTGAATTTTTTGGGGTTTTTTTTTTGATTGTACTTTCTGTTATATATTTATTATAACTATAAAATTATATTTTTATTACTCACTCATCATTTTTTTTTTCCCCTCTTCTTTTTATGGTTCTTTCCCGTAACTGCAAAAACTTTGTGTTGCAACAGAATTTACGGTGAGTGTTCATCTCCGATTCTTCACTGCATGCCAAGACCTTTCAGCCAACGGATGCCATGCATGTTTGCGATGTTCATTTGGCATTGTTAGGCACATGATTGCTTGTGGAAGGAAAAGACAAAGCAGAAACTTTGGTTCATTTCACTATGCTTACTTTGAATTTTCTTTGGTTTATATTTCTATGTAAATTTGGTGAAGGGATTTGTATGAAGCAAATAGAAACACAAGTAGAGATGCATTCAAAGTACACCGTGCCCCCATGCCAAATAGATAGATGACATATCCTCCAGCGCACGACATTTCCAGGGAGCTTTCGGCACCCGGCAGTGCCGCCGGTGCAGCACATGGCGACAGAAATGGGAGGGAGTGGTATACAATAATTGATTGATTAATTTGATTATTTGCATAATTAATATAAATAAATTATAATCGTAAAATAATTAATTTCTTAATTGTGTAATAGCATACCTAAACCATCACTGTTTCATCCGAATATGTAACTTTTTGGAAATTAATTCAGAAATTAATTGAAAATTAAAAACTTCATCAATTAATTGATTAATCAATAAATCAAAAATACTTTATAGCCAAATCACTTGGTCACTGTCATATCCAAATATCAGCTTCCAAGCTCAAAAGGTGCCTGAGATATTGCCCAGGTGAGGAAGAAAATAAGTAATTAATAAATCGATAATAATCAAGTAATTAATCAATTGATCAA
>CM068958.1:139224162-139245102 GCA_035128595.1 Eptatretus atami
TGACACCATATATTGTACCCCCTGCTTTGATGCTTCGTACCCCCGGTTAAGAACCACTGGTCTAAAGGGTCTAAACTCTCAAGGGTCAAGCATCCAAGCTGTCTAACATGTCTGCAGGCTGTAAATTGTGTCAAGCTCTTAAGGGACTAAAGGGGTGTAAAGGTTCTAGCTCTAGACTCTAGAGGGTCTGTGGAATCTAAATATTCTGGCAGGGCCTGTGGGAGTCTTGGTCTTTGGTTCAAGGGGTCTTCGGTTCTAGGGGGTCTTGGGGTCTTCGGTTCTAGGGGTCTTGGCGGTCTTCAGTTCTAGGGGGTCTTGGAGGTTCAGTTCTAGGGGTCATGAGGGCTTTTAGTTCTAGGGGGTCTTGGGGGGGGGGGTCTTTGGTAGGGGTTTGGTCTTGGGGTTCTTTGGTTCTCATGGGTCTTGGGGGTCTTTGGTTCTCACGAGTGTTGGGGGTCTTTGGTTCCTGTGGTTTTTGGGGTCTTTGGTCTCGTGGGTCTTGGGGTCTTTGGTCTTGGGGGTCTTTGGTTCTTGGGGTCTTTCGTTCTTGTGGGTCTTGGTGGTTTTGGTTCTCGTGGGTCTTGGGGTCTTTGGTTCTATCGGGTCTTCGGTTCTTTGGGTTTTGAGGTCTTCGGTTCTAAGGGGTCTTGGGATCTTTGGTTCTCAGGGGTGCTTGGGAGTCTTGGGGATCTTTCGTTCTCAAGGTACTTAGGAGTCTTGGGGATCTTTGGTTCTCAGTGGTGCTTGGGAGTCTTGGGGATCTTTCGTTCTTGGGATCTTCAGTTCTAAGGGGCCTTGGTGGTCTTTGGTTCAAAGGGTCTTGGAGTGGGGATGGGGGGGGGGGGTTCTTGGGAGTCTTCGGTTGTCGGAGAACTTCGGCTCTTGGGTGGCGGGGGGGTCATTGGTTCTGAGGGTCTTTGGGGGGTCGTTTGTTCTTCGGGGTCTTGGGTGGTCTTTGGTTCTTAGAGGTCTTTGGTTCTCAGGGGTCTTATGGGTCGGTGTTTTAACTGGGTCTTGGTGGTCTACAGGTCTTTGGGGTATTGGCGTCTTAAGGTATCTATATGGTCTCAAGGGGTCTAAAGGATGTAAATTTCTGACAGTGTCCCAAGGGTCTTATTGGGTCTTCAAATGTCGAAGGGGGTCTCGGCATCTAAAAGGTCGAAAGGTTTAAATGTACGTTTCAAATGTACATAATGAACAGACGTAGTCAGGGTGAAACTGACGTTCAGACAGTACTTCATTTCCACATTTTATTTTTCCACATTTCAAACAATTTGAGTCAAAACCCAATATAAAAACATAGGATGCGAACAAATGGTACACAGATACAGGTAGTTACAAAGATTAATTGTACATTATTATCAAATGCATTGGTTACATGAATTACGTAAATTGTAAAAACATTGATATGGAGTAAACAAGTACAGTGCCTTCAGAAAGTATTCACACCCCTTGACGTTTTCACATTTTGTTGTTTTAAAGCCTGAATTTAAAATGTATTAAATTGAGTTTTTATTTTATTTTATTTTATTTTTGTCACTGATATACACATAATACCCCATTAATGTCCAAGTGTAATTTATAAGTTTTGGTTTTTTTAGAATTTTTTTACAAATCAATGAAAAATCAAAAGCTGAAATGGCTTGAGTCAAGAAGTATTCAACCCCTTTGCTATGACACTCCAAACTGAGATCAGGTGCATCCAATTTCCTTTGGTCATTTCAGTGAAGAGGGTGGATAGAAGGAGGATGGATGAACTGAGGGAGGAGATTAGTGTGCAGATGAGCTTGATGGGGAGATTGGTGGAAATGCCGGCTGAGATGATCTGGACACTTGGTGTGGATTAGGGAAGAGAGAATGGCAAAGAGAGCGGATAGATTGAAGGAAAAGAGATCGACCGCGGTTGAGATGGGAGGATTGTTTGAGGAGGGATATCCATAAGGGAGGGGTGCTTGGAGAGTTGAGGGAGTTGGCTGAGGACAGGAGATGAATGAGTATTGTGGTCAAGGCAGGGCAGAAGCTTGGTGCCATTTGTCCTCGCCCCTTGTAAAGGAAAGAGGAAGAGGAGAACATCCTTGAGATGTCTCTACAACTTGATTGGAGTTCACCTGTGGCCAATTCAATTTGGTGGACATGATTTAGAAAGAAATGCACCTTTCTATATGAGGTCCCACAGTTGACAGTGCATGTCAGAGCATAAACTTGACCGTGAAGTCCAAGGAACTGTCCATAGAACTCTGAGATATAATTGAGGATGCATAGATCTGGGGAAGGGTATAAAACAATTTCTAGAGTGTGAAAGTTCCCAAGAGCACAGTCAGGTCAGGTCAGGTAAGGGAGCATGCGCCGGAGCAGCACACCGCTGTGTCCACTTTCTGCCGGTACTCCAGATGCTTCTGTCTGGCCATCCCTCAGACAGATGCTTGGCCCATCCCCATCCCCATCTCCTTGAGATTCTGATCAACCTGCTGCAACAACAAGGCATGTGGTCGCCCATTGGCCTCCTCCACTCACGAGGCTCCCTCGCTGAGAGAATCTTGTGAGCAGGATCAGCATCAGGAAAATGACCCACATGTCCATACAGCCACAGCTGACACTCATGGACTATGCAGGTAACAAATCTCTGAGTCTCTCTCAGCAACCACTCATTGGACAAAAAGTCTGACGAGTGATAACCAAGGATTCTCCGGAGAGACCAGGTACCAAAGGAATTGAGTTCAAGTGTCACATCCATTGCGCAACACTGGAAGCACCAAGGACCTGAAGACTCAGAATTTCGACCTTCTGCACAGGTACCGACAGTGCTGCACCCCATGATAGTGAATCCGACACCCCTGCCCTGACCCAGACGACAATTGACCTCTGGCTCAGACAGCGGAGACATGAATATGACTGCCAAGGTGAGAGAATCTTTATGACCTCAACATCCTGACCACAAACGGGTACACAGATCTGACAGCAGCATCCGAGGTGTAATTGAAAGCCTGCATCTTAGTTTTAACCCAGGAAATCGGAAATCCCAGTGGCTCCGACTTCTCCTAAAGCACCTTGAGGGCCCCCAAAAGGATATCCAGAGTCTCCGCGAAGATGACAGCATCGTCTGCAAAATCAAGGTCGGAGATCTTGACATTCCCAAATGATGCACCGCAGCTTGATCTCTCTGATGTCCTCCCCAGAATCCAGTCCATACAAGTGTTGAAAAGTGTGGGCCAGTACACACCCCTGATGAGCTCCAGAAAAAAATTGGAAATAACTCAGAGATTGTCACACCACAACTCACAACACAATCACTACCAGAGTATAGTTCAGACATCAGATTGATCAGTTTTGGTGGCACCCTACGAAGACCAATTCTCCTCCAGAGGGCATCACGATTCACTGAATCGAACACTTTGCAGAGATCAACACAGGCTGCAAGTAGCCCCTGCCAAAATTCTTGACTGGGTTCGGTGAGGACATGAAGAGCAAGGATACGGTCAATTGTTGACCTCTTTGGTGTAAAGTCTGGGTGCTGGTGCTCAAGCTGGTGGTGGAAAATCCTTTCAAGAATTATCTGAGCAAAGACCTTGCCCGGCACTGAGTGGCGTTACCCCTTGGTAATTGGTGCAGTCCTGGCGATCACCCTTCCCTTTCCAGAGAGGGACAACAAGGCCCCTCTTTCAGTCATTTGGGATGCTACCTGTGTTCCAGACAGCACAGAGCTCCATGCAATGACATGAGTACAGCGTTTCGACCAGCCTTGAGAAGTTCAGCATGGATGGCACAGATCCCAGAAGATTTACCCCCTTTTCAATCGATTCACCTCATTCTGCTACCACAAACGAAGGTGGATCACAGTTGATTGGAGAGTCAGCAAAAGGGATAGTAATACCTCTGACATCCATCTTATCGGCTGGTGGATCAGCCTGGTACAGCCACTAAAAGTAACTGGCCCAGCGGGTCTTCACTTCGCACTCCTCTGTCAAGAACCCACCACCCTCCTCTCGAAGTGCAGTGCACTGATCGACGGGCTTGGAGGAACACAATGCGTGAATTCCCCTGAAAGCAGGCTGAGAATCACTTGACCACAGATGGTGATGCTCTACCCCCTCACAGATTCCTCGCACATAGGCCTTCTTGTACACGCTCAGTGCACGTACAATTTTACGCCTCAACTCTGTGAACAGCTCAGCTCTGCCATTAAGCTTGGCCCTGCAACTCTGGTCAATGGTATCCAGTGTCCCTTGAGAGACAAAATTCTTCTTCGCCCTCTGGTGAGTTCCAAGACATCCACCACCAAAACGAGGAAGGTGGTCTTGAAGGCACTCCACAACTCTTCAGGATTCCCCAAAGCTTACTCCAATGACCCCCCAAATGCCCACTCAACCTGTTCGCAAACTCCTCAGCTACCCTCTCATCCTTAAGTTTGCCAACGTACAGCCTCGGCTTGGATGGGACTATTCTCCTGGATTTAAGCTGCAACTTCAGACTTGCAACAACAAGCCTGTGGTCGATATTGAGGAACTGAGCACCCCGGTGGACCCTGCAGTTCTGCATCATTCTCCAGCGACCATCAACGAGAACATGGCCAATCTCCTTTGCCACACCACCAGCATTGCAATACCAAGACCAGCGATGAGCCTGTGGGAACTGAAACCATGAACCAGCCACCCTAAGTCCATGACTTCTTGCAAACTCAGGGAACTTATTGCTCTTCTGGTTTACAGTTCTAGACCCATGGGGACCAACACACATCTCATAACCATCCCCATCAGTGCTAGTCGATGCATTGAATTCCCCCAAGACTAGAAGAGTATCTCTCGTAGGTAAATGGTCAACAACGGACTCGAGCGTGACATCAAATGCATCCTTCACGTTGAGATCACTCGCCTCAGTCAGAGCATATAGAGGGACCAGGGAAACAACACCCAAAGAGTGATGAATCCTTGGTCTCATTATAGGCTCATTGACTGGTGTTGCCTCAATTATCATTGGGGTCAGCTTATTGGACACAGCTGCAGGAACTCCTTGGGCATGGTAACCATCAGAGCGACCAGACCAATAGTAGGTGTAACCACCTCTCATGATCTCACAACTATCTGGTCTCCGAACCTCAAATTGCTGCAATACCGATGTTCAAACGCTTGAGCTCAGATTATAACAGATTGGTGTTCATCCTCTCTTAGGGATAGGACATTCCAGGCACCCACCCGAAGGGACCGACTCGGGTTCACCCAAGGAGACCCACCGTCTGGTGGATAACACCTCAGCACCACTCTGCCACACACCACCACAATATGACCCAGGATGTTTACTCCATACATTTCCTCCTGTCGTCAAGTAATGGGAGTCCCAAAGACTTTGCTCCAATCCTGTCATCCGGTAAGCTGCCATGCAAAGGGCAGAAGCACAGGAGGTCACGTTGGGTCACCTGCAGGTCACCAACGGAGTGGGTTTTCAGTTTTCTTCGCATTTGTGGATTTTGCGGAATGAAGCGTTTTACGGTGGCTGTAGTCCTCCTAATCTTCCCACCAACCTCCTAAAAAAGTAACCAAACTGCAGGAAGACATCCACAGACACAGTTGCGCACTAGATATGGATGGCTGTTGGCTCACAAGGACCTCCTCTGCCCTTTGAGTGAGCTCCAGCATTAGGAAATGGAAAGAATATTGAACTACCCAGACTCTTCCTGGAGTTGGCCGTCTGACCAAATCAAACTGAGCAACCGGGCAAGAAGCACCTTGGTTAGGGAGGTACCTTGGTACCCAATGACCACTCTGACAGAACTTTCGAGTTCCTTGGCTGAGATGGGAGAACCTGCTGAAGGACAACCATCTCTGTAGCACTTCACAAGTCTGGGCTTTATGGGAGAGTGGCCAGACAGAAGCCACTCCTGAGAAAATGGCACATGACTGCACACCTGGAGTTTGCAAAAAGTCACGTGAAATACTCAGAGAGCATCCAGCAAAAGATTCTGTGGTCTAATGAGATGAAAATTAAATGATTTGGCCTGAATGCAAAGTGCTATGTCTGGCAGAAATTGAGCACAGCTCCTCACCCATCTAATACCATTCCTACTGTGAAGCATGGTGGTGGTGGCATCATGCTATGGGAATGTTTTTCAGCAGCAGGGATTGGGAGACTTGTAAGGATAGAGTGAATCATGAATGGAGCCAAATACAGTCAAATGCTTGAGGAGAACCTGCTTTTGAGTGCAAAAGACGTGAGACTGTAGCAAAGATTTGATTTATGTTCCAACAGGAATGGCCCCAAGAATACAGCCACGGCAACACTGGAATTGGTTACAGAACAAGAACGTGAATGTCCTTGAGTGGCCCAGCCAATGCCCAGACTTGAATCCCATTGAGAATGTGTGTAAAGACTTGAAGATTGCTGTTCACTGACGCTCCCCTCCAACTTGACAGAGCTTGAACAAATCTGCAAGGAAGAATGGGAGAAAATTCCCAAATCCAGATGTGCAGAGCTCATAGACATATCCAAGAAGATTTGAAGTTGTAATCGTTGCCAAAGGCCACTTCCATGAAGTAATGACGGGGTGGGGAGGGGGCTGAATACGTGTGTCACCTGAGGGTCACCTGAGATATCACCTCAATGCCGAGCACACCTGAGAAGAAAGCAAATACACCTCAACCAATGGGAAGGAACAAAAATAAGTTTGGTTTGGTACTGATTCAACAATGACAGTTTTAAGTTGCGTTTAAAAGTATGGAAACCAATCGTTGATCTCAAATTTAAATTGAGGGAATTCCAAAAATGAGGCCCATAAAAAACAAATATAATTATATTATATATATATATATATATATATATATATATATATATATATATGTATATTGAAAAGGTGGTTGTTGTGAATGGAAGGTGAAACCTGTTCATTTGTCTTGCATGATAATTATGAAGTTCATGGGTTTTTTGTAGATGATCTTGCAAGATCGGTATATCATTTATTTCTCACTGATGCATCAAGGATCCAAGATTATATAAATTCAGTTCCTCTGTCTTAAGAATTCTGTTTTCATAAAATATTAGATTAGTATGTGCCCGATAGCCTGTATACCTGGTGTTGGCTTGATGGTTAGGGTGGTGGACTTTGGATCCTGGGGTCCTGAGTTCAAATCCTGCTTGCCTTTGAATTAATAGCAGGTGGGGTTGATTCAGCCTGCCATCCTTCCAAGGTCAGCAAAATGAGTACCAGCTTGCTGGGATGATTGAGCCATTTGAGTCTCCTTTGTCAGAGTGGTGACCCATCCAGGATTGTGTCCAATAGCCCAGGAGACTGCTTAGGCAGCAGCAATACTGTACAGAGTATGGTCCCAATAGCCTTTATTACAGACAATTCTCATGACTTTTTAATTTTTTTTTGGTAATAAGATTTCATTCATAAGCATTTTGGGGGCATTACCCCCAAGCAAGGAAACCATACTTTAACTGAGACAAAATATGAGTGGAATATAATAGTATTGATTTGGGGAAGAAATTCTTCACTCTAATGATACTTTTATACACAACTCATTTATATGTGTACTCCATGACAGGTGGTCATCAATTAACACACCAATAAATTTGGTGCACTCTATCTTCCTCAATCTTTGCTAATTTGAGAATAGGTTCAGGGAGCACAGATGGTGTATTGCTAAAGAGCATGAAATTTGTTTTATCCAGATTCAATGAAAGTCGATTTGCCCTTATCCAATCTGATGCATGGACCTGTTCAAGGTTTTTCATCTTAATTAGAATGTTGGGATCAGGATAAGATAAAAAACATGGTTAGAATTATTGGCAAACAATATAAAAGACAAGGATTTGGCTGATCGGTAAATATCGTGAATGTAAATTATAAACAGTAATAGTCCTACAATGGAGCCCTGTTGTTCACCACACATCACGCACTACTTTTAGACTAGATTGGCAGTCATTGAGAGCAACAAATTGTTTCCTACTTGTTAAGTAATTTCTGAACCATTCCAAGGCTTTTCCCCTCATTCCATAATATAATGATTTATGCAAAATAATTTCATGATCTATTCTATCAAATAATATATTGTATTTTAAAGTCCAGGAAGATGCCGACTCTACAAATTATTGTCTGGCATTTGCGACCTTTTTCAATAAATGTTTATAAAGCATTGGTTGTGCTGTTTCTCCTGGAAACCACATTGCACTTTACTTAAAATGAGATTCATATAGGAATTTAATTAATGCTGGGTACATAATTTTTTTTCCAAGTATCTTAGAAAATGTGGTCAAAAGGGATATTAGGTGATAATTGCAAAGCTCACAAGGGTTGCCCTTTTTGAAAAAGGGGATGACTTTAGCAATTTCATCTTATCTGGTACGACTCCCGAAGAAAGTGATAAATTGAAGATGTCAGTTAGTAGACCACATATGTGAGAGAGAATATTTTAAAGAAAAAAATTGTTGATACCATCAAAGCCTGCACTTTTTGTGATATATTTTTTTATTTTTAAAGTCTTTTACAATGTCAATTTTCAGTTGGATGGGTAGGAATATATAAATATTGAGTTCAGGTTTTTACCATCCATGTTCATAAAAATTATTTTTTCCAGTAGGTTAGGTCACTGGTTAGGTCTGGTTTCTGGTTAAGTCAGTACCTGTAGTTACAAAGTAGTTGTTGAAATTTTCTGCAATAACATTTTTATAATCGATTTGAAGTGCACCATCCTCATGAGTTGCCTCATTTTCCTTCACACTCTTACTAAGCGACACTATTATAAACTTTCCAAGTGTCATTTTTATCATCATTAATTTGTTTGCAAAATGATATTTCTTGGCATGTCTTAATAATTTAGTTATTAGGTTTTTATAACTTGGAATATCTTACCCGAGTATTAAGGATGGATCTTTTTAGCTCACCTGGAACGTAGTTCCGGGGATCTTATGGGACGGTGCATCGTCCGTCCACAACACTTGCAACTTCTTCTCTGAAACTACACACACAGTTTCAATGAAAACTTTACCACAACCTTCATCACCCGTGATGTACCAAAGTTTGTTCACGGCATTGGAAAAAAAAATCTATAGTATTACTCATTTTCTCTGTTAAATATTTTGTGGGTCATCCATGCCTACCAGTGCTTCCCTGGTTTTCTTATCCAGCCGCTACAGGTGAGCGCCCAGGGGTATTACCCTATTTTTTATATCTGCAGTACAAATTATTTTTAGAATATGATTTCAGATTGTAATATAGATATAAAAAAATACATTACAAATGCAATACATTAGTCCGCCTGGTGAGGGTAAAGATGGGGAGGATAAATGAGAAGAATTGGAGACTAATTTTTAAGAGCCAAAAGGTATCACTTTGTCACTGGAGGGATGACAATGGAGCAGGAAAAGAGGAATGAAAAGTGAAGAAACATGGAAAACTATGATTAACAATGACATAAGAGAAAAATCATGAAAGCATAATACAAAATACGAGGTGACATTATGGAAAGGAAACTTCTGACATATTCACAAAGTCATCAAAATCAGAGGATTAATTAAGTGACATATCACTCGTGGCTTCACGGACGGCTTCACCGTGTTTTTGGTTTTTATAATACAGTGACTGATGTACAAGTTGCTCAAGGGAATGACACCAGAGCAGGTCTTTTCAAAAGATTTATCTGTCGTGAAACCTGGTTTGGTTTATGAAGCTTTCTTATTGTTGCTAAATGGCCAAATCAAAATATTGAATCGCTCAATTTGTATTACTACTGTATTCCAATGTAATTTTTACCCTCGCCAGAGGAGATGGTATTGCATTTGGGTCCATTTGTTGCATTTGTTGCGTCTGTCTGTCTGGCTTTTGTCTGTCCACACAGAACTTTAGTGTTTTTCTCTGCAACCGCTTGGCGGATTGAGAACATTTTCACCATAGCTGCAAATACTCATGTGGAATGTTTTAATGATGATTATGACATTGGTCACGTGGTGTGGCAGCCATGTTGGAAAAACGGTAAAACTTTGGACCTCTATCTCTGAAACTGCACCAAGTTTAAACTTTGCACAGGGCAAGTACTCCTCATGGGGAATGATTTTTTTTTTAATATTTTTTGTGATGACCTCATTGGTGCTTTTGTTATGATGTCATAATTGCATATGTAGAACACTACATCTAATCAATATGAAAACTTGAGGGTCATCTTGGGGAGGTGGTGGGGTGGGGTGGGGGAAGAATTAAATAAAATGGTCCACAGAAAAAAAAATTGATGACTTCATCAGTCACGTGATTCAGCAGCCATATTGTCTTAAAAAAAAAAAACCTTAAAAATCATCTTCTCTGAAGTGGCTAAGCACATTGAGGCAAAACTTTTCACGTATGACTGCCTATCCATGAGGAACAAAAGGTTTATACATATGATGTCATAGATCACATGGTTTGGCAGCCTTATTGGATTGAAGAAAAGTATTAAATATTGTTTTCTCTGGGACCGCTTCATCAATTGACGTGAAACTTCACAATTATGATCTAGTAGTGATGGGGAATACAGATTTTAACTTTAAACGTCATCGGGCACATGGTCTGACAGCCATAATTATTTGATTTTTTGATCTGGGTTTTTTTATTTTAGTTTTTTTAAACAAGGCTCACTTGACTCTGCCTGGATGAGTTTGAGGGTAGAGGAGTAGCAGCTGAAATGCGAATCCTATCCAGGTTCCACCTGATGACTTCATCTTTGCTTTTTTGCTTGTTCAGGTTCCTTCTGATGACTCAATTGCAGGACTGTATCTATTTGGTCTTCCATTTGATTTGAATTTAATTTAATCCTATTCTAAATTGAATAATAATAAAATAAAAAAACGTCAAGGGTCAGGGTCAGATGTCAATTCGAAACGGGGTTGCATCAAAGCGGGACGTCTTGGTACCCGGTTATCACTGCCAGCAGTTATAAAGTGGCTGTTCTAATTATGTCTCTTCATTACGTAACACACCAGTACACAAATGCCACACAGCAGACCACACAAAACAAGTCCTGGTGAGGGTCTGCAGTCTCTCATTGCTCTTTTTCTTGTTACATATGATTTGCTCTTGTCTACTTTTTACCCTCGCCCGAAGACAGGGTAATGCGTTTGCATCTGTTTGTTGGTATGTTTGTTTGTCTTTGTTTGTTACTTGCAAAATCGAAGATTTTTGAAGTATATTGGTCAGTTGATTTTGTTATTCTGTCTTTGTTTGTTTGTAAGTTTGTTAATCAGTACAGGTCACCATTCCAAACCGATCATAATGAAACTTTACGAAGTTGTGAAGGTAGTCTCACCTGAGAAGCCCATTGATTTTTTTCGGTCAAATTTCTAAAATCTTCATTTTTCGTTCAATTGACTTGAAATTTAAACAGAATTTCCATATTGCATCACTGCATTTGGAAACCAACTGCTATAAAAGTCAAAGGTCAACTGCGGTCAAATTTCTAAAATCATCAATTTCAATCTGAAAAAGAATCAATTTTCATCCAATTGACCTGAGCTTGATTAAGACTGGAAATTTTAATCTTGATGAAATGGACAATTTGATGTATCCATGGCAACCTTTGGAGAGGGGGGTGGATTTTGCAAGTATCTTGCTCTGCACAACGTCTTTTTCTTGTTTGTCCACACAGAACATGAGTGTTTTCTCTACATTCGCTTGTCGGATCGACACAAATTTTCATTAAAGGAGCGACCACTCGGCAGAATATTTTGATGATAATTATGAATCATAGGTCATGGGGTGTGAAGCCATGTTGGAAAAAAGAAAACTTTGGACTTTTGCATCTTTAAAACCGCACAAGGAAAATTTGAAACTTGGCACATGGCAAGTACTCATGGGGAATGTGATTTGTTTCTTTAATGATGTCATCGGTGTCTGTTATGACATCATGATTTTATACATAGAACGCTACATCCGATAAGTATGAATTTTCGCGATAAATTGGTCCACAGAAAAAAAAAATTGATGTTATCAATCATGTGGTTAAGCAGCCATATTGTTTTTGCCAAAATAAAACCTTAAAATATCTTCTCTGAAACAGCTGATCAGATCAAGGGGAAACTTTACATGTATGACCACCTATCCATGAGGAATGAAATGTTCACACACATTTATGTGATAAGCCACATGGTTGGCAGCCATATTGGATTTACCCTAAGACCTATTAAAAGCTTCTCAAGAACACTGGACAGATCAAGGGGAAATTTCACAAAAATGTTCCCCAAGTCTTAAGGATACCAAGATATTTTCAAATAATTGATAGGTCACATGGTCTGGCAGCGATAGTGGATTGAGCGAAAATCTTTAAAAAAATTATTTCTCTTGAACCGCTTCATCAATCGACATGAAACTTCACAATTATGATCTTGTAATGATATGATGGGGAATACAGGTTTTAAATTTCAACCTGATCGTCGCATGGTCTGGCATCCAGAATATTTTTTTTTTGTGTGGGTTATTATTTTTTTTAAAATTTTATATTAATTAAATTTTTTTGAAATGGCTCACTTGGCTGTGCCTGGATAGATTTGAGGGTAGAGGAGTATTAGCTGAAATGCGAATCCTATCCAGGTTCTTCCTGATGACTTCATCTTTGCTTTTTGCTTGTTCGGTTTCCTTCTGATGATTCACTGCAGAACTGTCCTATTTGGTCTTCCATTTGATGTGAATTGAATTTATTTTAATCCATTCTGAATTCAATTGAATATAATAAACATAATGGGTCAAGTCAAGTGTCTGATGAAAGTGGTGTTGCATCAAAGTGAGATCTTGGTACCCAGTCATCACTGCACAGTAGTTATAAAGTGGCAGTTTAATTGTCTCTTGGTACCCGGTCATCACTGCCAGTAGTTATAAAGTGGCGTTGTAATTGTCTCATTAATTACATAACACACCTGTACACAAAATGCACCACACAAAACAAGTCCTGGTGAGGGTCTGCAATCTCTGATTGCTCTTTTTCTTGTTTCCCATTATATTTGTAGTTTGAGTATGGCATACAAATCTTTGATTCCCCATTCCCCATTTCCCTTGCCATATGAACATTCCCTCTCCCTTCCCTGTTGTTGTATGATGTATAGGTATTGTTGGTTTTCCCTCCTCCCCCCCCCCAATCTTTCTTATATACCACTACCTCTCCTTCCTTTTATTATTTTTCTCAATTTCACCCCTCATTATCTAATCCCCTGTTTCCACCTCCTTTAATATTATCGAAGAAAGATGTGTACACAGAATGTAATATCTAATTTTTTTTTTTTTTTTGGCAGGACCCACGCAAATTTCAGTCATGGAAGACTCAACGGGGGCCTCTGTGTGAGGGTTGGCGGGACACGTTTACCCCTATAATGTGCTCCTACAAGCTCACTACAGTCAAGTTTGAAGTTTGGGGTCTGCAAACTCGTGTTGAACAGTTTGTACATAAGGTGATTAGCCCCCTCCGCCCGCACAGCGGGAGACAAGGTTTTTCAATCGCTTGCGTGTCTCTGTGTCTGTCTGCCTGTCGGTCAACTTCAATTTCACCATTTGAGCTTTTGTCATCAAATTTTCAACAAAACCTTATAAGGATATGGAGAAGACTAATTAATAATTGGGTCAAAATGTTAAAGGGAAAATTCACAGTAAGTAGAAATGGGCCTTATTAGCCCATCAGCTGTGATGCACCTGGGTTTTGTCATTGCTTCAGTGTTTGTTTATTTATTTATTCACCATTTAACTTATTCAGTGCGTCTGTCAGGCCATAACCATTTTTTCCCATTTGAGCTTTTATCAGACCTTTATGGACAATACTAATGAATAAAATGTACACTTTTGTTTTTTTCTTTTCATGATTTATTTATTTACTGTTTTTTTTTGCTGCTGTTTTCATCAAGTTTTTAGTTTGAATACGAAGTGGACACGGACTGGCTGTGCATTTTAAGATGCTTTATAACTACCCCACACACGCAAAGTAAAAAGCGGGGTGAAGCAATTGGTTCACTTTGTCTGTCTCTGCAAACATCAGTTTTGGATCGAGGAACAACTTTATTTTAATTGAATGTTATATTTTTGAACACGAATTGCAAAACTAACTTTTAGTTGAGCACTACTTTGGCTCTGAATTTGTCCTGATTGTGCCTGTGTGTAGAGGAGTTGGAATTTTTACCTGCGGCGTGTCACAGGTCTACAAGGGCTCCGCATTGCTGCTGCTGCTGCTGTTCTTGTTGGGTTCGATTTTTGAAATGTGCATCCATCGGTCGGACAACTTCTGGACCCCACCCACATTTGTCACTTGACTCCACCCACTATGGCACCCAGGCAAAATAATATGGCCACCATCTTGGTTTTCTTTTGGCCCTAAAACATCAGACATGTAGGCGTTTGCTGATTATACACTGCCCATGTTTATTGCGTCAGATTTCCATTGGCTGTGTTTGAGTCGAGTGTTACTCATGACGAAGGACTCCAAAAATAAATTTGATTTGAAATAAATATTATTAGTAAGATTTAATCAAGGGTCACGTATGTTTAATCGAGTGTAGTTATATTCTGTAATCAAGCATTGCATTAAGTTTTGTATATTACTAAAATAAAAATAATCTAGGCATTACGTAATTTTTGAAGAGCCCTACATTGGGGTTAAACAATCTGTGATCTTGTGACGAATCAGCTCATTCTGATGTAACCGTGGAGGAGGTTGACATGGATGGGAGGTGTCGAGTTAATCTTTTAATAGCACATTAAATACGTTTCCCAATCGGATTTTGTCGCAGGTTGTGACCACAGAGTGGTCATTCTTGTTTTATCCTGCGTGCCTGTGTGGCAGTCAAACAAAATTGAAAATCATTGCAAAAGGCAAAGTTTTTTTTTATTTTTTTTATTTTAGCCAACATCAAAAAGGACACAAACAACAAGCACAAAGAACTAATGTAACATGGAACATAATGTGGTGTGAAAGACGCTGCATCAACAGCAGAAAACTTTGGGATTTTTTTTTCTACAACCTTTAAAATCTTTATTTTATTTCAATTAAGTTATACACTTGAACAGGGTAGAACACAAATCGCCTTTTTGGTACTTTCAAAAACCTTTCGTTTCGCAGTACTCAGACAATATATTATGGAATTTTACATAATCTCAACCAATCAAATTTTCCTCGGACACCGCCCACGTCGTTTTTTTTTCTTTTCTCAAGACTGCATGGGTTCTATGAACCCTCTGGTTACCTCTGCCACCAAAGGTGAAGGAGGTTATGTTTTCCCCCTCTCTGTTTGACTGTGTGCAGGATATCTCAAAAAGTTGTGCAGCAATCTGAATGAAATTTGGTGGGCAGGTTGGGTGTGTGACAAGGACTAACTGATTAGATTTTGGTGAAGATTCAGAACCGTCTACAACAAAAATAATTTTTTAAGTGATTCTTCACCATTGAGAGATAGGGCTAAACTAATATGTAGCATGATGTCTCAAAAAGTTGTGGATGGATTTGAATGAAACTTGGTGTGGTGAACAAGTTGGGTGAGTGACCACGACAAATTGATTTGATTTTGGTGAAGATCCAAATTCGGATCTGGACACGCGAATTATTTAATGTTTAAAGTGGTTCTTTGCCATTGAGAGATGGGGCCAAAAATGATTTGTAGCATGATATTTCAAAAATGTATTGGGCCCAATATGTTCTTGTGGATCAGGAATTACGTGGTGGAGGTATGCGCTCCACTGAGTGCCCTTCTAGTTTGATATGTATTACTTTCACTTCTTCCTTACCCTGAATTGTAAGGGCAAAGAGCCAACTTTCATATTCTGAGCAAGAATCATACTCTAAAACTCATCCTTCTGTCACAAGATGGCAATGACATTGAGAGCCTTTGATTCCCTGAGCTCAAGGAAGATGGGATGGGAAGCAACAGCACCAGTTCATAGGGCCAAGGGGGGAGCCCTATTCCATGACATTTTGGATGAAGCTCTTGACAACTGTTTAAAGGATGGCAGAGGAAGTATTTGTACCTGTGGATATTTCTGAGGCATAGGTTGGCTTTGGAGGCCATCTTGGAGATGTGATCCTCCCTTGACAGGTTATGGATGATGGTGAAACACCAGAGCTCAAGAGACCACAGTCATAAGTAGATAATAAATGGAGTTTCTGGGACACCCATTCAAATGAATGGGGGAAAAGGGAAAAACTTTCTGACTCACGCCCCAAAAGCTCAAAATAGGAGACCGATTTTCTCCAGCATTCCTCCTTTCCCTCCATACAAGCAATGTAAAATTGAGATGAACGATTGAGACTTACTGATTAAAGCATTTCTTCCCCCCCCCCCCAACATAATCACAGTCCTTTTATATTTTCATTCCACTCAAAGAGCGAACCAACGCATATTTTAGGGAATAACTTGATTTTCTTATAATATTCATTTCCATCGAGTATATTCACAAAGAATAACTTGGTTCTTGCTTTAAGTGTCTTTGTTGTGCAGAAATGAAATGATAAACTTCTCTTAATGCTCTTATTTGACCACCTCCTGAGCCCACATATCATTTTGAGATTGCAGTAAATGTTTTTTCATTGTTCAAAGATAACCATCAAAGTTTTCAGTCCATTCAAGGATATTAATTTTTTTCTTCACATCCTCCAACTTATTTGTAATTAAATTTATCCGCTTTTGTGTTTATCTACTTTTACCCCAGTTATTTCTTCAATAAGACTTATTTGATATTTCTCACATTCTTTATGTTTCCAATTTAAATACCAAGGCTGATTACATCTCCACTCTTTGGTTTGGTTATTGCTTGGTTCTATCATTTATAAATCAGTAACAAGATGACTGTAGCCTGTTAAAATTCCCCAACATTATCGTAACACTTATACTTATAACCATAAGGGAGACTATTGATTCTTCTCCAAAATATATCTTTTATCATCAAAAGCTCCGAATGCTTTCTTATTTATCTCTTCTGTATATAATTTATGTTTATAACTTCTTATTGTATTCATTTTTCTGTACTCTTCCTTCTTTGAGGTTAAACAGTTGTAATAATGTTTAAAGTTTTTGTTTCCTTGATTATATATTTCTTTATTCCCTTTAGCTTCTTATCACCCCTTTCAATGTTATTATTATCAATATGCGGAAAAGCATAAGACTTTGTCTCAATTCTATAAATTCACTCATGACATTCCCACCCAATTCATCTTTAAACTTACCAATAACCTTTTTATTCTTTGATGAAAACAACACATCACCTGACTTATAATTACTTGTATCATATATATCAATATTATCATCGTATCCTCATATACATCACTTGTCTTAATTTCTAATTTAAAACTATCTGTATCCATATATAACAATGACACATTATCCTTGTACTTTGATTTTAAATCATTATAGTAATAGTTACACATTAACTACTTTGACAAGTCAAAGATTGTTGTTCCTATATAATAGGTTTATCCATTTCAATACTTCTCTTTTTTCAAATGAATAGCACAAAAGTTCTCTGAAAACACCTCCGCTCATTCAAAACTTGGTCTATTAATTAACTTTGAATCCTGTTTCCAAGATGTAGCAAGTCTTATGTTTTGTCGATTCCCAACATTTTCCATAGTCTTTCCAAATACAGCATTATTCATTAATTTATAAAAGTCCTTCTCAAATCTGTTTTTGCTTCTGTTCTCCTTTTTGTATTAAATCAATATACTTCTTTAACCAATGACTTTGTTTAAATTTCAAAATCCGATGAATTTTTCTCACTCTCAACCAGCAGATAAATATTGTCTCAAGTTCCTTTGATGCAAAACATAACTTTCTTATCATTTAATGTAGTAAGTAGTTTTTCTGTCAATTTGCCTTTTATATTAAATGACTGTTGGTAATCACTTAACCATTCATTTCTTAGACTTTCTATATCAGGGGCATAAGTTAGGTCTTCATGGTTGTGATAAAGTTCTTCTGGATGTTTTAAATCAACCTCCAAATAATATCCAACTTCAGCTTCATCCAATTATTTTTGAGAGGAGACAATAATGTCTTGTAAAACTTTTTCATCATATTTTTCTTTAACCATTTAAGTTTTCCATAAGGTAAAGATTGCAACATAGCCCACCCATACAAATTGTTAGCATCATAATACATCAGGTAAGGGTTGTCCTCATTCTTATTATAATCAGAAAGATATTTGTTATTTGCTTTAGCACATCTCTTGGAACATACTTGAGATATTCCTCCTCCTTTGAGCCTTCTCTATCATTAAAAGCATATCTATTATCACTGATTAATTCCAAATTCTGTTTTGTCATTTTTAACGTAGCACTCCAAGCCAAACCCGGGGCTGTGTAATAGTGAGTGGGGTCTAATCCATAAGAATTTTTATTATGACAGACTGTTCTAAAAGTTTCAAACACATCAGTCAATAACAATACATCAGTTTTAAGATACAAATCATGATATTCTCCAAGATTCTTTCTATTAAACTTCTTCCAAACCTTTTTAGCTTGTGTATAATATCTATTGGAAATATGAGTTTTATTCAACTTGCGATAGAAACTTTCCCTTGAAGGAAGTTGTGTTTCTTTAAACTTCTCAAATGAATCCATTTAGTCATACGGATATATTCCTTTTGTGATAGATCAATCTCTTCTTGATTTGAGAAATGTGATTTAGATTTGTTAAGTTTTCAATATTTGATGCTAAGTTAGATAATGGACTTGCCATAAACTTGTATGTGTCAAGAAATCTGATATGGGTTATGGGGATGTATAAATTGTTTTTGTGAATGAGATGTATTTTTAATCTGTGTTAGGAATGGCAGAAATATCTCCAGATGTCTTTGAAAGTTCATTCATAAATTGATGTGTGTCATAGTGAGCATTGTTGTGAAGAAAGACAGGAATAAAGTTTGGGGGCTTGTAATTAAGATGACATGGGAATGAGCTGGACCTCTATATTTTCCAGTAAGATGACAATGATCCCTAACTTTGACCTCTCCCTCAATTTTCTCTGCACAAATATGACAGATACTGTTCTTTCTAAATTCCTTTTTCTCTCCCTTTGTTAATGACATGCTTTATAGGTTTTCACCATTATTTCTCTTAGTCTTATGCAGTCTTTTTCCAATCGTCTTACAAACTCCTCTGAGGCATCTTCTCCTCTTTAAAGTTCTAACTTGTTGAATTCATTGCCAACAGATGATTTGATATAATAGCAGAAACCACAAGGAGTATGTTTTTGATATTTATTTGTGTATGATTTATTTGGATTTGGAGAAATGGTATCGATCTTTTCAAGGATACTTTCAAAATCGGCATATATCACAAACGGATGTTTATTGATTTGTTAAAAACTTTGAATGATATGTTTGAACCTGCTTTTGGTAATTTGATTACGGTTGATTTATGATTACTACAATATTTTGAATGTTGATTTAATCGTTCTTTTGTATGAAGGAGTTGAGACATCTCTTACAAGGATACGTTTTACATTTCTCTTTTATAGTTGTGATTTGGTTAATCTTGATAAATTTTTGATGAAAGCATAATGTGATTTTTTTTCTTTGAAGTAAAGTAGAGAAGGTGAATTTGTGTTTCATCATTTTATAGTTGTTTGAAAATTTTAATATCTGAACTTTGTTGTATCCGTTAATCCATATACATTAACAGATAGATTATTCATTTTCTCAATTTAGGAATACTCTCAATGACATTGGAAACTTAAATCTTTGATATTTAATGTATTCTTGTATTTCTTATAATGTTCAACCTTTCAGGTTTCCATTGTGGCGGATGTAACTGAGCAAGAACAAACCATAGAAACATTTATTATCTTTGTTTTGAATATTAACAACCGCTTTCTAAGTTTATTTTTTTGGTAAATCAACATAAGGAGAAGCTTGAAGAGGATCTCATTTTAAGATGTGTACATCTAAAAAGATTATTTTTGTGATAGTAAATCCACTACCTACTACAGTGTTACCAACATCTTGTTCTTGTCTCTGGAGTTCATCGTAAACATCACATTACAAAATCTTGAAATGATGAGATAAAGTGAGGGTTTGTTCCTCATATAGGGAATAGTTTCATCACCTTCTCTTACCATATTCAATTTTACTCCCATATAAACTTAAAGTTTTCATTTCACTTAATGTGTTCTTAATTGTAGTTTCAATACTTTTTAACATATCAACAGCTTCCATGATTGAAGATGGTCCAGGGTCTTGAAGGGAAACAATCTTATTTTTATATGTCCTTTAAATGCCCCATCGGTGTTTTCTATGGGGAATTTAGTGGCACCTTCCTTCTTCATTGTTCTTGCTTGCGTGATTGAAGGTATTTGTGATAGATGTGATAATGATATTCTTAAAAAAATTATAATAATGTTTTGTTTCTTCGGCAAGTGGAGATATTTGTCTGAAAAAATTGAATGTGTGTTTGTTGGTTTGATGGTGTTTTTTTATAACATTTATATTCATGATTACAAGCATCGCAGTTCATTGTATTCACCATATTTATATAACAAAACTTTGCTTAAAATAAAATTTTCTTGATGAAAATTCTGTTTAATTATAGGTGAATATGTGCTTTGAAACAGTTTATCCTCAACATTTTTCACTTAATAAATACAATGTATCAAGACACAAAAGACAATTTTCAATCAACCTCTTCATTTGTAAAAGAACTGAGAAATATGTTGAGGATGTAAATTGAATAAAGATAAATATAACAACTATTGGATAAAAACAATTATGGTGAATAATATGAGTTCTTCAATTTCCTTCAGTGGAAGGGCTTTTAGTATATCTGGAAGAACATCAATTAAAGTAGCTCTAAACAAAAGTTTCTCCTCTCCTTCTGGCAATATATTCAAAACTAGAAAAAGCAATGAACAAGAAAAGTATCAAAAAAGAAAACCTTATGGATGAAAAGCTTTAGAAAGAAAAGATAAGACCATCTCTATATGCAAGGAGAATTTGTATTTTTTTTCAACACCCTAAAGATGGTT
>CM068958.1:139268586-139283546 GCA_035128595.1 Eptatretus atami
CGTCACTATTGATGATTATTCTCAGCAAGCACAAGTTTATATGTAGTGTTCGGGCTGTTTGTGATTGTGCACTCCCATTTTGCCATTACGATTGACAGCTGTAATAATATCTAATTGCTGAAATTGTTTGCTCTGGTTGCACAGGATTATCAAATGAACGAGCCAAGGTAATGTTCCAATAAAACGAAGTAAGTGAGAAGTGAAAAGGGACAGCTAGAGAAACACTAGCTCCACATTGTAAGCCCTTCGTCAGATGGAGAACGAAACCTAATTTCCTTTTGTGTATCAAAAAAAAAAAGGTCTAATTTGGTAAAATAATGAAGAACGCAATGATAACAGTGCTCAACATGGTGGTAAAGCTTTACAGGCATTCCATGTGATGTAATGTCCTCAAGCGATTGTCTGTTTGACGTAGCATTCGCTCTTTGTCATTGTGTTGAATCAAATGGTGAGCAAAATGACTTGTACATATGGCTGTCAATTCATCTGAACAAGTGTTGCTCTTTGTCGACATGACACATGATGGAACGGGGAAATGACAAAATGTGTACACGGATTTCCAGACCCGTTTTGCATGATTCATGCAAGATGGGCGCTTTCTGTTATAAGCATTTGTGAATTTGTGGTGGTTCTTGGCATTCAAACATTCTTTTCTCCATCATACCAGTTGCAATTAAATGTGATGGATCATCCATGTCAACGTCATGGTCAAGCTCCAATCTTGCATGCACTTTAAAATGTTGTGATGAAGGATTGCAAGATTGGCACTGGCCTTTATGATCCCCTTGCTTTAAAGAAACAAAAATGCGAGGGGTGGGGGGGGGAGGGGGTTTTGTAATCGGCTCCATCTGTCCGTCTGTCCATCCATCACGCCATCTCCTATACGGTCATGCAGAAATTCACCAAACTTGATAGCTATGATCACCACATGGCAAAAAGGTGTGAGCAGGATCGTTTTTGACCTGGCCCCCTGGCCCCCTGGGACCCTTGGATGGGTCAAAAGGTCAACCAACAAAAAATGCAATTCCAGGCATATTTTAAAACATTTTTCATTAAACTTTGTGTATGCAATGAACATTGGGGGATGCATTAAATATGTAGCACTTTTTTTTTTATTTGAACCTGAGTTTATGCCCCAGGGAGTGGGGACTTGGGGTCACAAGGGTCAAAACCAGATTTTTATTTATTTATTTTATTTTATTTTATTTTTAACTCAAATTTGATATTGGGTCATTCTTGGTGGAACTCTCTGCCATCTTTCATTACCCCAACCACCAAAGGTGGACAGAGGTTTTGTATTCACCCCTGTTTGTCTGTCTGTCCTTTTTGTATCAACAGTCAAGGCTCATGGAAGAGCGAGATTACTGAACGGATCAGGACGCAACATAACAAAAGGAACAACAGCAGGAGAGGGCGGAAATGTCAACAGCAAGGCAGAGGGAGAAAATAAACGTAGATGGACAAACAAGGGATGCAGGTAACGATGAAGGGTAGGGCAAGTTGCTTGTGTATCCATGCTGTCAAAATTTTGAGAGGTGTGGGCGGGTGTTTTGACGGGTGCAGAAAAGGTCATGGTTTTGGATGGGGGATGATTTGAGATGGTGGTGAACAGCTGTCTTGAAGACCTTGAGGAAAGAATGAGATTGAAGAGAGTGTGGAAGTTGGTTCCTCAGGTGAGGAAAAACCGAAACAAATAAGTGGGCGTCAGCAGTGGTTCAGAATTTTGGCTGTTTAACTATGAGGGTGCTGCTGGTGGACCACGTGCATCCTTCCAATACCTGGCGGGGTGGGGAGGTGGTGACAAAACACGGAGAGGGCATAGGGTGAAATACCGGAATAGCAGTGGAAGAAACAGAGACCACCAATCGACCTGTCTGATAGTGTGGTGATAGGCCCGAAGACTCGGCCAGTCGCCAGAACACGAACACGTGTGGTCCAGTCGCCAGAACACTGCAAGACGGGTGGCGAGGAGGGGTCGTAGGAAGAACGATCCGGGTGTTTGGTACGGGGCCCGGGTGTGCATTTGGGCTCATGAGAGGGGACCGGTGGGTGGCAGGTGTGCATTACTATTCGGCATGCAGACTGCACTCGGAACACGTTCGGTGCCAGGGTCCTGTTTCATACCCTGTGTTGAGCTCCAGGCTGTGTCAAGCCGGATGGGCCCAATAGAGCCCATCTATGACAAGAGGTCGCGTGGTTGAGTTATTGGCGTTCACGGTCAATTAGCGACCCACAGCGTCATGAAGTTATTCGTGTGCAACGGCCTGTGATTCCGGAGAGTCTGGTGGGAACCCGAGGTAGCTTCCCCCCTTGTGGTCTTCTCTCCCCCAACCCCGGGTCTGCAACAACATAAATAAATGAAAAAAAGAAAGAAACTCTCTCTCTTTCGAGCGCAGCCTGTGGTTGCTGGTTGCATCATTGGTTGGGACACGGCTATGCCACTGATGCAGTGTCCCCCTTACCAGTACACTGGTACTCATTTTGCTGACCTCGGAAGGATGACGGGCTGAGTCAACCTCCTGGTATATTAATTCAGCGGCCAACGGGAATTTAACTCAGGACCCAAGGATCCCAAGCCGCCACCCTAACCACTAAGTCAAAACCAGGCTGAGAAAGAAACTAGATAAATGAAAAATCAAATGCAGGTGAGCAACCCGAGACCGGGAAGCACGACGTGGCGCGTGTGCGTGCCGTGCGTGTGCGTTCATATTATATAAATAATATCTGTGGTAAAACTGCATAATCTGCAAAGAACAACAGTTTGTCTGTCACCCAGACGATTGTTCCCGTGAATGCAAACCAATCAACCAGAAGGCACTGATGTGATCGGTGGGTAATTCAAATATGTGGAACATGACGAGTGCTCCAATGGACATAAAGTCCTGCAGCAATTGATGTGTAAATGACGAATGTGGTCATCATTGGTTAGATATTTATATGGTATGCCGTCCTGATGAGGGTAAATAATCCCAAAATCCAGATAGGCGGCTCCGTTTGATGTTAAACAATGTTGACCATACAATCTCTGTATGTTTGACCGAGTCGCCGGGCTGGACCTCCCCTGTTGGAGGCCGCTTTTGGTGTCGGACTTTATGGCTATTGGAGATTGGGAAGCCCTCGTCACGCTCCACACATTTCGATATGTACTAGCCGAAACCCGTCACAGACGGGGCACAAAATTGGTCCTTCAGTATTAATTTTGATTATCTGTCGAATGGCGTTGGTCCGTCTCGATCGGATGAAATTGAGAAATTGAAGTTACCCGGTGACCTTGACCCCTTGACCCCGTGACCTTTGACCTTGAACTTAACCCCCCCCCCCCCCCCTTGTCCGTTCTCATGTCCAAGGATCACTCATGCCAAGTTTCATCTCATTCCATCCAACGGTTCGGCCGCCTATAAAGGACGAACACACACACACATACAAACAACATATTCTATTTTTTTTAGTATAGTAGAAGAAGATATATATATATATGACAGAATATTTTTTTTTTTCAAAATTTTATTCAATTTCATCATGAATGGAAACCTTCATGATCTGGCTAACTGCTATAGAATCGGCATTTCTCCTGAGCATAGAAGGCACTTGAACAATCCTTCATTCTAATTTTACAAAAGTGCAAACTTCAGGGTATCTGAATAATAGTGTGTGCACAATCTTCTGAGGTTCAAATCGTCAGAGAACCAAGAATATTCCAAGTGGTTTAGGATGCTTGAAGATGTAGCTGTGCCGTAATTTCATCATTTAGAGCAATTGGTTTCTTAGTTTATGGACTTTTCAAGCATTACTCTCCTATATCCTGATCAACACCCCCCCCCCAAATACTGCCAATATTCCCAAAATCTAGCAACACTGAATGCACCATAACACATATTAAGTACAATATTTTATATATGAGGAAAAAGCAAGTGTTCTCTTTGGTGCTGGAAAAATACATCATCCACGAAGGTCGACAAATATTGGTTGAAAGATCCATATTTAATAGCAGACATTCTGCTGCCAATAGAAAGCATCAGTCACGCACTACAAAGCAGACGTCTGCTTTTGATAATGTTAAGCATGACTTTTACCATCTGCACTCCATCACTCAGGTTTTTGAGGCCGACAAGCAATCAATCGTATTTGTTGTTGAGTTAAAAGGCTGTTGTGCAAGTGTGTTGGCCTATTTTGTGCCTTTGTTATGATGTATTGAAGATCTCGTTTTGTTTTGATTTCATTTTGGCTGAATCTGTGTGTGATTCCAGTCCTTAAACACAAAAACATCGTATTACAGTTTTTTTTCTCCTCCTCCCTCTTACCCTACCCTCATCCCCACCCCATCACTTTGCTTTGAACCTCACTACCATTTCATCTCTGCATGGGAGATTCTGATGTTGAAAATGAATAATGGATAAATATATATATATATAATATTATATTATGATGTGTGTATATACAGTATGTATACATGTCTATATATGTATGTAAAGATATATATGTGTGTTCTACCTTTGTCGCATGACAACTCTTATATGATCGTAATATAAACTTTCTTTAGCATCAGCTGGCCTGCCCACTCATGGTTATGATATCCAAATTGCTGGTGTAGGTTGCTTCACTAATGCTAAGATTTTTATTTATTTTTGAAGTGTTCACTGATTCATACCGTTATTTTGATGCAGACACCCCCACTCCCCCAGATTTCTCAAAATAAGCTTTGCTCTTGATCTTATATAAAAGCAAAGAAAATGAGATTTTAAAAAACAGGTTGAGTATGAGATTTTAAAAATTGAGCAATGAACAGTGACAAGCCAACCAAAGGTTTCTACGATGAAGAAAGCAATGTAGATGTGATAAAAGCTGAGTGTGGCTTCCATATCAGACTCTGTGGCATAATGGTTCGAGCATCTGCTGAGTCTGGGAGGTCGGCGATTCAAACCCGACCCCCATTCTGATACGATGCCAGCAGGAAGCATTACATTCCAGAGCACATCGCCTATATGCTTCGGATATATGCCGGTTGTCATGTCTGCATTTCAGTTGTGGACGTTAAAGAATGCAAAACTGACTCAATCTGATGGCTTCTTCTTTTTGATCTTCTGCAGGCCATTCGAGACATCCTATTGGCGGGACACAGACAAGCTTTTGCCTGGATTGATGAATGGCATGGTAAGACTTGCAACCTTGGAGTATTTTGTTTATGGGGCCAGGAAGGTGTTAGCTATTGCCATGAGGCAAGTATGACTCGCAGTGCTCCCATGAATAGCAAATCATCCCCATAACTTATGGGCCTCATTTCGTATTTTGCTTGATTCCATATAGGCATTTTTTTTTTTTGTCAAGCCTGAATTTTCTCTCTTTACTTTAGCATCTTCAAAAGCAGCAGGGTGAGAGCAAACGTTCAAACACCCAAACCCTTTCATTCAAAACGCAAATGCTTACAACCGTTTTACTCTTTGTTTTTCTCTTATGCAATTGAGTGGTCCACACGTCGAGTGTCGGAGCTATGGGCTGAAGCGGCTGGCTTGCCATTTGCTTCTTTTGTGCAATTGCTGCCTCTTGTATGCTTAGCAGCTGTTTTGGACACTGCTTGAATGAAGCAAAAGACTCGCACGAATGTTTGTTTAATGAGCACACTGGAACAATGTGTGACCCCAAAAAACATCCACTCGGAGACACTTTGAGAGAGAAGAGAGAAAGTTTCTCTGAAAGAAGCAAGGAGAGAGGTGGTGGGGGAAGAAAAGCAAAAGGAGCATTGATTATATTAATGTGGGTGTTTATAGAAAACCCAAGAGGGTAATATTGGTGAGGGGGGGGGGGGGGCGGATGCACACAAATCTGTCTTGCCCAACCGCTTTTTTGATGACCGGACAAACGACGTATAAACTGGGGGAAGGATTTCGACTCTTTTGGTAACTGGCCAAAGGGCCGACAAAATGTCGACCGTGTCAAATCTCAGACCGTGTCAAGAATAACCAAACTTCCGACATCTTTGATTTTTGTTCCTTTCACATATATATATATATATATATATATATATATATATATATATATATATATATATATATATATATATATATATATATATACGTATATACACATTTTAATTTTTTTTTCACTATAATTTGTGCTTTCTTTTTTTTTTTCTTTTTCCATTTTCCACCTTTATTGCTGATTTACTCAGTTTCTCTTTCTTATCTTTCTGTCTTGGGAGAAGCAAATTCGTGCCAAAAAAATAAATAAATAATTATTAGCCTCACTTGGCTGTGCCTGGATGGGTTTGAGGGTAGAGTAAGGCCTAAGTCACATTTGCCACGGCGGCCGTGGGGTCTCCAAAATCTACGCCCACTAGCAATTATACGGCGGCCGCAGTATTTCCACGGTCACACAATGTAGCAGTCACATATGTTTTTTTATTTTTCGGGGAGCCGCACGGCGTATTTAGAAATTGTGGAGACCGAAAACGTGGGGTTGCCGTGCGGTCTTTGATTTGATGTCGCAGGTGACCTTAAGGGGGCCCTGCGGCGGCCATAGAATTTTCAAGGCAGATGCAAGGTAGCCTCAAGGTGCCCGCAAGGCGACCGCAGGGGGGCCCTAAGGCGAACGTGCGGCCAGACGGACGGTAACGAGTGGGTTAATTTATTTTATTTTATTTTTTTACCAGTTTTTTTTTTTCGGCATGTCGAATTGCTACGGCGAACGTAGAAATGAAAAAAGTTATAACTCCGCATTATAATTCCACGGCGACCCCTATGGCCTGTAAAAGATAGCCAAACGGCGTAGGGCCACCCTGAGGCCACCGCAGAAACTCTGCGGCCGCCGCACGTTTCTGTCAATTCAGAGGGCGTACGGCCGCCGTATCCTCGCCGTAGAGCAAATGTGAATTGGGCCTTACAGCTGAAACTCAAATCCTATCCATGTTCGTTCTGATGACTGTCTTCGCTCTGCTTATTCGGGTTTCCTCTGACTCCAATGCAGTATTTGGTCTTTCCATTGATCAACATTTGTCTGAGAAAATTAAAATTTCCAAGCCATTTTAACACTCGATATTAAACAATTGCTTTGAATATAAGTTTTTCATACAGGTATTTAATAACCAAACTTGTGTAGTTTTTTTTGTTTGTTTGTTTTTTATCCCCCGCCGCACGGCGTGGCGGAGGGGGAATATTGTTGTCACCCAGGTCGTCCGGCTGTCCGTCCGTCCATCCGGGCGTCAACATTTATAGCTGTGAGTGCGATAACTCATAAACTGTTCGCCATATCGATTTGAAATTTGAGTCACACATGTACCACCTGAAAAGGAAGAACCCTATTGATTTTGGGCGTGGCCGGATCCAAGATGGCCGACTGGGGTGGCCATCTTGAAAAAATGTTTTTTGTAATAAATGGAAAACCGCTTATCTGATTTCAATTATTTTTGTTTACTACGTTCCTCACCCCTGGGGAACTTTTTCGAGATGATGATCAAATGGTGTCTTGTTTCCAATTCACCTCCCTCATTATCTGGAATATGTATGACCTTTTTCATTCAATGGCGGGGGATTCCCCATCTCTGATGGTATATTTACTACAATGTCGGGGCTCGTGGAAGAGCAAGAACAAAGAACGGATCGGGACTCAACAGAAAGAGGGGGAAAACACTACCAGCAGGACCGAGGGACATGGGTAAGAATGAGGAGTTGAGGAGGATGCAGAGGGTGGACAAGATTGATACAGAAGGAAACTCTCTTAGGAAATAAGACCTGGAAATTGGAAGGACATTGGTTTGGATTGGGAAGGGATTAACTGGGGTAGAGATCATCATGGTTTTGGGTGGGGGATGATCTGAGATGGTGTTGAACATCTGTCTTAAATACTTGTAGGAGAGAATGAGATTGAATAGAATGTTAAAGTTAGTTCCACAGGCAGGAAAAAAAACAGGAGGAATGAATGAGTGGAGGTGAGCAATGATTCTGGGTTTTGGAAGGTTCACCAGAAGGGGATTGATGGTGGACCATTTGCTCCCTGCAGAAACCTGTGGGTTGGGGGGGGGACAAAGCATTAAAAGGGAAGAGGATGCAAGACCAGAAAGGATGTGGAAGAAGACAGAGAGACTACCGACCTGTCTGCGATGAGACAGTCATCGGCCCAAAGACTTAACTTTATTGCAAGAGATTCCAATGATCTTGAAGGCCTTGGTTGCCACGGCATCACGCTGGTAAGGGCAGGGGCACCAGCCCAGAGGGAAGAGGAGTACTTTATGAAGTTGTGTATGAAGGCCTTGTGGGTGGATGAGAGTTCAAGTGTGCCAAGGAAGGACTTTGCACGATGGAGGATGCCAAGTCAGCAGCTGACTTTCGAGGCCAACTCTGAAATGTGGTTATTGCCCAAGAAAGATCATGTCTGATAGTGAGACTCGTGTTTGAGAGACTGAACTTCAAAAGGATTTGTAAGAAAGTAGATGGGAGGGTTTGCCACCAGGAAGGACGCAGGCATATTCCAAGTGTTTGACCAGCTTGTGATTTTATCGAGTACTGGAGAGAGGGAAGAGGCTGCTGCCTTGCTAACTGAAGGTTGCGGAACGTCACAACAGAGGGTGGAGTCATCAGCAAATGGGTAATTAAAGAAGATTTTCCAAAGAGTTAGAGAGATTGTTGATTAAGATTAGGTATAGGATGTGGCCTAGAACACTGCCTTTGGGCACTCCAACCTTAACATGGAAAGGAGATTAAAAGATTTTGAGAGCCATATGTTGGTTACAAGAGTTGAGGAAGTCAATAACCTAAGAGTGGAATTGGCCTTGGATTCCATAGGCCGAGAGTTTGTGGGGCAAGGCTGCCAGACTGTATCGAATGCTCGAGATGTGTCGAGAGAGAAGGCCCTGATTTCATGTGTGACATTGATGGCTTCTATCCATTGTTGGGAGAGTAGAAGCAACATGACCAAGGTAGTGACCTGAGATGTAAATTGGGGATCGGAGATGAAGTTAATGGAGAAAAGGAAGGATTTAATTTCAACTGCGATGATGGATTCCATGACCTTGTTGATGGTTGGAAGTATGTTAATAGGTCTGTCGCTAAAGGTAATGGTTTTTGTATGTTTTTTTTTTAATGTAATGTGGTGTTTGCTGACTTCCAAGCAGATGGAAGATGATCCAGGGCAAATGATCAGGCTAAAAGGGCAGAAAAAGGATCTGCATGAACAGCAGAGCAGGTTTTAGGTCACATGTGCTGATGCTGTCCGGTCCATTTGTAGAATCAGAGTTGAGGGTTGCCAGAAACTTCTCCACCTTCTCAGGTGCAAAATACAGAGTCTAGGAACAGTTGGATGTGACTGAGTAGGGTTGGTACAGAGTGAGGGATCATGGACACTAGATTTGGAAGCAAACTTAGAATGGAAGCATTTGGCCTTCTCACGAGTGGAGTCTGAGGTGGTTCTATTTGAAGCGAGGGAAGGGATTGAGGGGGAGCATACTTCCGACAGAATTATCAAGGTGTCATCAGGTTTTAGATTACGGAGACAAGTTTGAAAGCCCAATCTTCTGCCTCTCGTGCGAGTGGACACACTTATTGTGGGCTTTGTGGAATTATCTAATGCCTTTGGTTGGATTTGCCTTCCAGGAACAGAAGGCAAGTTGTTTCAAAGCAACAGCCTCACCACAGGATCCATTGTACCAAAGGTGGGAAGAAGGCTCGGATAACTGAAGTCAAGATGGGATGGATCTGTGCATAAGTGAGAGCAGGTTTCTGTGGAAGAATTCCCCGGTTGAATTGATATCGGGGGCAGTGGATATTGGTGACGAGACCGGCCCTGAAGTTAGATTGCTGCTTGCAATCCCTGTCGGTCTGCTTGAGTGAACTGCCAGACTCGCCGGTGCTAAGGCGGCGGCTGCGAATAGCCAGAGATGTTGACGCTCACAAGCAAGATCAGGTGAACCAATTTGAGCAGAGGAAGAGTGGGAGACATTTGTGTCATCACAAACTCCAGAAGGGAGGATATTTTTTTAATTGGGAGTAATCTGTCAAAGTTCACAGTTTGAGTCAGTCCCACGGAGTCACATTAGTCCTTTGCTGTAGTGCCATGGCTGATGAGTGCTACCAACATCCAGCCAGTTGGGATGGTGACCATTGAAGTCACCACATACGAGGAAGAGAGTTGAACTGAGTGGTTAAAAGTTGGTCATGTTGGCTGAGAGAGATGTAGATGGAGTCTTCACTGTTTGGGTGGTGGTCTAACAAACAGACAAACAATAGGTGGGGGTGGAGGGGTAATCACACAGCCAAAGGTTCTCCTGAGGGTTGGGAGGTGTAAGATCAGTACATCGTCGGTGAGAAATTTAGTTATTGATGTAAAGTGCAACTTTGCCGCTGGGGTGGGATTCAGGCCTGCCAAAACTGAGGGGTGAGGGGTGAGGGGTGGGGAGACGGAGGATGTTGAAAGAGGGGAAAACATGGAAGGGTGTGGAGCTGGAAGGATGCAGTTTTGTATAATATGTAATGGTTGGGTACTGGCACCGATGAAGGATGTGAAGGGGATTTGATTATCGTGCGCAGCCAACTTTTGCAACCTGGCCACATAGAGACAAAGACCATGGGATGGGTTGAAATCATTTTTTGAAGGCATGGAGAAAGGTGGTGCTGTAGGTACCGGAGGAGGTTGACGGACCAAGTGCTTAGATAAGATATAGGTTTGGAAAATAATCTTTATTAAGAACAACAACATATGGGGTAATCCTGATGGAGAAATAAGGAAAGTGAAGCATTTTAAAATGCTTTTAAAGGAAGAACTTCATTCAATGAATATTTAGTTTGGAGATATTGAGAAAAGGGAGAGATAAAAAATGAAGTGTACAGGAAATATAGGCAGAAGGAAATCCAGGCAGATAGGGATTGTTATGGAGTGAAAAATAAAGGGTTTTCTTTTTTGAAGGAATTAGGGGGGGGGGGTGGGAAAGAATAATGCTGAGCAGGTCGAAAGGACAACACTTGGAGAAAGAAGAAGCAGAATGAGGGACACGGCAGGAAAACAGACAAAATTTGCACGGCTGCTATCTGCGGAATAGGCCTTGAGCAACATGAAAACAAATTTGACAATATCATAAACCCTTAGATATTGTGTAGGGTAATCCGTGGTATTCAAACCTGCAATAGTTAAAACCAATTTCCTATCGTAATTAGAGGTGAGGTTCCTGATTTTCGAGAAAATGCAGGATAGAGGAAGGTCGGTGGCAGCCAAAAATATACACCACAATTGAAACTAGAGCGAAGTGTATGGCGTGCCATCGCAAATCCCCACGCTTCCCACCTCATGCAAAGTTGAAAGATGGCAAAAGTTCCACCAGGAATGACCCAATATCAAATTTTGATTAAATTTGTTTTTTTTCTTCCCATGTTGACCTTGCTCCAGGGGGTGGAACCAACAATGATACTGCTCTTGCACATTCTTGCCATGTGGTTATCAAAACTACCAAGTTTGGTGAATTCATGCACAACTGTTTAGGAGGAGATAGCGTGACAGAAAGACCAGATTGCAATATCCCCCCCCCCCCCGTTTATTTTTGGTTTTTTTTCAAAAAAGTGTGGAGATGATAAATGTGTAAAATAAGTATAAATCGGCTTTGTGATAAAGTGATGGTCTCCTGCTGCATTAAAGCACAGATTAAACGTTCAGAAGTGATTGAACTTGCTCCCTCACCCCCACCATTCATCCCCTGTTTATCTGTTAAATCGTTTTCCTTTGTAATATATCTGTCTTTTTATTTTGTAAACCAGAAAATAAATCAAATTTAAAGGAATCTCTTCTCTATAGTTTCACACTTTGGCACCATTCCATTATTGACGGTGCCCGAGAAACAACAAAAGGCTCGTGGTCCGAGATAACTCGTCGCAGCTCAGCTCAAAAACCACGATTGGCCAAATTAAGCACCGCACATTAATTTGGTGAACAGATTCATAGATTTGGATATTCAGACTTGTAATTTCTTGTACTCTGGCCAGAATGCTTCTATTATTGGAGTTTAAATATTAGGAGATTGCCAAAAATCTGGGCATCAGAGCAATACTCTGCTGCAATTGTCCATGTTGCTAATGAGCGACTTGAAATTTCCCTCAAGCCCCAAGGATTCTAGCTCAACTCTTCATCGGATAAAACTTGTTTTCTGATCTTCTCACTGTCCCCATCCGCATTTTCACGCTTACCAGAAATTCCATTTGCATCAGGAAAAGGGCAGTTTGTGCGCGCGTTCTTGAAATTTTAAATTTTGTTATGTTCTCGTTTTTTATTTTATAGAAGAAGAAAAAAAAACCAGATCTGTCATTTACTTGAGTGGGATTGCAAGATTTCCATTGACCATGCTGTGCAGGATCGGTTCTTCATTAATATTACTATTCTTATGACCTTATCTGGAATTGGAATTCTCGATAAGGTATTATCATCATGCACCGTCCGTCCGTCTCCTATTTCGACTTCTCCGGCCAAACCACTGGGCCGATCCGGCTGAAATTTGGCAGCAACGTTCCGCTCCTGACTGGTATCGGGAATTGCAAAGCTCGTTCCGGTCACGTGACTTTTTAAGCAGGTCAAAATGGTGGAGTTAGTACATTCCTTCAAAAAATGTTCTTCTCCCGACACACCAGTCGGAATACTACCAAATTTGGGTTTCAACATTAGGCCAGGGTAAGGGATGTTAAATTGTGGAGGTCATGCCGATCACACGACCGGAAGCGTGTCAAAATGGTTAACTGAGTTAATTTTTGGGAAAATCGTGTAAATCATCTTCTCCAGACCCACCGGTCAGAATGCTACCAATTTTTCATTGCAACATTAGGCCAGGGCTCAGATAAGCTACAGGTCCAGTGGTCCTATTATTTTTAGTTATAAAAAAATATTTTCTACTACGCTGATGCGGTACGCCATGCATTAGATCTGATATTTGACAGTGCACCCAAGTTCTGAATGTTTGTTGTGAATTATTATTTTTAATGGTTTCCTACATGTTCTGGTGGTAATGATCCCCAACAGCTGTTTACTGATTGACTCGATTTGACCGAAAAAGACCGAGTGAAGCTGAACTGATGCAGATGAATGTTTACCCCAGAAGTAGCAGCAGAAGCTTGGATTGCAAACTGCTTTTAAATCCCCTCAGCTGTCGATGCATTACCTCATGGCAAAGTAATACCGCACATACTTGACAGCAGTAAATTACCAAAGATCTAAGTTGCAGAAATCTGACATTCAAGGAAGTCATCGTATTCCTTTCTTTGGTTTCTTTTTCATCTATTTTCCTCACTTGTTTGTATCTAGTTTTTCAATGATGTATTCATTTTGGTTTCGAACCATTTTTTGAAATACATTCCTGAATGCCACAGGTGTATTTAGGCGCCCATTTATTTTGGTGGTAGTAGTAGTAGTAGTAGCAGTAGTAGTAGTAGTAGTAGTATTTAATTTTTCAATTATTGAATTATTTAATCTTTAGATTTTTCAACTTTTTAAATTATTAATATTTAATCTTTCCCAATTTTCAATATAATATATATATTTATATATATAATTAAAATTTGCCATTATTATTTTTTCCATTATGAGGCAGAATTTGAGGTGCTAACAATTGGCTAATATGAGTTTGCTGTACCAGGAACCATCTCCGATCTCAGCCATCTAGTTACCACGGAGTGTGGTTGCTTTCTGGGCAGCAGCTTCTGCATTATAACCAAATTAGAAAGCATCTCAAAATGCAAAGCTGGTCCACGTCTGCTTTGTTCTCGAACTAAACTTGACTGAAATCACAGTTTAAAAAAAATAGTTCTCCATATTCTCATAATAAAGGTTTGTTGAAAATTTAATGGTAAATAATAATAATAATAATCTGGCTCTCTTGCAACACAGCAGCGGCTGGGCTAATACGGCCAATTTCTACTCACTGTGACTTTGCCGTTTGACATTTTGACCCAATTATAAATGAATCTTCTAGACATGCTCATAAATTAAAGCTCTGAAAATTTAATGTCAAAAGCTCAAATGTTAAGCTTTTGTCCTGGACAGACAGACAGACAGACAGACAGACAATTGCAAAACCCGCTGTGCGGTGGATGGGCGAACTAAACAGTTTGTAACTTGTGAGCGGCCTTTTTGGATATGAACAGGCAACCAATTGTATTTGTATATTTATATACCTGAATTTAAATATATTGTCATGTATACATTTCCCGACCGCAACTGTTAATAACAAGTCTGGTGAGGAGCTGCAAAACGCTGAAGCAGTCACTTTGCGGATGGCCGGCTTGATGCCAATTTGGAGGCGACTACACACCTAAGCAGCGACGAGCAATCCCATTTCAAGTGTAGGCTGACCCTGTGCTGGTTTCTCAGGATTTTAACTGAATTTAGATCTCAGGGATTTGCCAATGCCCTGAAATTAGTGATGTGCTGGAGGCAGATTTTATCGCAGACACACACAATCCTACTATATTAAATAAGGCAATTCTCGTGTGTGCGTGTACACGTACATACATGATCTGAAAATTGGAGGAAAAAAAAAAACAGGGCTGACCTAATCTCCAATTTTTGCACATGTATTGGTCTTGTACCCAGGATCCCAGGATCAGGTCAGAGGGGGGTTGGGGGAGACGACTTGCCAATGCTCGCGAAGGGAGTTTTAAGTTTAAAAAATCCTTATTTCTTAAAACTAGAAACATTTCTTAAAAGTGAAGGACACGAGCCTGAGACATGTTTATGGATGGATCCACTGCATGAAGACAAAACGATCAAAGATGGTAATTAATAAATCCCTTGTGTTACATTAGAATATTAGGAGGCCGGACAGGCAAGGATTTCTAAATGAGCTTGGTCTTCAAAGAAACAGCTCGGAGAGCTAAGCAGTTCTGAAAGAGATGGCAACACAGTGAAGCATTCACAACAGAAGAGCAGAGCTTCAGAACCAAAAGGCATCCAAAGCAAAATGGAAAATAAAGTTGCTCCTCAGGTCTTTCTACAGTCCTCTT
>CM068958.1:139283558-139309287 GCA_035128595.1 Eptatretus atami
TTCCAACTTCTCTTGCCCCTCACGTAATGCAGCATGGTCACTTGGACGGCGCCTTCCCACTGTAATCCCAATCAGGACACATCTCGCAGCTCTGGTTAATTTCTGTACTTCTCGTAGGCAGTGGGTCCTAGTCAATGGAACACTTTGCAGCAGGGGGAGGGTCCTTCCAGGGGTCCAGCCCCAAGTGAGAACATTGACCGCACCGGCGGTAATGTCAAGTCCTCTGGCCTGAATCGACATAGAAGGGAGTGGGGAGAAAGGTGTGAACTTTGTACCACACACTGGGTGACCTCATGTGAATTACCCTCTCCAGGGTCCCTCCACCTTACTTGCCTGGTGCTCACAGGTTCAGACAGGAAAGACAGATCATGGGACACCCTTAACTCGGCTAACTTCTCTACTACAAACGCCACCACCTTCCAAAAGATTTTCAACAGGACTTAACCTAAACATGTAGGCCTTGCTCCAGGAAAAATGTCCTATGTCCAGCACACGGGTCATGGTCAGCTGAGTTACGTGTTTACTCTGTCTGTGAAACACTTTACGAACTACTTTGTACCCCACACATGTAGCAATTGGACAAAATTCTATATACTTGTGTACATGTTGAAAAAAATTTTTGACATTGTGTATCTTTTGTAAAAAAAAATTTAACACCTTAAAATCCATAAAACTCATACAATTAGTGTTGCATGCTAACATTCCTCTACTCCACTCAGTCCTTCTTTAACATTTATGTTCAATACAGAAGCATGACAATAAAAAAAAAAAACTCAATGTTTATAGTTTACTCTTGTAATATCTGTAAAGTATAATTCAGGTTATATTTGTTAGCTACTACTTGAGGCTTCCGTTAACCTTCATAAACAGTCGTATCAGAGGTCCTGCTCATGCAGACCCTATAAGCCGGAGGGTCTTTGACTCTCCCCCCCCCCCAACCTCCTACCTCCCCTGCGAATGGCTGAAATGATCCTTTACACATGAAGCTGCGAGCGAACATTGATTGTGTGCCTATCCACACTCTAATACCAGGAGACTGTCTTGCGAATTAATGTCCCCAAAGAACAGGCCAAATGCTTTCTTAAACTGGCAGTTGCTCACACAGGACGGCAGAAGGAGGTGAGGAATTGAAAATAAATACTTTTATTTTCAAAGAATATGGGGGATAAGAAAAGATGAGATATGATAAAGAAAAACGGAACATATCTGGTGGTTAACAGATACAAATGTGGCAGAAGGGAGCACGTATACAAGATTACTAACTAGAAGAACTGGAGGACTAAACCCTGCTTATGGCACCAACATACTGGACTCAAACAATAAACAAGGGCAGGCGAGGACTTGGGCAGGCATTACCTTGTGTTGGGTCCAGGACGACCCGGACAGGCTTGTGTTTTTAGGGTTGGTGTGACACGGGACGAACGCAATGAGATGTGTGTCTTATTGTCCATGTCTTATCAGCACTGCAGTAGAGAGAGAGAGAGAGAGAGAGAGAGAGAGAGAGAGAATTTGCACGCAACAGTTTTTTCCCCCTTTGGACCGCCCACGGCTGGTCTCCATTGGCCACAACACAGGACGGAAGGTGGTGCTCTGTCCCAACATCTGCCCCGGCCACATCTGGGACCTCCCCGCTGCTCAAAATTCCACTTATCTGCTTTACAAGTTCTCAGCAGAATGCCAAACCTACTCATGGCACTTTACAAACATCCACAATGTCCTGTAAAGCACATTTTTGGTGCCCTTTTCCCCCCAGTCGTCTGCCTGGCCTGGACAACAGGTATACCCTACACCATACCTCCTACCCTATTCTATTCTATGATTACAATTCCCACATTCTTGGTGCACATCTTGCATACAACTTACCTCTGACCCCTGTTAAGAGCATAAATATAATCCACTCGAACACACGGACCAAGCTATTCCAACTATGGACCCCACTCCTCCCTTTCCACATCACTACTATCAGACTCAGCTTGGGCATTCATGCTGCTACAAGGTCTGGGAGAAACGTAATGGGGATGGAACAAAATCATAGCTCAGGCATTGTCAATCGCTGCTGATTCTTCTATGCGATTGAAAATGTTTAGCAGTAGGACATGTTTTCCCCAAGGTAAATTTGTGGAAGAAGAAGAAGAAAAAGAAAAAAGCTCCGGCAAAATCAAATTTCACACTTACAAATCCAGAGTGGAAAGTATTTGATTGTGAGGTGACCCTGAAATGAATAATAAGAGAAGCTGTTATGAAGCATTTTGTATGCTGCAAATTTAAAAGCCTTTTTTTTTTTTTACAGCCGTGCACAACACGAAACCATTGCAGTGTTACCTGCCTGCTATGAAATCCTCCAATTCCATATCTCTCGCTTTAAAATGC
Source organism: Eptatretus atami (assembly GCA_035128595.1). Taxonomy (NCBI): domain Eukaryota; kingdom Metazoa; phylum Chordata; class Myxini; order Myxiniformes; family Myxinidae; genus Eptatretus; species Eptatretus atami. Next base: position 139,285,929 of record CM068958.1, read on the forward strand.
AATGTTTGTTGAAACAGATCTTGTGTCGTGCATCATGCCCAGCATAAGAAGTAGTGTTCTTTTTAGATAACGTATTGCAACCTCAGGAAGTGTTTGCATTAAAGTGTCCCCAACATTTGATGTCACAGCAAAATGCAGTTGGCAACGAGGTGAGAACTTTGCACTAAAAATCGTAAAACAATTTGCTTTAAAAAAAAAAAAAGGAAAAAGGATGAGATGTCATTTCCAAATTACATATGCAGAAAAGGGAGAAGTAAACTGTCAATAGACAATGATATGAAAAAGAAGTGTTGTGTTGTGTGGTTCTCTGATGTACCATACTCTGTATCAGAGCGTCGGTGCTGCTGTAGCAGTTTCCTGGCAATGGTTATACTGGGTAGTTTGCTTTGACCTTCCCAGCAGCAGTTAGGGCAGGAATTTGTCCACAGTGCTGGCGATAGCTCACCTACTCTTCGCAAAGTACACTGCGGGATCTTTAACGTCCACCAACTCTATGTTGCTAGATGGGACACCCGGTTTAATGTCTGTTTGAGGGATGGCACACACAATGATGGGTCCACTCTGTCTGTGAAACACCAGGATGCTGGTTTATAACCGGGTCGAGATTCGAACCCAGGCGAGACTGCTTCGAGGGGAGTATACATATCTCTCGTGTGTGAAATGTGTGTGTTCCACCCAACTTGTGACATTGCTGGTTCCATGCAAGCATCTCCATTCATCTGGCTAAATTGGCCATAGATCTCTGCAGCAAGTGCTCCATCACGAGGAATTCAATCGCTACACATTTGTGAAACGATATGTCCAGCCATTTTGTCACAATGGATTGTTGGAACAGTGCCGAGCCTGTGTTTATATTGGAGTGGATAGATGGATAGATGGATAGATGTTGCTGATAACTCATGTTCTACTGCATTCGACGCAAACGTGCGGAATCCACTGATGCTCATGAATTTTAGTGCAGCCCTCGTATGTATGTATACATACACATACAGTTCTGTGAAAAAGTTTGGGTTATAACGTTGATATTCATACTTCAGGGTAAATTCATCAAATTAATCAGTGAAAACAGTCACATGAGTTTATTATTGCAAAATTAACAGCCTTCATAGATGCGCATGAAACAAGCTGTTCAAGTAAATAACAAGAACATGTCATTTTATATTATCAGTCCATACTTTGTGGGTCTGCCCTTTGCCTTCTTGAGTGCCATCACGCTTTTACCCATGCTTCCTGTAGATGACTGAATCGCTCTTGCAGGAATATATTGTGCCAGATATCCTGTTGTACATTCCCCAGTTGTGCAAGGTTAGTTGGGTTCTTCTTGTTCTTCTTCTCTGTTTCAAGGAAATCCCATTTGGCCTCGATGGGACTCGTGTCTGGACTCTGGGGTGACTATTCTAACACTTTGAGCATACCAGCTGCAACGTTGTTCTCCAAATCCTGTTTTACTATATTGGAAGTGTTTTGGATCGTCGTCTTATTGAAAAATGAATCCTCTTCTGATTGAATGATTTCCATTAGGAACTGCTTGGTGATGCAGTATCTGCTTGTGATGCTCTTTTGTTAGCTTCTCATCAAATTTTTTTTTTTAAGATACAAATGCTGAGAAATGACCACAAACAGTCGTATAGCCTCCCCTGTGTTTAACAGTAGGCTGCAAACATTGTGTATCTCAACATTCTCCAGGTCTTTGGCATATGGATTGATGTTTTTTTGGTCAAAAAGTTCAAACTTCAGTTCATCAGACCAGTCATATCCGATTCCATTGTTCAGTCACAAAATGTTGGTTTGCCTTGCAAATTTCAGTCTTTTCTCCTTATTCTGTGGTCTCAGCAGTGGTTTCTTTGCCACAACTCTGCAGTGGAGAGTGGAGATACACTGCAATAACCCTTCTGTGCACAGTGCTGGATGAGGATGTTAATGTTCAGGCTTAGTCTCATTTCATTTGTCAGTTGCTGTCTTGATTTTCTTCTGTCATGTAAGCTGAGCAACTTCAAGTACTTGTCTTGTCTTTGGGAGGTTCTTCTGGATCTTCCTGGTCTTTTCTTGTCTTGTGCTGAGCCAGTTTCTTTCAGGTATTACAAAGTGTAACACACCATTGTCAAAGACATTCATATTTTCTGCTTTTTTATTAATGGTGTGTCCTTCTCACAGTTTGGGTCTTCACACGCTGTTCTGTTGAAAGTTGCTTCATTGCCGCCTTTCTGAACCCATTCAGACTTTCAAGCAAGGGAACAAGCTTACGAAAACTAATATCACATATTCACTAATTTGCAACTTTTATTGTGGTTTCCTGTACTACTTCGCATGATTACTTCAACAATTTGTTTTTATTTACTGGACAAAAATCCATATACTATTTCCTGTATATTTTCTTTGTGGTAGGTCTATTACCAGCACATGGTAATTTGTATATGTACAGCAAATATAAAACTTGTTCAATTTCTCAATATATTTTATGCGTTTAAAAGTAACTGGGATATAAAATTAACTTTCACATAAATTTGAGTATTTATCGACCTGGATTTGCACACTTCTAACTTGCCACAAATGTTTCATGTGGAATAGCACGACAAAAGTTAAAATGACTCAAACTTTTGCACAGTAATACATACATTAGCGGGGTATGCTCACACATTGTAAGCAATAATGAACTGTGCTTCCCCATTGTCTCGGGTTGCTCACCTGCATTTGTTTTATTGTTTTTTCATATATATATATATATTACTAAAACTCTCATCTTGTATGTATGTATGTATGTATATATGCATGTTCCTGAAATACAGCCAAAACGGTAAATGATAGCGCAAAAATTTTCGGCCCACCTTACTCACCATTCTCCTGTGGTGTGCAGTATCAAGTTTCGTTAAAATCGGGCAACGAAAAAATTATTAAACAAGTAGTGCCAGGTACAACAAATCCCGCCCATTTAAGGCATAGTTATATTGGGGATCAAATTGAAATTTGACAAGTCTGAAGACGACAATGGTTCACGAGCGGTATTTGACGATGTAGATTATTTCAGAAGTCGAGGATGAGACAATGCGTGATGATGTTTGACCAAGTTATAAAAATGATCAACATGATGTGGTACGAGTGACAGGTTATTAGCTGCAAAATGTCGAAAACCCGGTTTCGTTCAACAACTTTCAATATTTGACCTTTGCATAACCATTAAAGGTCACAAAACAATGTTGTGGACATAAAATAAGGAAACAGGATACGTGCTCTAGCTTATTGGAGTTAGTTCGTCGAAGAAGGTCGAAAACCCGGTTCGATTCCCACAAATTTGAAAATTTGACATTTGTGAACTTTAACGGTCAAAGGTCAAGGATTATGACCTTTGGTGCAAAACTTCCTCTGGAACATTCCAGGAACAATATAACGTCATATAGGCTATATGGCATTTCACACTCCTCGGATTATATATCCATACTTTGATGAAATCAGCGTAAAACAAACTTGAAGGGGCACCACGTGCAAGGTGTCGAGATAGAGCAAAATGGTTTCAAGACTTTAGGTGGGGAATGACCTCAAGATTATGTATAAAAAATATTGTCATCCTAGCTCTCAAAGTTTGGGTGGTCGTATGATTTTTATGTCAAAATTCGCAATTTTCTAAGTTCGTGACCTTATGACCTTGACCTTGGGACGAAATGAAAAATCGAGCTCCGTGGGGCTATGCAGGTGCCATTGGCTAACCAAATACCGAAACCCTGCCAGATTCGACAAACCCCTCGGAGAAGATAAATTTTTATGTCAAAATTCGCAATTTTCTAAGTTCGTGACCTTGTGACCTTGACCTTGGGATGAAAATGCAAAATCGAGCTCCATAGGGCTATGCAGGTGCCATTGGCTAACCAAATACTGAACCCCTGTCAGATTCGACAAACCCCCTAGGAGAAGATGCAAATTGAAATCGGCTACCCCTAAAAACACATGTTTTTGGGCGTGGCTCCGCCCATAATGGGCGCACCACGCCCATTCTCAGGAAAACACAACTAGATCATAATATAAACTCCCACCAAAATTTTATCAGGATCGGATCAAAACCCACGGAGCTATGCTCGGGACAGACAGACAGACAGATAGACAAGCCGATAGGCGGACATGGGTAGTCGTCCGTTGCTAGGCAACGGAGGGGTCCATACCAACAGTTCTTTCTCACACATAACTAGGACATACCATGAACCTACCATACCAGTTTCATGTATATCTGACTCATAGTCTCTGAGATATAACGAACTTCGTTTTTTTATTGTTTTCGACCAGGTGTCATTCAAAGTCTATCTTCTCGACAGTTTTCATAGGATCCGGCTGGAAATTTTTGACCATATGGCTGAATGTACTGCCAACAGTCGCTCCTAGCCCGATTTTTGATTTTCGAAAAAATAAATTTTTTATGATTTTTCAAAATTTCAAAGTCCCGTTGCTAGCAACGGTGGTATCCATAGAACGGTTCTCATTTGCACACAACTAGGTCATGGTATGAACCTACCAACCACGTTTCATCGAAATGCCATTGTATTAACTGAAATCGCTATTTTAAATACTGATAATAAGGGTAGAACAAATCTCAAAAAAAAAATTGGGGGGAATTTTTTTTTTCGACGAGATCGACTACCCAACAAGCCGGTAGGCGACGAGGGATTCGCTAGGATCGAAGCGCTGGATACGATGCTTTTCATTCTGACCGATCCACCGACGAAGATTCATTGCCAAGACGTATTGGTTCACATACAATTGTTCCTCTGCCTGGCAAGATTTTTCCTATTGCGTATTTTTCCAACTGGCACTCCTCGTAAAAAATGACGGTAAATAGACACCCTATTTTTGAAGGACTACCATTTGAAAATAAAACCTAAATCAAAAATCGGCTCGAGTAAAATTTTCTAAATATCTCGAAGTGTTTATTTCCGGTCTCGTTTCTCCACATTCAAAACTGTAGGACAAGTATTGAAAATAGTGAACGCGGTTTTTCGGCCGCTGCATAGCAACGGGTGGTTGCTTAGCAACGAAACTAATCATCTTTGACCCAAAAGTTAATGGGGTCGTCCGAGGTTCATTACCCACCTGTAGATACAATTTGACATTGTTTGAGCCAGCCGTTTTCCCGTAAAGTTGTATTTTCGTAACCATGTTTTAGTTTCAATGGAAAATTTGTAATTTTGACTGATGGCCATGACCCCAAAACTTCGGACCCTACCGATCTTCATAAATATGCATTTTTCACTGAATAGGAATGGGTAGGATTATAAGTGACAAATAGAATAAGGTTCACTATAAGCTTAGTTTGAAGTAAATCAGATCATTTTGACGAAGAGCGAAAAACGATTTTGATCTTTTCGTGACCTTGACCTTGACCTTTGATCCAATTGGACCCAAAAGTTGATGGGGTCGTCCAAGGTTCATTGCCCACCTGTGGATTAAATCTGATGGTGTTTGTTAAAGCCGTTTTGCCGTAAAGTTGCTAACAGACAGACAACAAACAGACAAACAAACCGGACGATTACAATATCCCGCTCCTTCCCTCCGGGGGGCGGGATAAAAATCAATTCCCGATTCAGTCAAGTACTCTTCGCGGATTATTTGATCAATGCAAACAACCTCAGCGGTCTCATTCGCTGGAGCTATCTTTTTTTTTTTTTTTGAAATGATTTTTTTTTATCAACCGCTGTCACAACGAGAACCCAACGGGTTCACGGTTCGTCTAGTTTATTTATATTTTCCTTTGTGGACGCCTACCAATGGTTGTAATTTTTTATATTTTTTTTAAATTATTATTATTTTCCTGCTATATCAGCTTCAATATCCTTTGGCACGTGAAATTATCATGCTTCCCCATTGTCTCAGGTCGCTCACCTGCATTTTTTTGAAATTTATTTATCTTCATTTATTTTCCAAATCCATAGTGGAAAGTATTTGATTGTTTGGTGACCCTGAAATGAATAATAAGAGAAGCTCTTATGAAGCATTTTGTATGCTGCAAATTTAAAAGCCTTTTTTTACAGCCGTGCACAACACAAAACCATTGCAGTGTAACCTGCCTGCTATTAAATCCTCAAATTCCATATCTCTCGCTTTAAAATGCAATGTTTGTTGAAACAGATTTTGTGTCGTGCATCATGCCCAGCATAAGAAGTAGTGTTCTTTTTATATAACGTATTGCAACCTCATGAAGTTTTTGCATTAAAGTGTCCCTAACATTTGATATCAAAGCAAAATGCAGTTGGCAACGAGGTGAGCACTTTGCACTAAAAATCGTAAAATAATTTGCTTTAAAAAAAGGAAAAAGGATGAGATGTCATGATCCATAAATTTTCATTTATGGATGCTTTCCAATGGTTCTGTAATCCCCCCCCCCCCCCCCCCGGTGTATCAGCATCGATGTCCATCGGCACTCAAAATTTCAGCTTTCTACATCATCTGGAAGGTACAAACTTTAATATGTCAGTGGTTAGAATGAGCTTTATCTATTGGATATATACAGTGCCTACAGAAAGTCTACACCCCTTTCAACTTTAAACCTTTTGTTGCCTTGTAGCGTGGAATTAAATTACAGACTTTTTCCACCTTTATTTACACATCGTTGCTCACAATTTCCAAGTGAAACATTCTACAAATTTTAGAAAATTACAAATACAAAACTAGAATATCTTGGTTGGATAAGTGTCCATCCCCGCCCCCCCCATCCACTTTATAATTGCAATTGTAAATGAGCTCAGGTGCAACCAATTACCTTTAAAATTCACTTAAGTTAATTGGCCTTCACCTGTGTTAAATTGAAATGATTCTGATCACTTCAGAATCAAATCAGCTGTTCCTGTAGGTTTCCACTGCTGGGTAGTGCATTTCACAGCAAAGACTCAACCATGAACACCAAGGAGCGTTCAGAAGCCTCTGGGATAAAGTTGTGGAAAGGCACAAGATCAAGGGATGGGTATAAAAATATTTCAAAGGCCTTGAATATTCCTTGGAGCAGTCAAGACAATCATAAAGAAGTGGAATGCATATGTTACCACCAAGACCCCGCCTAGATCAGACCATCCCTCCAAACTGGATCACCTTACTTGGTCATCCAGTTTGGAGGGACGGAGGTTTTCCAATCAGGAGGCCTCAGCCCAGCGACTCTGTCAAACAGACAAAGATTACATGGTCAACATCAGATAAACATCAAACGGAACTGCCTATCCAATTTCAGGCTTATTTTCCTCTTTTGAAGGCACCTGTTTTATCCAAGAAAAGGTTTAAAAATATATATATATATCAAAACATTTAAACAGCTTGGGACGTGCACCTTGACTCAAATGTCCAAAGTGCACAGTCCAACAAGACTGTCCCGTTGGAATACACACACCTATCAGCTCAAAGGCTGAAGGAAATGGTCAAGCAAACACACATATCAAAACACCGAAGGGCCAGAATACATGGTCATACAATTGGACCTCTCCATAGGAGGACCTCTCCAAGTCCCCATGACTTCAACGGCATGCTGTCCTGATTTCGGGCTTATTTGCCCTCATCAGGCCACCATGCCGATAAATATCTAACCAATGATGATCACATTAGTCATTTAGACATCAATTGCACCTCCTGGCTGTTATGGTGAGCATCGCCGCGGATTATGTCTCATATGGTAAAATGCTTTGGTGTAGGACTTTGTCCATTCGAGATCAGGTGAGTGCTAGTCACACTCCACATATTCCGACCACCCACCGATCACATCTCGTGCCTTCTGGTTGAATGGTTTGCATTAGTGGGAACAATCATCTGGGTGGCAGACGGACAGTTTATTCTTTGCGGATTATGCAGTTTTACCATGTGAGATGTAATCCGTGGCAATGCTCACCACAACAGCCAGGATGTGCGATTGATGTATGTATACATATATACAGGGCTTCCTCGATTTACATTTGTGATGCATTCCTCGAAAATTGAATGTAAAACGTAAATAGAAAACTATTTTCCCATCGGCATAACGTTATAAATTGGATGTGTTCCTGGGAGGAAATTTCCGGTCCTAACCTAACACTAACCAAATAAAGACAGTAAATGTGTAAATACAGTTCTTATAAATAAATACAAAACTCGTAATAACTAAATAAATCGATAAAGAATGTAAATAAGTGTTTAAATGAATAAATTATGGACAGTTTCATGTAAATGCATGTGGCACGCAGCGCAGCGAACATCCATGCCTTCTTGTCAGTGCAGCTGGGAGTGGAGCCGTTTCTCAGTCAATGGGGAACTCGCCTTTGGTTCACTCAAGTTTATTTTGGTGGCATTGCCAGTAATTGTCCTCAGTCGATGGAGGGAGGCTGAGCCATGTGAGGAATGTCCACCAAATGCTCCCCAAACACGAATCGCTTCACCCCATTCATTTTAATGTCCAAACCAATAACTTTATGAACCTTCTTTGGGGGAGTCTCAGTTGGAGAACTTGAGGGTCATTTCGTTTACCACTCGTGATGAAGGCTTTTGGGAGAGTTTAGCACAAAATACCATCAATGAAAGTCAGACGATTCCTGACGAGTGCAGTGTAGACCACACAACCGAGGGTGAAAAGTGGTGTTCTGGATGTCGTACCTCAATTCCCATTGTGTTCCAGCACAAAATTAACAAAACAATTCTGTGTGAAAAAAGCTCAAATTCCAAAAAATGAAGCTCCAAATTTTTTTTAATTTAAATGCTCCAGGTATGTGTGGTGAAGCGAGAGGGAATGTTTCTGCGTGGTAGGTGGGGCTTATCGCTCCCGGGACGTATAGCAAGGGCTCTGTGGGACGCAAATCCAGCGCTCACACCACTCAGTTTGGAGTCGTCTATTGATTGCTATACAACCGTAAGATTTCAGTCACAAGTGGAATGAAACGAGCCATGTTGCCCAGATGATGCCCTAATAAGGGCGAAACCAGTTGCGAACTGCATTTTCATTCACTTGTGACAGCTTCTGACAAATATAATTATATTTAACATCGTAATTTGTTCTGCGAGATTATCTCATCTGGGAGCCGCAGACATCGCCCTGCGTCATGACAGTGACACCACGGCGTTCAGCTTAGGTCAGAGAACTGGTTTTATAGCATTTGTACATGTATAACTACATACACAGTGTATAAAACATGAAGGAACACCTTCCTAATATTGAGTTGCACCCCCTTTTGCCCTCCGAACAGCCTCAGTTCATCAGGACATGGACTCTACAAGGTGTTGAAAGCGTTCCACAGGGATGTTGGCCTATGTTGACTCCAATGTTTCCCACAGTTGACAAGTTGGCTGGGAGTGGATCTCTACTCTGAATCACTTGTTCCATCTCATCCCAGAAATGCTCAATTGGATTGAGATCTGGTGACTGGGCAGTCCACTGCAGTAAGGTGAATTCACTGTCATATTCATGGAACCATTCCTGGACAATCCTAGCCTTGTGACATGGGGCATTATCCTGCTGAAGAAATCCATTCGCAGATGGATACACTGCTGCCATGAAGGGATGCACCTGATTGGCAATGATGTTCAGAGGTCCTGTGGCATTGAAACGTTACTCCACTTTTATCAAGGGGTGCAATGTGTGCTGTGAAAACACACCCCACACCATCACACCCCCACCACCATCCTGCCTGTAATTTTAATTTTGACACATGACATGATGGATGCATGCACTCATGTGGTTTTCTCCATACTCTAGTCCTCCCATCAGCGTGAAACAGCAGGAACTGGGATTCATTAGACCAAGCAATGTTTTTCCAATCCTCCAGTGTCCAGTATTTTTGTTCCTTAGCCCACTGCAACCACAGGTTCTTGTGTTTTCTTGCTGAAAGAAGTGGAACTCTGCGCGGTTGTTGGCCACCATACCCCATTCGTGTCAAGGTACGATGAGTTGTGCATTATTTTTGGGGTCTTTTGGCACCAACGTTGTACTGGACTCAGTTGACTAACTGTAGCCTGTCTGTTGCTCTGCACAATTCGTGTCGGCCTCCTTTGGTCGCTTTCATCAATGAGCCGTTTTCGACCACCTGCCTGCCGTGAGCTGGATGTCCTTTGGGTGGTGGACCATTCTTGATACACACAGGAAACTGTTGAGTGTGAAAAACCCAGCAGCATTGCAGTTCTTGACACACTCGAATTGGTGTGCCTGACACCTACCACCATTCCCTATTCAAAGGCACTGAATTTTTTTTCTTGCCCATTCACCCTCTGAATGGCACACATGCACAATCCATGTCTCAATCTTCTCAAGGCTTAAAAATCCTTCTTTAAACTGTCCCCTTCCCTACATCTGCACTGATTGACATGGATTTTTATGGGTGCAATCAATACGGGATCATAACTTTCACCTGGATTCAACTGATCAGTCTGGTTTCATGGAAAAAGCAGGTGTTGCTCATTTTTTGTACACCGAGTGTATATCATTATGGGTTCCGGTGTGAGCCTGGGGTTTATGAGGGGGTTGCTCGGACCCACGACTCAACTTCCGACCCTGAAGCCACAATCCACGGATAACTTGATGACCTGACGGGTTTCTGAGCAACCATGGACTGAGGAGGCCAAGTCTAGCAGGGTCCTCCTACCCAGTACTGCATTACCTTGCTGGTGACCGAGCCCCACTCTGATGAGGAACCACACCCTTGAGGTCCAACCTTTTGTATCTACTTATTGCGTACGGCCGAGTGAAACCTTAGGTGGGAGGTCAGCTGGATAATGGAGTGAATTGCTGGGGTATACCGTCCCGTATATTACATCCACTATATCGAACCAATGATGGAAAAAGACACACAAACAGGTTTGAAGCAGTTTACCAAAGAATGGCACGTATTTCCAAGGAAATATTTACAGGCAATGCAATTTCACAGAGAAAAGCAATTATCCCTTAACACGTAAAGAGCCCCTTCTACAATCTTGACTTCTCTAACCCCAAGACAGGTGCAATACAATATTACCGGGAAAACGTAGAGAAAAAGAAAGCCGTTTGAGGCTTGGTGCAGCCTCTCGTCCACCCTACGGAAGCAGGCGGACTTGCACTGTTCCAGAGTGGAGGGTTTAGAAGGGTAAGGAAGGGAATGCTGTGCATGTGTCAGTATATCGGGAGAAGTGCAGCGTGTGCAGTGTCGGTGCTTGGAGGAAATGTGTGAGGTGCGTGTCAGTACCTCACCTAGACCGGTCAAGAGGTTAATCATTGATGACTCTTTCCTGTGTCTCAAGTAGACGAATTAGGGAGGTGTAGAGATCGACAGAAAAGATCATGTATGTCAGTTTGGAGGTGCTGCGCAAACAGGAACTGCATGCCTTCTGCCATCCAAGCCCGTTGGTACTCACAGCTTGAACAGGCTACGGCTCTCACAGGCTACGACTCTCCCAGGTTACGACTCTCCCAGGTAGGAAGGCAGGTTTGGAGTCTCGTTCCATTGAGGTTCTTGGATGCACTAGACAGGTACAGAACTCCAGTGCATACCGGCTTTTATTGGCCTGAGATGGGCCGTGCCTTTCAGGGAGCAAAGGTCGCCACAACATGCTTCGATCCCCATCACGTCACCTCCCATCAGCACGCATGCGCCGTCGTTGACCCGGCAGCCCTGCCCACTCGCTGCACGGTGTCCACATCATGGTTTTCCAAGTGGCCATGCAGCTTTCCCCCAATGGCAGTGCATAATTGGCTTTGAATGTGAGTCGGTGTAATTGCCGAGTCTGTAAAATTTCAGCTTTCTAACCCACCACACACTCATGTCTGCAGGTTTTTTCCTGTTCACTGACTCTGTACAGTGGTAAGCATGAGTGCTTATTTTAAGTATTGCATATTTGCTATCTAGTCGGACCACTATCAGACACCCTGGTTATAGCAAACATTCAGAACATCTTTTAGTCATTATGCATATTTCCCTGTATTCATGATCCATTGCTGGAAATGAACCTGAATATAAAGAAAGATTGCTTTGTCTCGGCAAGTTGAACACAGATACAAGACCCTACATTCTAAAATCCCTAATTTATACAGATCACGTTGCCAAAATTTACTCTCAAAGTAAACAATCATTTTATTCTTCTCTCCATTTTTGCTTTGCCCTGGTGGTGAAATGCACCACGCTGTGCAAATACATCTGTGCTGCTGAGGAAGAGTTATCTCGTCGTTGCCTCGCACCCACTTAGAGTGCAAACAATTTTATTTTGTAACTTTTGACCTTTTTACAAAACAAACAAAAAAATACGATGACCTGTAAATTTAAATCAAGAGGTCATTCTGATTCCTCATTTAAACGATTTATTTGGCAGTTTGCAGTATGCAAGCACAACTCACGTCATTAGAAATATAAAGTTATTTCACAATCCGTGCGTGCGTGTGCGCGTGTGCGTGCGCGCATATAGATGAACGTGTTTTGAACCTTTATTTCTCATGGGCTAATTCTTCACCTTCATTTAAGTCTAGAGATCAGCAAAACACTTCCAATCAAGTGAAGTAATTACTTCCTGAAATTGAATTGGAACAGTGAGGGTTGTTGTGGCAATAAAACCATCAGATCAGAAGTTCTATTTGACGCAAAGGATGTGCTGCTTAGTTTGCAGAGTGCTTGTTGTTGTTGTCAGTGTAAATGGTTTCTCGGTAATATTAGATCCACATTTATTGTTGGCAGAACAACTTTCCTGAGCGAGGTTATTTTAAAGGTGATTTGCTCCATTTCTGCGTCAGCTTGATTTCCCCAAGATTGAATAGTTTGTACCATCCGTTCTTGTGGTTTGTTTCACGGGTATTTTTGAGATGGTTGGAATAAAGATAGCGTCTATTCGTTGTTCCATTGCTGAGTGAATATGCTGGTGTTCCTTATTATGTCACCGCAGACCTTTACTTGGCTTTGGCTGAATGACTCCAGACAAATTTTGACAAAGTTGCCAAATTTTGGGATGCATTTCCAGAAGAGGATCATCAGCTTTGATACACCTGATGATTTAATTTTGGCAATGTTTTCTTACTTTTAGTAGACTGTACCAGAATCTTGGATAGCATATGGATAATTCTCACACCATAGTACCAAAAAGACGGCGAGTCATAATTTGTTTGTACACCTATTAAACCACGTGAATGACTGATATTTTGAGCACAATGCATAAATTCCACTCGCACAGACCCTGGTGGCAGTGTTTCTCCGTTTGTTGAATGTGGCACTCAAAATTATCGAGGCAGTAAAGGGTGACAGGTGGGGTTTTTTTGGTTTCTTGCACTACTGTATTTTAAAAATAATGAGTTCCCTTACAAGGGACTTCCATGCAGGAGGAAGTCATTAAGCCAATCAAGTCTGTGCAGTGGTTGCCAACCTATGGTTGTTTGTCCATGCTCTCTTCTTTTTAAATGCTCTGTGTTGAGGAAGAAAGCAGCACATGCCATTATTAGTCTTTGTTATGACTTGCCCGAGGTCCAGTTCAAACCGCCGACCTCTTAGACTCTGAGCGGACGCTTTAACCGTAACGCCACCGAGTCTGGTGTGGACTTCCTCCGTAGCAGACAAAGTGAGAGCAGGTTTTGAGATCGGTCTGTTCACTGTGGACAGTCTTGCAGTAACGTCTCCGAAATAATTTTGTCGGTGGACGAAAGCTCAGATTTAATCTAAAGAAATCCAATAAATCACTGTTCAGCAATTACAGAATTCCGTTAACAGTTGATCGTGAATCTCTTGGCAAAACTGAATTCCCCAACTCTCTTGCAGACATGACTTTGCAGTCAGTACGAGATTATGAGAAAAATATGCACCACACAACAAATGTAAAAGTTGGTGTACTGCCTGCTGAAGAGGCCAAAGAGGCTGAAGAACCATCTCTCTAATGCAAGTCCCAGCCATAAATCCTCCACTGTGTCCTCTCACTGATGGTGGTTAAGATGCGAATTCCTGCCTTTGTAACCAAACCTTCTGTGCCATTAATATTTTCCTCTAACTACCACTTGCCTTTTCTGTCACTTCCCTGAATGCCATTAGTAGAAGCATCCAGCTGAAACATGACATTTCCACAAGATGCCATTAAATGAGGGCATATTCCATGCAATAACGCATGACGTCTTGTTTTTTGTTTGTTTGTTTATTTTGTTCCGTTTTAAGGAGGAAGACATCCTTCAATTTTTTTTTGCTTGGCCCTCGCTATTTAAAACATGTTAACTGTTTGGTTGATGACAAAATTGTTTTACAAAAGCTTTTTTTTTCATTTAATAGCAAATTCATTCTTGTTCTCTTGCAAGAGGAACATTCGATGCATTAGGTAAACGCCTGTCGATCACCTGTCCTGAAACTGCGTCGTCGAACCAGACGCAGATGTGATATCTCTAACTGTCCAAAAATAACACTTTCTGCCATATTGCAGCCTGCACCGGCACTTTGCTATGTAGATGAGTTTACAAAGTGCTGCCGTCTGCCGTGTAATCCTTTGAAGCAGAAAAAGTACAACGTTGGAATAAATTAATGGAGATTTAACAATTCTGTAATGGAGGAACGGAATGATGGAACAGTTGTGTCCATGGGAATGTGGCTGATTTACTGTCCTCTATGGCTGCAAATTTATCGCTTTTGAAAAGATTTCGCACCTTGGATACTTCTCTGAGCAAATGCAAACACACATTTAAATATACATTTCCTGTTTTGAGGTGCTGTACTGAGCTGACGTGGCACTGTCGGTTTTCATTCGTTTTGTATAGAAGCTGCAAATGTGCAATCTGCCTTCGTGATGCAATCAGGGAAGGCGAAAGGGGCAACTTGACAGGAAAGCTAACAGGATAGAGACTGCAACAGGATGGCTAATGTGCCTTGCTCGAAATTATTTTGCTTGTCTGCTGCTTGAATGGCTTCCACTTCTGCATTTATTCCACTGCCCACTCCTGCTTTGTATCCCTTTCGTTTCTTTCTTGTTTTTTTTTTATTCTTTCCTCCTCCACACACCCTTCCCTTTTGAAGTACAGACTCGTATACTTGTGAAGTGCAGCGGCTATATTTTGCTGGCCTTTCGTCTTTCTGTTCTCTCGGATTCTCCAGTTGTTTTATTTATACCTTTTTGCTTCTTTCTGACATCGCCAGCAAGGATTTTGTAATTTCCTAATTGGGCCCTCCATTCATGGAGATGGTAGAAAATTTTCACCTTTCTGTGTTTTTACATTGTTGATTTTCCTTTTTACCATTTCTTACTTTTTGCTCAGCAAAAAAAAACAGAAAAAACATTTTTGACAAGTATGTTGATCACCTTTTCTTTGTTGGTGTTGTTTATTTGTTTGTGACTTGGCAAAATGTTTTTTTTTGTCAAGTACTGTATGTTGATCGCCTCCGTTTGTGTGTTTGTCTGTCCGCTCACCTCCAGCCCAAACCACTCAACTGATCACTGAAATTCTCAGAGATTCATGGTACCAACCCTGTGACTGTCCCGCATTGAAGTTTCATAAAATTCGGTCGACCAAATAGGTCTACTTTGGCCAACAGACCAATTTGAGCCAAATTTTCTAAAATCCTGAAATTTCATCCGATCAACTTGAAATTTGAACAGGATTTGCATATCAGGTCAATTAGTTCAACCACCTATTACGTTTGAGGTTATCTTAGGTCAAAAGGTCAACATATGCCATAAGGTCAACCCAAAATAGGCCAAATTTTTAAATTGTTTCTGAAATTGTCAATTTTCATCTGATTGACTTGAAATTTGAAGACCATTTTCATATGAGGTCAATGAACTCGACAACCTATTAATTTTGAGGTCAACTTGGGCCGAATTTCTAAAATCCTCAATTTTCATCCGATTGATGATATTTGAAGAGCATTTTCTTGTCAGGTCACTGAAATCAACTACCAATTAAGGTCAAAAGGTCAACACAGGCCTAATTTATAAAATTGATAGATCGGCCCAAAAACTAAATATATCATTGTATCTCAAAAAGTTGTGGACGAGTTGTGACAAAACAAGGTGGATGAGTTGAATAAGTGACAAGAAGCGGATTGCATTTTGGTTTGGATCCAGCCCATCAGTGGGATACAAAATGTGAACTGTTCCATCTGGCAGAGGTATACGCTCCACCGAGTGCCATTCTACTTTGTGCTGTTTTGCCAGGTTGTCACTCAATGAGTGATTTTTCATTTGTTTGTTTGTTTGTTTATCTGTCCGCTCACCTCCAGCCCAAACCGCTCAACCGATCATTCTGAATTTTTCAGCGATTAATGCCACCAACCCTGCAACCATCCGGCATTGAAGTTTCATAAAATTCGGTCGACCAAAAAGGTCTACTTTGGCCAATAGACCAATTTGAGCCAAGTTTTCTAAAATCCTCAAATTTCATCCGATTGACTTGAAATTTGAACAGGATTTGCATATCAGGTCAGTGAATTAAACCACCTATTAATTTTGAGGTTATCCTTGGTAAAAAGTTCAACATAGGCCATAAGATTAACCCAAATAGGCCAAATTTTTAAATTCCTTCTGAAATTGTCAATTTTCATCCAATTGACTTGAAATTTGAAGAGCATTTGCATATCAGATCGCTGAATTCAACCACCTATTAATTTTGAGGTAAGCATTGGCCAAAAAGTCAGCATAGGCCAAATTTATAAAATCTTCAATTTTAATCCAATTAACTTGAAATTTGAAGAGCATTTGCATATCAGGTCACCAAATTCAACCACCTACTGATGTTGACGTAAACATAGGCCAAAAGGTCTGTATAGGCCAAGAGGCCAATTTGGGCCAAATTTTCTAAAATCCTCAATTTTCATCCGATTGACTTGAAATTTGAACAGGATTTGCATATCAGGTCGATGCATTCAGCCACCTATTAATTTTGAGGTGAACATAGGCCAACTTGGGCCAAATTTTATAAAATCTTCAATTTTCATTCGATTAACTTGAAATTTGAAGAGCATTTTCATGTCAGGTTGCTGCATTCAAACACCCATTAATTTTGAAGTAAACATAGTCCTAAAGGTCAATATCGGCTAAAAGGCCAATTTGGGCCAAATTTTCTGAATCCTCAATTTTCATCCGATTGAGTTGAAACTTGAAAACGATTTACATCTCAGGTCACTGAATTCAACCACCTATTATTTTTGTGGTCAACATAGGCCTAATTTCTAAAATTGGATAGAGAGGGCCAAAAACTAAATATATCACTATATCTCAAAGTTGTGGATGAGTTGGATATGTGACAAGAACAAGCGGATTGGATGTTGGTTTGGATCCAGGCCATCAGTGAGATGCAAAACGTTAACTGCTCCACCTGGCAGAGGTATGTGCTCTATCCAGTGCCATTCTACTTTGTGCTGTTTTGCCAAGTTCTCTCACTATGAGTGATTTTTCGTTTGTTTGTTTGTTTGTTTGTTTTTGTCTGCTTGCCTCCAGCCCAAACCGCTGAACTGACCGTTCTGAAATTTTCAGAGGTTATGGTCACCAACTCTGTGATGGTCCCGTATTGAGATTTTGTAAAATTCAGTGGACCAAAACGGTCAACATAGGCCACAAGGCCAATTTGGGCCAAATTTTCTAAAATACTCAAATTTCATCTCATTGACTTGAAATTTGAACAGGATTTGCATATCAGGTCAGTTAATTCAACCAACTATTTTTGAGGTTACCTTAGGTCAAAAGGTCAACATAAGCCAAAAGGTCAGCCCAACATAGGCCAAGTTTTTTAAATTGTAAATTTTCATCCGATTGACTAGAAATTTGAAGACCATTTGCATATCGGCTTACTGAATTCAAGCTCCAATTATTTTTTAGATCAACTTTGGACAAAAGGCCAAATTGGGCCAATTTTCTAAAATCCTCAATTTTAATCATTCACTTGAAATTTGAAGAACATTTGCATATCAGGTCACTGAATTCAATCACCTCTGATTTTTGAGGTCAACATCAGCAAAAAGGTCACCATAGGCCAAAATTTCTAAAATTGTCAATTTTCATCCAAATATTTTTAAGGTCAAAGGGTCAACATAGGCCTAATTTCTGAAATTAGCGATGGGGCCAAAAAACTATATATATATATATACTGTATATATAAATATAATATACAGTCGTGGCAAAAAATATTGGCAACCTTGCATTTTTTTTTTTTCAAATAACTCACAATTTTCTCTCAAAATAAGTTGAAATTGATGAAAGTATTTTGTCTCCACAACTCTTTATTTCACTGTTAATATTACAGAACCTTTGTTTTTGATTCAGAACTTAATATATCCTTTTAAATCAGAAAATAAAAATAAATGGCATTGACAAAATTATTGACACCCTCGACTTGATATTTGGTAGCATACACAGCCTTTGGACAAAATAACTGCAGTCAAGCGCTTCCTATAGTCCTGAATGAGCTTCCTCCACCTCTCTACTGGCAGTTTGTCCTACTCTTCTTGTGCAAACTGCTCCAATTCTCCCAGATTTGAAGGGTGCCTTCTCCCAACTGCTGTTTTCAGATCTCCCCACAGGTTTTCAATGGAATTTAGATCTGGACTCGTTGCTAGCCACTTCAGAACAGTCCAGTGTTTTGTCTTGAACCATTCCTGGGTGCTTTTTGAAATGTTTGGGGTCTTTGTCCTGCTGCAGGACTCATGACCTTCGATGGAAAACCAGCTTTCTGACATTCGGTTGAACATTGCACTCCAAAATTCCTTGGTAATCTGATTTCATGATGCCATGCACACATTCATGGCACCCAGTGTCAGAGGCAGCACAACAACCCCAACACCTCACTGAACCTCCTGCATGTTTGACTGTAGGGAGGGTGTTCTTTTCTTTGAAGGCTTCATTTTGTTTTCTCTAAACAGAGATGAAGTGCTTTACCAAAAAGCTCAAATTTGGACCCATCTTTCCACAGGACATTCCCCCAGAAGGATTTTGGCTTGTTCAGGTGTGTTTTGGCAAACTACAGTCAGGGTTTCTTATGTCTCTCTTCTCTGCTCTCTCTGAACAGTGGGGTCCTCCTGGTCTCCTACCATAGAACCACCTTTCGTCGAGTTGGTGACGGATGGTGCAAGTTGAAACTGTCCTACCTTGTGTCTGAAGGTCAGCTTGAATCTGTTTGGAAGTTGATCGATGTGCTTTCTCCACCATTCGAACAATCCTTCGCTGCAATCTTCAATCAAGTTTCTCTCGCACGTCAGAGTTGCTACATGCATGGGCCTTAAACTTCCTGATAACATTGCGTACGGTGGACACAGGAACATCAAGGTCTCTGGAGATGGACATGTAGTCTTGAGATTGTCCATGCTTGGCTACAATCTTGTGTCTGACCTCCTCAGACAATTCTCTGCTTTTCTTTCTTTTCTCCATACTCATTGTGGTTCACACAGTGACACAAAACAGCAGAATGATTTATTTTCTCAATTCAAATTGGTTGAATGAGTGATTAAAAAAATATATATTATTGCAAGCACCTGCAACTCACCACAGGTGAATTCAATTCCAAAGTAAAGGACAATCACCTCCTTGAAATCTAATATTTTCCACAACTTTTTAAAAGGTGCCAATAATATTGTCCGGGCCATTTTAGGATTCGTGTGTATTCTCCACACAGAAATGCATGGCGGCAGCTAAGTTTTACTAATTTTTCAGCTTTTTAGCTCGCCTGTTCGAAGAACAGAGAGCTATAGCGATACCCCCGGCGTGAGCATCAGCGTGAGCGTGAGCGTCAGCGTCAGCGTGAGCATGAAAATGTTAAAGTTTTTGGTGCAAGTTATTTCCTTTCGAATTTTTATCTACCACACTATTTTTTACTGATTACAATATACAAATACATATGTTGCTTTAAAATTATTTGGATCAGACTTCATGCAATGCTTTATAAAAAATATTATTAGACTCGTCTTTTAAAAACGATAAATGTATAAACAGGCAAGCATTGGGTGGCTTTGACACCAACTCTCTGGTTTTTTTTTTTTCCACTGCAAACCAAAGAAATACATTTGTGGACAGCAAAAGATTTTTTTTAATTTCCACAACAATTTCTGTTAAGAAATGGTGCATTATTTGAAAAAAAGTGCAAGGGTGTCTACTTTTGGCCACTGTGTGTGTGTGTGTGTGTGTGTGTGTGTGTGTGTGTGTGTGTGTGTGTGTGTGTGTGTTTGTGTGTGTGTGTGTGTGTGTGTGTGTGTGTATATATTACATATCTCAAAAACTTGTGGACAAGTTATGACAAAACTAGGCAAATGAGTTGATTAGGTGAAAAGAACCAGTGGATTAGATATTGGTTCAGATCCAGCCCATCAGTGGGATACAAAACGTTAAAATGTTCAGCCTGGTGGAGGTACATGCTCTCCCGAGTACCGTTCTACTTTGTTCTATTTTGCGAAGTGTCGCTCAATGAGTGATTTTATTTATTTATTTCCCCCCTTCAGTTTGTTTTTTTGTTGTCGGCTTTGAAGGGCTTTGCAAAAAGTTTCAGAGCGAATGCTTGGTCTTGCTAATGAAGCTTTAAGCCAGAAACAATAATCCAAGATTGGTGTTTATTTAAACTTTTATCAACACGTGTCATCCATTGCACAACGCACCTTTTGGAACTTTTGGGAGTGCCTGAGAAACCATCCCTCCTCTCTCCCTTCCATTATAATCTTATTTTTGCCTTTTTCTTCTGTGATGACTTCCCACTCCCCTCTCTTATTGCTTTAGTTTATTTTTTTTCATTCAAGGGGAGATTCCCCCACCCTTGTTGCTTTATCACTTTTGATATTCATTGCTCTTTGAATTAACTGATTTTTCTTGCCTTTTAAAGACTAATATTAACCACTAACCCTGGGATCATTAGTCCTTTTCTCTTCAAAGCCAATCATACTTTTCCATTCTTTTTCATTATCTGTGAGAAATGTTTCAGATTATGCATGTTTTTAAAAATTTAATGTATATAAAATTCATGTTCTGCATTTTACATGGATGATTATGTGCCATTAATTTGCTAGATGTATTCTTGATTAAACATTCATTGTTTGCTTTGCTTGTTTTTATGATGGCCAAGCATTTTGATTTGAAATCAGACTTAAAGTTTCATTCCAAATTTACTTCAGCCATACATATTGCATACAAAGGGATGTTGGGAGAGGTGTCCTTTTTTTAATGGAATTAAGAATGGCTGAATTGGAAGCTGAAGAGAAAAAGGAAAAGGAGATGGGAGGAGGAAAAGTGAAATTTATCCTTTAAAATTTTTTATTTGTTATTTTTTTGTGGGGGGAACCCGCTGAACACTGGTGAGTGGGTATGTTAGATGTGGCCCTTTTGAGTATTTTGTGCAAAGAAATCTAGGCTCAAGGAGGAGCTCAATGACAGAGTCCAGCAGGTTCACAGACACATGGGATCCAAAGGTATTGCATCTGAGTGAATTAGTGGTAGAAAAGAGGAGGGGGGGTTCCTTCGTGTAGGAGAGAGCAGGGTGTTAGGTATGGTAGCATTCATTTGAAGGACTGGAGGGAGGGACATGAGACAGACATGGAGTCAGTTTCACAGATTAGAGACTGGAAGGATGCAGGAATTGATGAGCCTTCAGCTCACATTTAGGAATGGTAAACAGGTTTGGGAATCTGGAAGAATGGATCTGACTTGGCGGAGGACAGAAGGTGAAGAAAGCAGGAGGGGCAATGCCAGAAGTGAGACGGTAAAAAACAGAGTCCACCATCCTGCCTGTGGTGGGTGAGAAGCAGATCTTGGGATTCATCCTCCTGCCAAGATATTCAATGAGCCAGAGCCTTGGATTTGATCCCTCCAGGGGAGCAAGATGGCATGCAACTGCACCGATCTAGAGTGAGGACCTATTGTCAATGTATTTTGGAAGAATACCTTGGATGCTAATGTGATACCAGTGCCTCAAATTCAACTTTGCTCTTTGGAAAATACCATGGCCTCTGCCTACTATCGAAGCCAGTTTGGCAATGTGGTTCACTCATTATTGGTTGTGACAGAATGTGAGGCCAAGGAGCTCCAGGGATGCTTTATCTTCCAGGGGTTTGTCAGTGACGTAGACTGAGGGTTCCAAAGCTGATCCTTGTGGAGGAACACAGGGAGCACGTGACTTTCCTGCATTGAAAGACTTGTTCCAGGCAACTGACTAACTTGTTTTTTTTCCAATTCTATGGTGAGACCTACCTCAGAATTCTAGTGTCCTTTCCTGCACAAGATGAAGCCATCCACAAAATTGAAGCCATCCACCCAAGAAAGCACAGAGGTCAATGATGAAGACAAACAATAATTAGGTTTGTTTTAAAGTGTTGCCTTGTAGGATATCGTGTAATAAAATGCCATCAAGAGCAACCCATTGTTCCTACCGATGGAGAACAATCTGATAACTATTCAAGGAGAGGCCTTTGAATACCATAGATAAAGAGCGAGGAAAGTAAAGCTGTGTACAAGAAAGTTTCAAAAGCTTGGGAGGTCTCCAATGAGATGGCCCTCATCTAACTTTATAATTGGGCCCTCCATATTTTGTTCAGTGAAAAGATGCAATGTGTCAATAGTCAGATAGTTGAGCGGAAGCTGCAGAGAAGGCTGATTAGTCTCCATTTGATTCTCGTGAATAATGACCTTTGCAACTTTCCAAGATGAACCAACTTTCTCCATCCAACCTGCTGCTGGTGTTTTCTCCTTTCTCCTGCTGTTCTCTTTGTTATGTTATGTCCTGATTTGTTCTGTCATGGCTCTTCCACGAGCTTCGAGCATGTATAAAAAAGGCAGAAAACTATCTCAGAAATACGTGGAGAAGATTGAGGAAAGAGGTTAGAATAAGGCTGATCCACAATTATTTGGGATTACAGTGCCAAGACTGTCATGACCAGGAGTAGGGGTGGGGGGGGGGGAGATGGGGTGGGATGTTAACATTAACTGGTAAATTCTCAATCTGAGTGGAAGAAGGTCTATGTACTGTATAGAGAGAGATTGGGACCATACTCTGTGCAGAGCGTTGGTGCTGCATAAGCAGTCTCCTTGGCTATTGGGCAATCCTGGACCTCCAACACAGTATACCAGCATGCTGGCACTCATTTTGCTGACCTTGGAAGGATGACAGGCCGAGTTAACGCCACCTGGTATTAATTCAACAGCTGAGCGGGATTTGAACTTGAGATCCTAGAATCCGAAGCCCACCACCCTAACCATTAAGCCAACACAAGGCATACTGTATATAGAGCAGTCTGCTATGGAGGTCATGTGGGTGAGGGAGGGGTGGGTGAATAGTGGGCAGTATAAGGGAGGGATTGGGTACTTTGGCCTTTTCAATAAAGGCAGTTAGAATGGTAAGCTTTTTCTTTAGCAGTGTCCAACATTGTTCTGAAATCCTTTAGGAGTGATGATTTATGCAGAATGAGACTGAATTGACCAGCTTTGGAGGATGCTGATTGGTTTCAATGCAGCTGAACTTGATGTTGGGCTTTGGCTCGTCAAAAGACTG
>CM068958.1:139328996-139340721 GCA_035128595.1 Eptatretus atami
TGCTCACCTTCACTCTTTCATTCCTCTTTTTCCCCGCCTTTGTAATAAACTCCCTCACTCTGTTCAATCCCATTCTGCCCTCCAGGCCTTCAAAACAGCTGTTCACCACCACCCTCTCATCTTCCCACATCCAAATCCTCGATCTTTTCTACCCCCGATAATCCACCCCAAACCCACCTCCTTCAAATTCCCTGCTTTCCTTCCTTGAAATCCCTGTAATGTCCCTCTTTGTAAAACCCATGTTCCACCCCCCCCCCCAATCCCTCTCCCTTCCACAGATCGCCTAATGTCTCTGCTCCCCGCTGTTATGTCCTTCCCACACCGCCCCTCTTGTCTCATGCCCCCCTTGCTGTGCGTTGTGTTAGCTCTCATACGAGCCTCGACAAGGCATACAAAAAAAAATGCTCCCCAAGCCTTGGGTGTTCAAGTTTGTTTCAGAATAATTGATAGGTCACATGGATTTGGCAGCCATATTGGATTGAAGAAAAATATTAAATAATGCTTTCTCTGAAACGCTTCATCAATCAATATAAAACTTCACAATTATGATCTTGTTGTGATGGGGAATGCATGTTTTAAATTTCAGTTTGATCAGACACATGGTCTGGTAGCCAGTATTATTTGATATTTTTTTTGATCTGAGTTCTTTAAAAAAAATTATTATTATTATTATTATTATGATTTTTGAATAAGGCTCACTTGGCTGTGCCTGGATTGGTTTGAGAGTCGAGGAGTAGCAGCTGAAATGTGAATCCTATCTAGGCTCCTCCTGAAGACTTCATCTTTTCTTTTTTTCTTGTTCTGGCTCCTTCTGATCCCTCCAATGCAGGACTCTCCCTATTTGGTCTTCCATTTGATTTGAATTGAATTTATTTTAATCCCATTCTAAATTCAATTGAATAATAATGTAAAACGTGTCGGGTCAGGTGTCAAATCAAAGCGGGGTTGCATTAAAGTGCGATGTCTTGGAACACTTCATCACTGCCAGCAGTTATAAAGTGGCAGTTCTAATTATGTCTCTTAAAATTACATAACACACCAGTACACAAAATACACCACACAAAACTGCACAACCATCACAAAACAAGTCCTGGTGAGGGTCTGCAATCTGATTGCCTTTTATCTTGTTGAGTTTGTGTTCAGTGTGCTGCACAGTCTGAGAGAAATGCTTGGTCTATGAACAATTTTGGATTTTGAATATGTTGTCTCAGCGCTAAGATGTGATGTTTGCCTTATCGCTTGCATCTTCTCTTCCATTCTATTCTGCCTACCCTTTTAAAACAGATTATCATTGGACCAAAATGATGTTTCCTTTCAATTTTACTGAACTGTATACACCCACTCTTCACCTGATTGGCTATCCATCTCATCGAGTTACCACTGTTTGGGGAAAGGGCCAGGGTAAAATGAGGGCAAGCTTACTTTGGCTGCCCAAAAGAGCTAAATTGAACATGGAAACACTGTGTTGGGCTGCACAATTTGTAACGTGTGTGTGTGTGTGTGTGTGTGTGTGTGTGTTTTGTTAGTTGTAACAGGGACGTTGAGCGGCTGGGCGGTGGGGGGGGGGGGGCAAAGCTAGAAGTGCTAGTAGGTTTAATTTGCACCTGTTAATGAAGGACACGTCAGAGATAAGTTTTATGTAACACTGCGACGACCATGAACCCGTTGGGTTCCTGTTGTGACCAGCGGTTGATAAAAAATAATTTCAAAAAAAAAACCAAGAAAAAAAAGATACTCCATCGAACTTATACCGCTGAGGTTGTTTGCCCATTGATCAAATACTCCCGAAGAGTACTTGACTGAATCGGGAATTGATTTTTTTCATAATTTTTTTCATTTCCAAATTTTAACGAAACTTGATACTGCACAGTGCACACTGCAGGCGAATGTTGAGTAAAGTGGGCCGAAAATTTTTGCGCTATCGTCTACTGTTTTGGCTGTATTTTGGGAACATACATACATGCATACATACATATATATATATATATATATATTCGTTAAGATTCTTCAAATCCTTGCAAACTCCCCTCCCCTTTAGTTGATGGATACGGTATGTCCTCAAACTGGAAGCATTGTTGTTCAAAATGAACTTTCCATACCACTTGGATTTAATGTACATATTTGCTACAAGGTGGTACTATTATCACCGAATAGCCAATTTGATGATTTTTTCCTTTTGTGTGCCAAGACTTGTGCGTTCAATTGTTTGTGATCTTATCTGGATATCCATTTACTATTTGGCTCCTTTAAATTACTGCTCCCCACCTCCTATCCAATGTATAAACAAAATCCAGTGCAGTTTTCAAGTTCTCTGAGTTTGTTTTACTGCATTTTTTGCCTTTTCTTTCTTTCTTTTTTGTTGGTTTTTTTGTTTTTGTCCTCATCCTTCCCAATAATCGTCTTTGATATACAGTAAAGTCGTCAAGGTATTTTCTCTCAATAAAATACCCAGCAATTTGCCCACTCTGTACAATTTACAGCGTATTTTGCAGGCAGCCCTTTATAAACTCACCAACTTTATGGCTGTTGGCTTCCCACTTCCTGTTTGATTTGACATGTTGATATGTCCATTGTCAAAATGTCTACATCTCCTGCCCACCATTCATCGGCTTTCCTGAAGTCATCTACACTTCATCTGAATTTTTCTTCCCCCTCTCCCCCTCACCCTCCCACAATCCCCGTTATGTCGATGGAAAAAGCGTAAGGGAGTATTCTGCCTTATTCGTGATGCACTTCTTTGTGGTACTTCCTTATGTCACTTTTTGTTTTAATACTTCGTGGTTTGCTTTTGTTTGCCATCTGATTGGTAAGATTGTTCAAACTAGCCGCATTATAAGGGTGGCCCCAATTATTTGCCACCGCTTTTTGGAAGCAGATCGTTACCAATTGTTTCTGTCCATGTAAAAGACTAAACCATATTCAGAAAATGCCTATTTCTCGAGTGTCGATGGAAATGGTGATTCTCCGCTACAATAGGCTTGCACTTTTGTTATATTGGCAAAAGCCATGCATGGTTTGTTTTCTCAATTGCTGGTTTTTCTCCCTTGTTCTCCCCCATTTTTCTCTCTCCGTTTCGGCGCTCTCACTGTATATACGACGCATGGTGTTTTTGACACATTGTAGGAAGATTTCATGTAATCTCTGAATGAAGACCGAACTTTTTTCTTCATGTCTTCAAACTTGCTTAATGGGCAGTGAACTACCTGGTTGTACTCATAGAAGCAATGATTGCGGGAACTAATGTTATTTACATATATATGTATTCCGTTTTTTCGGCTGCTTGTTCTCTTTATCCTCTCCCAGACTGGTACTTGTTAACCTGACTGATAGTGTTTTTTTGCTTGAGGAAAGACGGTTGAACACTTTACATTTTCAGCCGTTTGCGGAGCTGCACACTTTTTGGCTTGAATAAGAGGAGAATGATTGTTCATGTCATTTTCGAAATTGTACATATTTTAAGAGTCATTAGTAGTTTGCTTTTTATCTTGATTGTCCTGCATTATCGCACTTTTTCTTGAACTGTTTCATGGCCTTGCAGAGCCATAAGCGATGAAAGGCTGAGGGCGGGGTGGGGGTGGGGAGGGTGTTGCAAGAGGTTAATTTGAGGAAGGATTTTGATGAAAGGCATGGTTTGTGCACAGGCAGGCCAACCTGTGGCTTTAAAAAGGTAAATAACTTTGTATAATGCTTTTTGATCTCCCTCACCTTTCTGCCAAAATTGGCCTTGTGGACAATTTGGCTCACTATATCGTGTTGCTTTTACTGGATTATTCATAATAAATGTTTTTTCTTTAAAAATCGCTGCTTTGTGTATGTTGTATTTCTTTCAATTATGTCTTGCGGCTTATTTAGCGTGTGCATTCGTCATTTTTTTTGTCATCCTATGGTTTTGAAGGTTGGAAATGCAATCAATAGTTGATGCCCTTTTGGGATAAAAGCATGTTAACTGTGATTGCTGTAGGCTTGTGTATATTTGGAAAGATTCATTTGCACATTTGAAGGTTAACTGAGGAAGAGCTGAAATGTTAGGAGGGAATGGTGTAAAATTGGATAGTACATGCTGACCTGAGTGAAGTGCAACCAATAAATGATTTGAAGAAATTATAGAACCAGATGGGGACGTTCATGTATACATTTATTACCAAATGTATTCGCACTGCCACCAATGTGAAACCCTCTCAACATGCATGTGGCATTATTCTTCCACATTGCCAAAGCAGCATTGTGCTTTGCAAAGAGTTTATGTAATGTTATTGGACAATCCTGCATTATAGTGCTTTGAAAATTACCATTATGAGCCCTCCTGTCTACCAGTGTGACATTTCACCTTGTTGTACAGGTTGTCTGGTAAGGAATTTGTTTGCATGAGAAAGCAACAAAATCTGTAATGTCCGCCTTTAGAATATTCGCACATTGCTGAAAACCCAATCAAACCACTCTCGGATGTCTTTGAGGGCTGAGTGAGTGCAAGAGTCAAACATCACAATTGACCACTGAACTTTCACTTGATCTGGAGGAATGGTGCAATATTACATTTTAATCAATCGTTGGTGGGACGCAGTGGTCTAGAGGCTGTGCTATTGCCAAAATGGGACCAGATTTTATATGCATAAGTAATCGTATTTTGGTTATTAATTGATTACCCCACATATAACATGAATGTCCACAGTATTTTTTTTGGTAAAATAGTGGGTGATGTGCCGGCGCATATATGTTCCATATCGGAGCATTTGATTATGCATCGGCGATTCTCTGCATAGTTACTTTTTACCCACTGTTAACCAACTGAGAATCAAATGCTAAGTCTGTATGAACAGGTATAACAAAATAACAATTGAGATTGTATTTTCACTGTAATGAACAATCTGTAGTAGCCATTTTTCTCACAAAAACAGCGTTAATTGTCACTAGTCGGAATGACACCCCCATTTTTCTCAGCACGTGTTAAAACACCGTTAGCTCTTTACGGGAACTTTGTTGGGGCTAATAACTGTTCGCGGATTTGTACAGAGTCGTTTGTGAGAATGCGAACTTAACCAAGGTGAAACTGTAAGGTTATTGAAGCTGATGGGACAGGTCAAGCTCCAGTGCTTGGTGTACTCAAGAAGGCTGGAACGTGGTATCTTTGATAAACATAGAGACCGTACAAGCAGCATCCTCTCGGTCCCAATTAGTCTGAGGTTCCCTCTGCTCAGTGGCATCGAGGCCAAGTATATCAATTCCCAAAGCCGGCCGCATTACCTCTTTGCCACAGAGCAAAATTTTAATTTGCTGGTTTTCAAGTATCAGCCCCAGCGTATGATTTGGAGAATTTGCTGCATCTTTCTGTCACTCTAGCTTAACTGCAACGTTGCTGTTTGGTTCATGCCCTGACTGCTATTAGCCCTGTCGGGACAGTGACCTAAATCCACATCAGTACGCTCAACCCTGGACCGACCATCCGAGCTATGCACACTGCCATTTGAAAAAGAAAAACGTCATTAAAGAACGGAACAAGCAACTTTGTTTAGTTTATTCCATCATTGACTCGAGTTTCCCAAAGTTCCGTATATCGTCATATCCAGGCAGTGTGAAAAAGCTTCATGTGTTTTCATTCAGTTAAACTCTATGCATTTTATGTTGACATTCTCAGCCTTGAGCAAAAAACCCTACAGGATGGATGCTCAACAAATGCTTGGAATGTTAATTAAATTATTTTTTTTCATTTTTTGTTGCGTCAAACAATTGTCCCAATTAATTTTGGTTGCCTTTAAAGAGGAGAAAAGAGGGGTTTTAAAAAAAATTAAGAGTTGAGCTTGTAAATAACTTTGAGATATAGTATCATCTACAAGTGGTTCTCTTGAACATTGCAGCTCATGTCAGCTGAAAAAAAACGGCGGTGCCAACTAGCATGCGCAGACTTGTCGTTTTGCGTTTGGGTCTTCTGTCTGTTGACTGTCTGTTTGTCCGCTCAGAACTTTCGGTTTTTCTCCGCAACCGCTTGTTGTTGAGATGAAATTTTCACCATAGGTACGACTACTCATGTAAGAATGTTTTGATATATAACGTCAACAGGTTCACGTGGGTGACAGCCATGTTGGAAAAAAATGGAGAAACTTTGGGACCTCTAAACTGAAACCGCACCAAGGAAAAAAATAAAACTTGGCACCACGGGGCAAGTATTCCTCATGGGGAGATAAACTGAGTTTTATTATGACGCATGGGTGCCTTTTGTTTATGACGTTCAAAATTGCATATGTATAACTCTACATCTGATCACTAACAAAAAAAATTTGAGGTCATCTCGGATAGTTGCGTCGACAAAAAAAATTTGTTGACATCATCGGTCACATGATTTGTCAGCCATACTGGTTTTTTTGTTTGTTTTTTTTTTAAACTTCAAAAATCTCTGAAATAGCTGAACAGATCAAGGTGAAAACTTTTAACACATTGGACCAACTATCCATAGGAACAAAACGTTCACACAATATGATTGTCATTTGGGTCACGTGGTTGGTAGCCATATTGGATTTAACCGCAAAAACATACAAATCTCCAGAATGGCTCGACAGACCGAGGGGAAACTTCACACAAATGTTCAACCCAAGGTATGCTGTGTTCAGGTTGTTTAAGGAATAATTGATGTCGCATGTTGGCAGCCATATTGGATTTAAGAGATATTAAATGATGTTTTCTCTGGAAACCGCTTTAATCGATGTGAAACTTCACAATTTGTTGTTCAGTCGTGAATGCGGAATGCATGTTTCAAATTTTACCTTGATTGAACATATGGTCTGTAGCCAGAATTATTTGATTTTTGATCTTTGATATATATATATATTTTTTTTTTTTTTGGAAAAAAGGCTCACATTGGCTGTGCCTGGATTTGCGTTTGAAGGTAGACTATCAGTGAAATGGCAAATCCTATCCAGGTTCCTTCCGCTGATGACTTCATCTTTTCCTTTTTGCTTGTTCGGGTTCTTCTGATGACTCCCAATTCAGGACTATTGGTCTTCCATTTGATTTTGATTGAATTTATTTAATCCCATTCTGAATTTAATGAATAATAATTTTAAAAAAACGTCATGGGGGCAGGGTCAGATGTCCGATCAAAGCGGGGATGTCTTGGTACCCGGTCATCACTGCTTAGCAGTAATAAAGTAGCAGTCTAGTTATGTCTCATTAAATTACGTACACCAGCTCAGTGCATTAACGCCACACAAAATGCACACACACAAACTACACACAAACACCCACACACCACACACCACACCACACACCACACAAACAAGTTCCTTGTCGAGTGTCTGCAAGCTTTGTTTGGTTGTTTTGTTTGTTTGTTCCGCACAGAAGCTTTTGTGTTTCTCTGTAACTACTGCATCGGATCGAGATGAAATTTTCACCAGAGGTACAACTACTCATGTAGAATGTGTTCATCATTTAATTATGACGTTAATAGGTGATGTGGTTTGTGGCAAACCATGTTGAAAAATGGAAAAAACTTTGGACCTCTATCTCTCAAACCGCACCAAGGAAAAAATTTAAAACTTGGCACATGGCAAGTACTCCTCATGGGAATAAATGTGATTTTTTCTTACTGACGCCATGGTGCCTTCGTTATGACATCATTAATTTGCCATATGTAGAACACCACATCTGATCAGTGTGAAAATTTTTGAGGGTCATCTCGGGATAATAATAGCTTCTGCAGCGAAAAAATTGTGTGTACGTCATCGTCGTCACATGATTGGCAGCCAATTGTTCAAAAAAAAACATTCCTGAAGAGGTTCACACATATGATTTCATAGGTCACATGGTTTCGCAGCCATGATTGGATTTACCCTAAAACATAGAAAATCTTCTCCTCCGAAAAGGCTGGACAGATCGAGGGAAAACTTTTACACAACAAATGTTTCCCAAGCCATGTGGGTGTTTGCTGTTGTTAAGAATAATGATGGGCACTTTGTTTTGGCCAGCCATATTGGATTGAAGAAAATATGTGAAGTATCATGGGTCAGGTCAGGTGTCCGATCAAAGCCGGGAACTTCGTGGGACCCAGTCATCACTGCCAACAGTTTAAAGTTGCGTAATACCACCAGTCCACCAACACCACACAAAATATACCACAAAAAGAAAGTTCCTGGTGAGGGTCTGCAATCTCCCATTGCTCTTTTCTTGATTGCAATGTAGATGCTACATCTGATCAGTTATCAAAATTTTTGAGCATTCATCTAGGGATAAAATGGTCAACAACAAAATAATTGATGATGTCATCGGTCAGTGATTCGGGCATCCATATGTTTAAATTGAAAAAAAAAACCTCAAAAATCATAATCTCTAAGTGGCTGAACAGATGAAGGAAAATACTTGTACGATGTATGGACTGCAAATCCCTGAGGGAATAAATAGGTTTCACATATGACATAATAGGTCAGCATTGGTTTGGGCAACCATATTGATTGTATCCTAAAACCTATAATATATCTTCTTCCAGAACGGCATCGGACATATTGAAGGGAAATTCACTCACCCTTCACTCTTTATACGATATCCAAGGCCATCTCCACTCATGGCACACAGACTTCCTCTCCTGTCCGCAGCCAACGTTGTGCCCGAAATGGAGTTCTTTTCATCCCCTCTTCCTATCCAGGCTGGAAGTCCTCAAAGGTAGCGTTCTCGGGCCCTTTTCTTTTTTGGTTTTCATCAATTGGATCTCTCTGACACTCTTGGAAAATGCCTTGTTATCTTTGCTGATGACTCCACCCTTCTGCCTTACCATCTGTCTCCCTCAGACGCAAGCAGCCAGCTTCTTTCGCTCACTTGCAGAATCTAGTAAATCACCAAACGAGGTCCAACACGTGGAACTGTCTTTCAATCCTGAAAAAAATCTCACACCTCTCACTATGTCTCTCCGAAAGGACTGTTCTGAAACCCCCCACCCCCCATCTACTTTCTCAACAATCCTTCTGGAAGAAGTCCTTTCATTCAAGCTTCTGGGTCTCACTTTCAGCATGATCTTTCCTGGAAAGCATATTTTCCAACCTGGCCTCCAAAGCCAGTTCCGAGCTGGGAATCCTCCATCGGCAAAGTCCTTCCTCGGCCCTCCTGAGCCTCCTGTACCACTTGCAAAGCTTTCGTCCCAGCCTGATGATGTAGTTACTGCTCTCCCCTCTGGCCTGGTGCTCCTTAGCCTCTCACCTTTTCTTCGGCTTTCCACGCTGTGAAAACCAAGGCATTTGCGATCATTGGAATCTCCGCCGGTGAGGCTCAGTCTTTTGACTCTCACTCTTCTCACCGCAGACAGGTCGGTGGTCTTTTTGTCTCTTCAGTCTCCGTCCAGTCTCACCCCATCCCCTGTCTCCGATTTGTCCCCAACATATTTCCACAGGGCACTCAAGGTCTGCCAACAACCCCCTTTTTGGTAAAACTTACTCAAAATCACGAATCGCCTGCT
Source organism: Eptatretus atami (assembly GCA_035128595.1). Taxonomy (NCBI): domain Eukaryota; kingdom Metazoa; phylum Chordata; class Myxini; order Myxiniformes; family Myxinidae; genus Eptatretus; species Eptatretus atami. Next base: position 139,338,430 of record CM068958.1, read on the forward strand.
CACCTTCACTCTTTCATTCCTCTTTTCCCCGCCTGTAATAAAACTCCCTCACTCTGTTCAATCCATTCTGACCCTCCAGGCCTTCTCAAAACAGGCTGTTCACCACCACCCTCTCATCTTCCCACATCCAAATCTCATCTTTCTACCCCCGATAATGCACCCCAAACCCACCTCCTTCAAATTCCCTGCTTCCTTTCCTGAAATCCCTGTAATGTCCCTCTTTGTAAACCCCATGTTTCCAACCCCCCCCCCCAATCCCTCTCCCTTCCACAGATCGCCTTGTCTCTGCCTCCCCGCTGTATGTCCTTCCACACCCGCCCCTCCATTGTCTCATTGCCCCCTTGCTGCTGCGTTGTTGTTGCTCTCAACGAGCCTCGACAAGGCATACAAAAAAAATGCTCCCCCAAGCCTTGGGTGTCAAGTTTGTACAATAATTGCATAGCGTCCACATGGTTTTGGCCGCCATATTGATGAAGAAAAATATTAAATAATGCTTTCTCTGAAACGCTTCATCAATCAATATAAAACTTCACAATTATGATCTTGTTGTGATGGGGAATGCATGTTTTAAAATTTCAGTTTGATCAGACACATGGTCTGGTAGCCCAGTATGATTGTATATTTTTTTTGATCTGAGTTCTTTAAAAAAATTATTATTATTATTATTATTATTTATGATTTTTGAATAAGGCTCACCTTGGCTGTGCCTGGATTGGTTTGAGAGTCGAGGAGTAGCAAGCTGAAATTGTGAATCCTATCTAGGCTCCTCCTGATCACTTCATCTTTTCTTTTTTCTTGTTCTGGCTCCTTCTGATCCTCCAATGCAGGACTCTCCCTATTGGTCTTCCATTTGATTTGAATTGAATTTATTTTAATCCCATTCTAAATTCAATTGAATAATAATGTTAAAACGTGTCGGGTTCAGGTGTTCAAATCAAAGCGGGTTGCATTAAGTGCGATGTCTTGGAACACTTTCATCACTGCCAGCAGTTATAAAGTGGCAGTTTCTAATTATGTTCTCTTAAAAATTACATAACACACCAGTACACAAAATACACCACACAAAACTGCACAAACCATTCACAAAACAAGTTCCTGGTGAGGTCTGCAATCTGATTGCCTTTTATCTTGTTGAGTTTGTGTTCAGTGTGCTGCACAGTCTGAGAGAAATGCTTGGTCTATGAAAACAATTTTGGATTTTGAATATGTTGTCTCAGCCGATAGATGTGATGTTTGCCTTATCGCTTGCATTCTTCTTTTCTATTCTTATTCTGCCTACCCTTTTAAAACAAGATTATCATTGGACCAAAATGATGTTTCCTTTCAATTTGCACTAACTGTTATTACACCCACTCTTTCACCTGATTGGCTATCCATCTCATCGAGTTACCACTGTTTGGGGAAAGGGCCAGGGTAAAATGAGGGCAAGCTTACTTTGGCTGCCCAAAAAGAGCTAAATTGAACATGGAAACACTGTGTTGGGCTGCACAATTTGTACGTGTGTGTTGTGTGTGGTGTGTTGTGTTTTGTTAGTGTAAAGGGTTGGCGGCTGGGGGGGGGGGGGCCAAAGCTAGAATGTGCTTGAAGTAGGTTTAATTTGCACCTGTTATGAAGGACACGTTCAGAGATAAGTTTTATGTAACACTGGACGACCCATGAACCCGTTGGGTTCCTGTTGTGACAGCGCGGTTGATAAAAAATAATTTCAAAAAAAAAACAAAGAAAAAAAAGATAGCTCCATCGAACTATACCGCTGAGTTTGTTTGCATTGATCAAATACTCCGAAGAGTACTTACTGAATCTGGGAATTGATTTTTTCATAATTTTTTTCATTTCCAAATTTTAACGAAACTTGATATGCACAGTGCACACTGCAGGGCGAATGTTGATAAAGTGGGCCGAAAATTTTTTGCGCTATCGTCTACTGTTTGGCTGTTATTTTGGGAACATTACATACATGCATACATAACATATATATATATATATATATTATACACAAGATTGAGAGTCTTTAGTAATATACAGATACATGTGCAATCGGGGAGGTGTGAGCATCCCACTCTAAAGCAGTATCGGGGAAGGAAGTCTTGTGTAAAACCTCTTTTCCACAGCGGAGACCAGTGTCGGGCTTGAGGTGAGTGAAAAATGGACACAAAAAGCCCTATGGGCATGATTTGAGGGAATCTCTCCACTTGCTGCTTCATGGAAGATGTGTGCCAGTGGGGTTATTCTGCTGCAGAGGGCCCTGGTATGGGGGGCTGGGACATTTTTGAGGTGCCGCCACCCTGAGGA
>CM068958.1:139366760-139390855 GCA_035128595.1 Eptatretus atami
ATATATATATATATATATATATATATATATATATATATGTAATGAGGACAGACATTAACCATCATAATTGACTTGAGAGGATGGGTGAGTTTGCATCAACACATTGATGATTCCAGAAGTTGTTGTGAAGAGACATAAAGAAGTTGAGCTGGGTGGAAAGTTTCGTCTTTGGCATGCGGACAAGCAGGTGGTTATTCTCTTATCGTGGACAGTCCTCTGGGTTTGATGATTGGTGGACTGTGGAAAGAATAGGTTCATTTGATATGAGATTAGTGCCGTTAGAAATAAATGCTGCCAAATGTCTGTGAGTGGGGAAAGGAGTGCCTTTGCTTCTGTCCAATGATTCTCAAGATGGTAATGTAAAGAATTTCCAGTTCAATGCTTCGTGTTGCAGAATATTTTCCAGAATGTGAATTAGGTTACTTCTGAGAGCTAAAGGAATGAGTCCTGTAACTCCTGTATCCTATGCTGAGGAAGCCAGTCTCCTCTACACTCTGCCATTGACTGTTGAAATTGACGATCGAGGTTATATTTTCAATTATCTCAATGTTTTCATCAGAGAATAAGGCTTTGCCCAATATGTCCACTAGAAAATATCACTCTAGTATAAAATTAAATAAACATGCCTTTCTCTTTCCACCATCCCACTGGCGCTATGGGGTCAGTCGCATCATCTTGTGCGAATCTATGTTGAAGGAATGGCTGTACCGAATATCTTTCCCTCAAACTTGAACGAAAACACAAAAGTGAGGCAGCTTTCTCCCTCTTGTGGAATCCAAAGAGGATTAAAACAGGTTAATGGAAAAAATCACAGTCAGGGCCATGTTTGCCCATGCTATGCTGATCCACCTCTACCCAGTGCAACTCAACTTTTCACAGTCGTTGGATCTATGTGCTCTCGGCCAATGACATCCATGCTTCATCTTCCACTTGGAAGCTTGTATTGATAAATAACAGCGTTTGTTATTTCTCCACATGAGTACCTTTATGAAGTTCACACTGTACTTGTAAAATCCAAACCCAAAATTGTTCCATTATGAAACTAATACCGTGTCTGGGGCTAAAAGGCTTCCCATGAAGTTTATTGTGAAGAAAATGAGGCTGGTACTGTTTATATGGATAAAACAATAGTTTTTCATAAATAAAAAAACATCATTCCTCATGAACCTTTAATGTATTGGAGCCACTTTAGATTAATTTTCTGATTTGAACAATGGCAAGCACATCCTTTGGTCGGTCATATCTCTCTGTGAGCACCAATACACAAGAAGCTGACCATGAAGGAAGGTGAAGAACATGAGGTTATGCTGTGCATGGACAGAGATTCACTCACTCTCACACACACACACACACACACACACACACACACACACACACACACACACACACACCATTGGACAGATTAATTCTGGCTGTTTGTCTGATGTCGCATGCAGTGTGGATGGCCTGACAGTGTGAAAACTGATTTTTGGGGACATGTTCCCTCGGGCTTGTCAGCCTGCCTCAGATTTATCCACCATTCCATACAGACACATGCCGGATGCTAGACCTTCTGGAAATAATACTCCAAAGGGAGGGAAGGGTTGTGAAGGAAAAAATTGAAAAATAATTGGAAAAGCACACTTGTCCAATGATTTGTCTGGTCTTGCAATTGCAACTTTTGGACAAGTTACTTCATCATTACCAGATGCTCCCCATCTTGCAAGAGCAGATTATGGCTCCACTATAGTTGCTCCATTATGTTGTAGAAAGTATTTCGGTTTTCAGGTAAACGAGTTGAACATGATCTGTTTGGCACTAGAGAGTATCTATGGGGAAACCACCCAAATGGCAGCATTCACAGCAACTGCTGCTGCATTTAGTCCTGTTATATGCAAAGGCCAAATTCACATTGAAAGTCTTGGTATTCACTAATACACACGTTTCATTGAATGTTTGTCTTGGATCATTGACGTGGGACATTGTGATTTCTATGAGAATGGTAATTAAAGACTTCAGCCAATGAAGAATGGAAAATATTACATAGCATGAGGCAAGGCTGCAGAATAGTGCAAATGAAGCAAAGTGCAAACCACAGGCTCGTTCAGAACAAAATCAAATCCAGACCCAAGTGCCTTGGCATGCACGATGGTTCGCTGTGTCGTATGTTTCTTGTGGCATTAAATTAAGTAATTATTGCTTCATTTTGAATTATTTTATGAAACCATAAAGCTGAAATGCTTACGTGTATCGTTAACTGTGCTTTCGATACGGTCTGGCACCCTGCCCTGCTCACCAAACTCTCTTCCTGTGATATCCAAGGCCATCTCCACTCATGACTCGCAGACTTCCTCTCCTGTCGCAGCCAACGTGTGACCCTTAATGGAGTTCTCTCATCCCTTCTTCCTGTTTAGGCTGGAGTTCCTCAAGGTAGCGTTCTGGGCCCTGTTCTTTTTCTGGTTTTCATCATTGATCTCTCCGAGCTATCTGGAAAATCCTCTTTATCTCTTTGCTGATGACTCCACCCTCTGCCGTACCATCTGTCATCCCTCAGATCGGCAAGCAGCAGCTTCTTCGCTCTCTGCAGATCTGGGTAAAATCATAAACTGGTCCAACACGTGGAACATGTCTTTCAATCCTGACAAATCTCACACTCTCACCATGTCTCTCGAAAACCGTCTGGAACCCCCCCACCCTCCCCCCAATCGATGTTCTCAACAATCCTCTTGAAGAAGTCCTTTCATTCAAACTTCTGGGTCTCACTATCTGCCATTATCTTTCCTTGGGAAAACCACATCTCCAATTTGGCCTCCAAAGCCAGTCGCCGACTGGGCATCCCCCATCGTGCAAAGTCCTTCCTTAGCACACCTGAGCTCCTGACCACGTACAAAGCTTTCATCCACAGCCTGATGGAGTATCTCTCCCCCCCCTGGGCTGGTGCTCCCGTCTCTCACCTTTCTCGGCTTCACCTCGTATAAACCAAGGCATTTTGGATCATTGGTACTCCTGCGATGAGGCTGAGTGTTGGGTCTCTCACTCTCTCACTGCAGTCAGGTCAGTGGTCTTTCTGTCTTCTACCGTCTCCTCTCTGGCCTCGCCCCCCCCCCGCTCTGTCTGCTATCTATCCCCCCCCATATTTCCGCAGGGCACTCAAGGTCCACCAGCAACCTCGTTCTGGCAAAACTACCAAAATCAAGAATCACTCCTCACCTTCACTCTTTCATTCCTCTTTTTTCTGGCCTTTGGAACAAACTCCCACCACACTTCTTCAATCCCACTCTTCCCTCAAGGTTTTCAAAATAGCTGTTCACCACCACCTCCTATATTCCCCCATCCAAAACCATGATCTTTTCTACCCCCATTAATCCACCCCAAACCCACCTCCTTCGTATTTCCTGCTTTCCTTCATGAAAGTCCCTGTAATGTCCATCTTGTATTCCCCGTGTTTCCCACCCCCATCCTGCTCCCTTCCACAGATCTCATGTCTCTATTCCCCACTGTTTTCTGCTTCCCTCTCCCATCCCTCCTGTCTCCTTCTTCCCTTCTTATACGTTCTGTGTGGTTAGCTCTTATACGAGCCTTGACATTATATTTTAAAAATATTTTTTATAATAAAACCATTAAATTATAAGGAAACTTGAAATCAACGACCCTTTTTGAGTTGACCACATTTTAAAGCTTTCCTTTCGAGACAAATATCGACAACATAATGTTTGACACTTTATCCTTACAAATGGAATTTCCACTTCATGGAAGGTATGGATCACATCGACACAGGGCTGGCTGGATGGCCTCTAAGCAGTCGAGCCTGGGTTAAAATCCTGACCCTGCAACAAGCTGTTTCAGAGGTTGGGTGATTCATCAATTTGTGTGTCGTCCCTCGGATGGAGGTTAAACAGACGTCCTGTCTGCTGGCATTAGTTTTGTGGGCATTAAAGATCCCTTGGTGTCCTTTTGTGAAGAGTAGGCTAGCTATCGCCGGCACCATGGCCAAATTCCAAATTCATGCCACCCAGCAGCTTTGTGCTGCATACGAAAGAAGAAGAAGCAGCTTCTACATTGTCATGGATTATGTCTCGCAGCTGTGGTACGGGAGCCCATAAACACACTTGGTCCTCATCAATGCTGCCATGTCAAGGGCTTTGGGGTTACCGGAAATGAGAATCGATACACAAGAGGTTGAAGAACCAGGCATATCACTTTAAAATGGCAGAAAGGTTTGCAATCTCTCAGTATTCTCATGACTCTTCACAAATCCTAGTCCCCTGACTCTCTCTCTTTCACCTACCTTTTCCAAGTCCTCCAGAGCCACATGCACTTATTGCCAACTTATAATGTTACATCTCGGTATGTCCAATCTGCTCCCCCATATTTTCATTGGCTCCTTCTTCCACCTCATTGGTGGGATCACTGCTGCCTTGATAATGAACTGTTCCTCCTTCCAAACCTTCAAAAAGATAATTCATCAAGTCTTGCCAATATGGATCTGCTGCTTCCCATGTGCAGCTTCTTGCTTGGTTGTAAGTTGCTTGCCTGTTTCTATTCATTCATTCTTCACAATCCCTTTATAATGCCCCATGGCCCACTCCCTCTCTCTTATGAACATTCTACAAGTATTGACTAATGCACAATAAAAAAAAAAAAACAGTAGACAAAGCAAGGAGTCATTTGACCTCTCATCCCTTGTGCCACATTCACATCCCTGCACTCCTACCCACTGTGGATAGGCATAATTATGCAGCTAACCCCAAGGAGTTTTGTCCAGGGATAACAGTGCATATTATGACCTGATCTTTTGGAAGGATACTGTAGAATCACTAACATCTACCACCTCAAAGCAGAGAGAGATTTGGCTTTAGATCCAAAGGAAGGCTTGCACCACAATGCCATGTTCTCTGATGGCACTAGAGAAGCATCACAGTTTTTAGTTTGTCCTATCCAATCAGGATCAATTTCCAACAGCTCAATGCTCATCATGCATTCATGCTACCAACTTAGCTATCTTACTCCCCACATTGTCCAACCTTCCCCCTCCCCTCCTTTCAAATAGCATTAATTCTCCATAACTATTGAAATAATTTTTGAAAAGAAAGAATAATTGCTATTCTGAAATTGTTACTAGATCCTTGCCAATCTTGTATGATGTCCCACTCAAGACCATTGTAGTATAGTCAGTCGTGAAGGATTCGGGACAAATGTTTGGGGAACTAAGTTTTTTAAAATGTTTTCTAGATCATTGAGACTTTGCAGATCAAAATGAGCTGGGGTGACCCTTTTGAAAATGTGGGCATGGCCAACAGAGTGCCTTTTTCAATATGGCTGCCGGCGTCACACAATATCTTGCTTTTTACTAATCATCTAAAGCGATGTACGAGTACAAGCTTTTGTCGATTCAAACTTGGTAGAAAGTTCGAAACAGACGTTTGGCAGCATGCAGATTAATAAAATGTCCAATTATAATTTTATAATTGATCACGTGACCCAATAAAAAAAATATCAAGGCTAAAATCGATTTTATGGGGACGATATGGAAATAAGATATATTTATCGGTTTTAAACGAATGAAAAAAAGCATTCAGAATGCTTGTATTCATATTCGTTAATGGGACGATGGAGTGATACTGATATATCCTCACATTTATCACGGGCCGAGTAGATCGCTTAAACGTTTTCCTTTTCGGACAAGGATGAAAACTTCTTTCGGAAAGAATTGATTCTCCGCTTGTTCCCTTTATTTACAAACATTTGATTGAATTCCCTTGCTGCAGGAAATTTCTCATTCCTGCATGGAGAGATATTCCTTGACCCTCCAACTAATGTCGCATCATCGCTGCCTGATCTCTTTGCATGCTCACCATCTTTGATGTTAACAATGCCATCGTCATAACAATCGTTGACACAAACTATCGTTATTGCATTCTTGTGTCTCTGACATATATGATTGAATATTTTCCAAGACAAATCCATTGGCAAACATCTGTTCTTGTATGCATCATGTAACAGCAGCCTCACCATCAATGAATGCAGTCTTGAAGTCTTCAACCAATACAGCAGATGCAAGCAAGCCAGATTGGAGGGAACGAAGCTCTGGTTTGTTGAAATGGAAAAGATCACAGTCGTACTTGTCAATTAGGCAGTCCTTAATGTTGGATTGCTTGCTTATCTGTGGACAGACACAAGTTGCTGTTTTCCTTGTGAAGCTTTGAGACGGTGTCATGCTTATCCACCATTGCTTGGAGTGAGTCTCGTCCCACATTAATGTAGTTTGGATGGTTTTCATCACAGCCCTGTCCCCAACGAATGCAACTTCCGCTATGCTCAACCGATTCATTGTGCAGATCTTCAATCTTTCTCTTCTTTGCAATAATAAATGGTTTTGACATGACATAATCTTGAACACCTCGTTTAATACTTGATGTTGAAATTGACCATTATCTGGAAAGAAAAAAAACCCACAAATAAATCTTGTTTTGTCACCAGATCATGGACAGAATATCACAACAGGAAGAGTCAATTGTGAAGGATTTGTGACTGTGAAGGTGATTTGTGACTGTGAATTGTGAAGTGCCAACAAGGTGATTTATGTTCTTCTGTGTTCAAAATATGAAATTTAATTGAAACAAGTTGCGGTACATTCAAAGTACACCGCCCCATGCCAAATAAATATACAGCAAATCCTCCAGCACACGACATCGCCGGGGCGCCTTCGGCACCCGACGATGCCGTCTTGTAGCACATGGAGTCGGAATTGGGAGGGAGCGGTGTACAATAATTGAATGATTAATTGATTAATTGCATAATCAAAAGAAATAAATAACAATCGTAAAATAATTAATTTCTCAATCCATTGCTGAATCGCATACCGAAACCACCTGTAACTTTTCGTATATGTATATAATATGTAAAGTGACAGTGATTTCATCCAAATCTGTAACTTTTTGAACATTAAGTAATTCATGGCAAAATGAATAATTAATTGATCAATCAACTGCGAGGGCACGCGGTAGAGCGCAAACCTCCGCCACGTAATGCCTGATCCACGAGAACATATCGGGCCCAATAAATATTTGAAATATCATGCTACTATATATATATCGTTTTTGGCCCTATCTCTCAATGGCGAAGAATCACTTTAAAAATTCAATAATCACCGTATCCAGATCCGGATTCGGATCTTCACCAAAATCGAATCAATTCGTTGTGGTCACACCACACGCCGAATGTGGCCACCAGGTTTCATCCGAATCTGTCCATAACTTTTTGAGATACTGCATTGTGCTACATATCATTTTTGGCCCTATCTCTCAATGGTGAAGAATCACTTTAAAAATTCTAGTAGTCGTTCCAGATCTTCACAAAAATCTAATCCGCTCGTCCTTGTCACACACCCAACCTACCCACCAAATTTCATTCGGATCCATCCACAACTTTTTGAGATATCCTGTACACAAACAAACAAACAGACAAAAAGGGGTGAAAACATAACGCCCTTCACCTTCGGTGGTGGAGTTAATATGAAATGGTGCATCATGGCCTTAAAGCAATAAATGTCAAAAACATAAAGCCTCACCTTGTCGTCATCATTCGTATGCAGCACATGACTGCATGTTAGCATCAGTTCATTCAGGGACAATGCAGTGCCCCTGATGCAGTGCCCCCTTTAAGTTTCGGAAAATAGTTTGGAATTTGCTCAGGGTGGCGGAGAGAGCTCGCCCACACTTCACATGGGACACTGAGAGATCCTTAACATCCACCCATTAATGCTGGCAGATGGGATGCCCAGTTTAACATCCATCCAGAGATGGACCAGTCTTCACAATTAATGGCATGGTCCTAGTGAAGCCATTTCTAAAAGAGCTGAACTTCATGAGTATGAGTGCAAGCCAAAGACCTCGTGCGTGGGCTTTGAAAAGCAAACAAAATCGGGTTGGGATCGAATATGAATTGCAAAGTCTTAGAAATACCTCTCTGAATCAGTGGGCCAGGTAAACATTTCTGTCTCACCAACTAATATCGTTACTAAAGGCCACACACAATTACTAAGGGCCACAGGCACAATTACTAATGGCCACATACAATTACTAAAGGCACACACATAGCAATGTACTACAGCACAATCACATACGACCCTACACACAATTACTAGAAGACCACACACGAATTACTAAGAACCACACACAATTTACTAAGACACACACAGCAATTACTAACCACACACCAATTACTAAGACCGGACAACAAATTGACTAAGACCGCAACAATTACGAAGACCACACACATTACTAAAGAACGCACACACAATTACTGGAAACGAGCACAAGTGTGGGCAAATTACTAAGACCCAACAACAATTACTAAGACCACACAACAATTACTAAGACCACAATCATTACTAAAGCAAACCGCACACAATTACTAACATTAGACCACACAAATTACTAAGACCACAAGGCATGTGAGTATAGACACATACTAATTATAAGACTCCACACAATGTCTACTAGACCGCATACTACTTAACAATGCACCGACAGACAATTAAAGGAACCACACCTTACAAGACCACTAGTACGTAGCCAACCATTTAACAAGACCACAAATAAGCCACAATAATTACTAAGACCGACAGGCATACTGGAGCACCACAATTTAAGCACAATTACGTAAGACGCCACACACAATTACTAACACACACACAATATCTAAGACCACACCATCACCATTACTAAAGATCCAGCAAGTCAAACTTTACTGAAGACTCATGAGAATTGCGGCACACACAATGTACGAAAGACCAACAAAAGCACAATTGACTAAGACCATCCATTTCAGCCACAACAATTACTAAGACCCACACAATTACTAAGACCACACACAATTGACATGAAGACACCACACAGACAATTACTTAAGACCACACACAATACGAAGACCCACACTAGCAATTACTAAGACACACACACAATTACTAAGACCACTGGCACACACAATTAAGCAAGAACACAATTGAACACAATTACTAAGACCACACACAATTACAAGACACACAAATTACGAAGAAACCACACACAATTACTAAGACCACACCCACAATTACTAAGACCACACCAATTACAAGACCACACACAATTACGAAGACCACACACAATTTACTAAGACACACACAATTACAAGACCACACACAATTACGAAGACCGACACACAATTACTAAGACCGCAACACAATTACGAAGACCATCACACAATTACTAAGACCGACCACACAAATTACTAAGACCATCTACCAACACAATTACTAAGACATGCTAAACGCACAAGTTATAAGACCCACACAATTACTAGAACCACTGACGACACATTACTAAGACCACACACAATTACTAAGAACCACATCACAATTACTAAACGCACACACGCAATTACTAAGACCACACACAATAGACAATTACTAAGCCCACACAACAATTACATTAAGACCACATCCAAGAATTAGGAGCTAAGACACACACAATTATAAGACCACACACATATTAACTAAGACCACACACAATTAACTAGACACACACCAATTGATAAGACACATTACAATAAGACCACAACAATTACTTAAGACCACACACAATTACTAAGACCACACACACACAATTACTAACCACACAACAATTATTAAGACCACACAAAATTACTAAGACCACACCACAAGTATATTAAGACGCTCACAATTACGACAACATATTTATGACAGCTCACGGAAAGTTAGCTAGTGGGTCAGTGTAGAGGTTGTAATGGTATAGTGGCCACGAAACATTTAGCACACACTTACTGAAGCCACAACACAGATTGATTAAGGCAACAACAATCATGGAAACATTATTTAAGAGAGCCACACAAATTCTTAAGCGCACACACAATTATTAAAGCCCACACAATTACTAAGGCACACACAATTACCTATGGCCACATCACAATTATAAGGCATAGCAGAATTACTATGGGCCACACACAATTACATGGCCACACACCAATTACTAAGGCCACATTTGCACAATACTATGGCTCACACACAGGATATAAGGCCAAACAATATTAAGGCCCACACAATATTAATTATAGGCCAACACAATTATTGGGCACACAGCAATTACTAAGGCCACACACAATTTACTATGGCCACACACATATATTAAGGCCACACAAACTTTAAGGCAACCATATATACTATGGCCACAACACAAATTACGTATGGCCACAGCACAATTACTAGGCCACATTAAGCACAACATTATTGAGCCACACAATTAATAAGGGCACACAATTATTAAGGGCCGACATCACAGATGTATGGTTCGTGCAATTGGATTAAGGTATGATGCCAGAACACAGCAATTACTGGATGGCACACAAGCATTATGTTAATATGGGCCACAGCGAGGGCAATTGACTATTTGGCGCTGAGCACAGGGCCCCAATAGTTAAGCGCGCCAAGCAATTCTGAAGTGTGCCACACCACAATTCATGTATGGGCCACATCGAGGAAGGCTACACAATTTTAGCTTATGGCCACATGTGAGTGTGTATGGGTGGTAGGTTCGGGTTGTACGAGGTCGCAGCCGTCAGCGCTGGCATGTGATCAGGTCTTGCAGAGATTGCAATACTGCTGATGGCGACACACATTATTTTGCTTGTAGGTATTTAAGGCCACAGCAGATTTATTTGAAAGACCACGACACATATATTAGAGGCCACGCACAGATTATTCGTAGAGACCACAGATCACAGAATAAGGTTGAAGGCCAATGGGCACAATTATGAAGGCCATCACCATTATTGTAAAGGGGCCAACAGACAATTACTATGGGAGCCACACAGTAATTATTGAAGGCCATACTCAAATATTCCTGCACATGATGTATGACTGATTCACACACGTGTAATTTCCGACTTTACGTGTTTCAATCAAACGGTAGGAAACACAGGCTGTGCTATGTTCATGAAGGAAACCACGAAAAAATGTTGATGACATTTGCATGACCAGATCAGGCCGGAGAGAAATGTGAATCGCAAGTGACACCGGATGTGCATGAACACAATACCGTTTTATCATCGCGTTGTTTCCAAATGTTCAGGTAAACCTGAATAATGAACTGTTCACAACAACTAACTGCAACTAAAAATAGAACCGCCTGTCCTGACGCTCACCTGGATCATGATCAAGTCACTCAAACACCCCGCAGACCTTCTTAGACCCTGAATTTTTTGAAGCCGTTAACAAACTTAGGTACATCATGGGTGATGAAAGTTGTGGTCAAGTTTAATTGGAATAGATAACCGCGCGCTCTGCGCGACATGTTGGGGTGGTGTGTTTGAGAAAGGAACTGATGCAGAGTATCAGTAGTAATTTTACTTTATTGCAGTAAGTGGAATACGATTTCACTGTTTCAGAACCATTTTATTTACTTTTTTTGTACCATGCCCTCATATGGTCTTTGAGATATGTAAGCCGAATATCACGTTACTCGAGCGCAGAACAAAGTCGAAGATAGCGCGACACGAAACCACAAACTCGGAAATAATATATAAGATTGTATGTGTAGTTCTGAAAGGAGAGCAAATACCTATTTTGGGTGGGATCCAACCCCCCCCCACCGTAAAACCCCTCAATCAGCGCAGATACCTTCGTTATGCATCAGATATGAAGCTTATGGCTGTTGTGGAATTTTGTTGTTAACGTTGTTTAAACCGACTCGATGTAAATCCTGTTCTCAAATGAAAGCCACAATTAATTCACTGTCCACAACGGAAAGTACTTTCGATCAGATAATTTTATTAACATAGAACTATGGAGTTCAAAACACTGAGATGTAAGCATCACAATGATTTGCACTAAACCAAGATTACATTTCCTGGCATTTATATGTTCTTAGCAGGGAGTGGGGGGGCTGATAAGCATTAGAATAAAAGAACTCCAACTGCAATACTGTCTACTAGGTGAAAAGTGAATGACATAATCATGGCAAAAGTTGGTGTTATCAACCAGGTCACTGTTCCATAGCAAGACATTCCTTTTATCAACATTTAGGTCAAAAGACTCTTGGGTAATGGGAAGCATAACTGACATCCAATTTGACTTGTAGCATAAAAATTAAATTTATAAAGCACAGCAACAATTATAATTGAGAGTGTTGTTGTTGTTCTTCTTCTTTCGGCTGCTCCCGTTAGGGGTCGCCACAGCGGATCATCCGTTATGATCCGCATACTGATTTGGCAAGGTTTTACGCCGGATGCCCTTCCTGAGCACACCCTGGTCGCGCTTTAAGCGACACAGGGATAAGGATTGGGTTTCACCATGATTCCGGGCTGCCCTACACCCTCTCATAGGGGTCCAACAATGATAATTGAGAGTACATTCATATAATTATTTTCTCCCACATGGCCAAGTTTCATCAAAATCGTATGTTTGGTTTCAGCGACAATGACTGAAGTGTTTACGGACTCACTCACTCACTCACTCACTCACTCACTCACCTATGGACACTGCTTTATCACGTAAGTTCCCCAGAACTACATTCCAAGTGAGCTACAAACGAATGTTTGTTCCGAAGGTGTATATTCGTAACACTTTCAGTCCTCTACTGCATGTTATTACCAATACAAAATCTGTGAATGATATTTTGGTCTACATTCCACTTAACACGACTTTCTCTGCCATTTTAAACAATTACTTTAGCATTAGCAACAAAACAAACAATTAAATAAGCATTATGTAGTCTTGGTTAAAAAAAACTTTCCATCAGAAGCTATGAAGTACAGTATTGTGCAACAGCAATATATTTTATAACATAAGAAATGGTTGACTTGCCGAATATGCAGATGGCGTGAAAATGTGCTTTAGATCCCAAGTCCAGGCTGTCTCTCACGTGATCCAGTACTTTTGTTGTGGGAAAAATAATCTTAATTTTGTTTTTGGTGCACAGGGATGTGATGATGATGTCGATTTCAAATTTGCACACTCTTCTGTTTGAGATTAAAGATGGTTGCGCTTTACTGGCTCATGCAAGTTAAGGCGTGCATCTAGGTACACCGTTCGTGGTGCAAGAAATAAGGTACCTAAACTTTCTAACACCAGAAAGGGTCGACAGTGCTAATGGGATATTACACACAGGAAGATTCCAATTGGTTCGTTAAACTATGGTATAACTACAGTCCATGATCTTCACCACAATATCTATATAGTACATCCCATTTGCTGAAATTTCTGGTTTTGAGGCTTTGGCAGCTTTATCTCAGTCTCTGAGTGATCCGATTCCAGACTTAAGTGAACCATTCTGGAGTTTTCTTTGTTGCCATTGATTGTTGTCCACTCTCTGTTTTGTTTCTTATTCGTATCATATGTTTATTAAGCCTGGTGTTGGCGTAATGGTTAGGGTGGGTGGCTTACGATCTTAGGGTCTTGAGTTCAAGCCCCTATCATGCTGTTGAATTAACACCAGGTGGGTTTAATCAGCCTGTTCTGTCATCCTTCTGTGGTTGGTGAAATGAGTACTGGTAGCAGGAGGCATAGCATCAGTGGCACAGCTGTGCCCCCAGGAAAATGATGCAATCAGCAGCCATAGCCTGCACGTTAATAGTAAAATAAATAAAAATGTACTCATTGCTGTGTCTTTGTGTGCCTGTTTGGTGGTTTGATCTTATGTATCTGCCTTGGCTGGTTCGGCTCTCAATGTGTTCAACAGTCCTGCTTTCTCAATCATTCACTTCTTGCTAAACTTTATCCTTTCCTCATCTCCCTTTCATTACACTTGTATTTTTTTTTTTAATCTATCTTCACCCTGCATCAAAACTTTTCCATTGTTCTTGCTTCCTTCTCAGAACTCCTACTACTAATTTGCATGCCCAGCTAAGGGGCGTAGCGACCCCGTTAGGGGGTTCAGCCTTTTTGCACTCCGTTCCCTTGGGATAAGGAGAATGTGAGGTTAGGGCAGGAATTTGCAATTTTGGTCATGGTGCCGATGGTTGCTCACCTACTCTTCTCATCAAAACAACCACAAATAAATAATTAAAACAAGTCATTCATAATTATTCCCCAATCATTCTGATCTCATTCCTTAAGTCATTCAGTCCCAAGCTATTTCTTTCCTCTTCTTTCATTTTCTTCCTCCTCCCCTTTCTCTCTTGTTTGGACAAATCCTTAAAATGACACATTTTATCATGCTTAATCTTCCCACACTCTCATTTCCAAATGTCCTTCTCCAATCCTGCTTCCTCTTCTTCCCGTATTTTCTCTTTCACTCCTGGAGAGCGAGCAAACTCATGCCCCATCTCCCATCATGTTCATACAGTGCTATCTTTCTCCATGCCCTAAATAAATATATGAAAGAAAGAAAAGGAGACTGATTGAAAACTGGTGTTCTAGTTCTGTCTTAAGTACAGATTATAAAATTTTAGCCAAAACCTTATCCAATCGCTGTAAACCCTTTATGAATGTGCCGGTAGGAGAACATCAATCCTTTTGTATCCCTGGACGTGCTATCTTTGATCATGTTGTTTTTGTCCATGATACTATTCGGTTTTGTAACAATTTTAACAAGAATGTTGGCCTTGTTTTCATCGACTAAGGAAAAGCCTTTGATTGTATTGACCACACGGACCTTTATAGAATTTTAGAGGGTTTCGGCTTTGGCCAAATTTTTACCTCGTATGTTAAAATTTATTTTGTAATACATCCAGTGTTCATAAAATTAACCAAGTATTGTGCAGTCCCAATGCTGTAAAACGTGTAGTACGACAAGGTTGTCCGCTATCTGGACATTTATACTCTCTCGCCATCGTACCTATTCTGCTCCAATTATGTATTCGCATTTCTGGTTTTACTGGATATATTCTCACTGCTCCACTCAAAATTTTCTGCTTATGCAGATGATATCTGTATTTTGTGAACATTAATGCTGATGTTACTGCAATGACCCAGGCATTATATTGTCGGGCTTGTTCAGGGAAGGTGAATTGGAAAAAGAGAGAAGCCCTTTGGGAAGCACCTACAGCTTGCCAACCAATTGCTCTACCAAGAGGAATGAACTGGCAACAAAATGGGGTCAAATACCTTGGAATTTTCTGAGCAGATAACACCTTTGAACTGCAGAACCAGACAGGATTGCTGGACAAGGTAATGAAAAAACGAACCTGTTGGAAGGGACTTCTCTTTCAACTTTCTTTCCGTGGAAGAATCCTCATCATCAACAATCTAATTGCCTCCATGTCGTGGCATAAAATGATATGACTACAACCTGCTGGAAGCCTCCTAGCCACACTCCGAAAGAGTATCATTGACTTTTTCTGGAATGGGCAACGCTGGCTGCAACCTGCCGTGACCTACCTACCACTTGGTGAAGGTGGCTAAGGCCTCATCGACATTTTCAAGCTCCTGTGAGTGCAAGATTAAAACTGGAATTGTGTTTTTTTTATAAATGAACAAAAGTTTAACATTGTTTTAAGAAAAATGGGTTTTTAACGATGCCATTTGTAAACTTGATGATGATGATTATGAATCATTTCTCTTTGAACCAATGCAATGGCTGAATTAAATGTTTCTTCCTGTGACTGTACATAACTGGCCCTTTCACTTTGTAATAGAAGAACAGTCAGTCTCTCTCCTCCTCTCTCTCGCTCCTCTCACTCCTCGCTCTCTCTCCTCTTCTCTCTCTTTCTCTCTCTCTCTCTCTCTCTCTCTCTCTCTCTCTCTCTCCTCTCTCTCTCTCACCCCTGCTGGCTGTTGGTGAGTCGAGTGGAGTGTCATGGCGGCTGTGTGGTCTTGGTGAGCTGTGATCGCCCTGTTTTTTTGCCTTTCCATCCCTTTCGCATCTTTTTCACCTCCTTCTTGTTTCCTTCTAGCATCGTTATTTGTGCTCCCACCCTCCCTCTCCCTCCCTCTTCGTTAGACTCGCGATCCGGCCTTCCCTAGCCGTCGTCACCCCACCCACCCGCCCCTCTGTCCTTGTTATTTCACGGTTGGCCTTCGGTTCATCTCTTCCCTCCTTCCCTCCCCATCCCCTGTTTCTCCTGCATACCTTTTCCCGAGATGAGAGAGAAAGAGCCACGGCTTCTTGTGGATAGTTTTTAGTTGGCGCCAGCCGGCCTTCATACTGATCGTTTTTTTCTCACTGGCTGTGTTATTTCCTTTGGAAACCTGTTCGGCTCGTATTTAATTACTGCAGAGAGCAATCCCCCTCCTCTCCCTTCCTAAATATGACTTCGTATTCCCGTTATGCGCATTTGAAGCATTAACAAGAAACATGGCGTCGTCTGTGTCCCGCCGACGACGTCAGGTCGAGGATCTCGTTATCGCTACGGGAAACGTAGTCGGTACTGACAAAGTTCGTGCAGCCTCCGAATGAACAAACGTGTGGTAATCTTCGTGTCTGAGACAGAACTGGTTACGAAATCTATCGACCGGAACTATCAACAGATGACGGACATTTCGTGCTCGTCTCCCTCTGAACACCGGCCGTGAAGGTCATATCTCGAACCTCCTCCTTTCCTGAAAAATCAGACATGATCTCGAATTATCTCGTTGGTTCTGTGGTTTCTCAATCACCATGTACCTTACGGAGCAGGAGATCGGGCGAAGCATGTGTGTTTTTTCGGAGACAAGCTTATGTGGGCTTCCTCCCTCTAACAGCTGAAAGAACCTTGAACTCGTTTTAAAACTCAAATTGATAATCATGATTACCAAGTCTACGTAACCACTGACACCTGAAATGTTTCGAAATGTGGTAATTTCGGACACTTGAAACGATCTTGCCCAAAGGCGACTTCGTCAAACGATGAACAAACTCGTCAACAAGAATACGTCTTCTTCTTCTTCTCTGACTGTGAAGGAAGCGAATCCGTGTCGGTATCAACCCCCCGTCCCCAGTAGTCCAAACAGCAAACGAATGTTTGGGAATGGTTTCACCATCGTTTCATCAAGAAGGAAGACTTTACCTGATGGTGTTTAACCAGAAGGAAAGGAGCAATTTACAAACGAGGAATCTGTCGTAATGTTCCTGCAGTTGTGACTGACGTCACTCTACAATGTTTACCCGGTATGGACCCGGAATGGACCCGGTATGGACCCGGTATGGACCCGGAATGGACCCGGTACTACGACCAAAAGTTTACCCTATCTTGCCGGTGAGGAATAGAGACGTCTCCTTACAAGAACCACTTTACCTGTTATCGCAGTAAGAATAAAACTGTTTCACTCGTTAAAAAACTCTCCTATGGAAAGTCCATTGACGGTGATACACAGAACCACGAGTGATGATCTGCTAACTTTGGTAATGTATACCCGAATCCTGTGTCAAGCAGGAAATAGAGAAACAAATGTTAACCCCTGAATTCTGTCAGCGGGAAGTAGTGGAAACAATGTACAAATCTGTCACGGAAATGCGACAAATGTAACCTACCTGTCAGCGGGAAATAGTGACACAATGTACCCTAAATCCTTGTAGCGGGAAATATGACACAAATGTTACCTAAATCTTGTCCAGCAGGAAATAGGGAAACAAATGTGTACCCGAATCGTCAGCGAATAGGGAAAATTTGTTAACCCTGAATCTTGTAGCGAATAGGGAACAAATGCCTAATCTCGTCAGCAGGAAATAGGGAAACAATGTTAACGCTAATCTTGTCAGGGAAATCGACACAAATGTTACCTAATCCTAGAGGAATACGAAACAATGTTAACCCTAAAGTCTTGGTCAGCAGGAAACTAGTGACACAAATGTTAACCCGTACTGCTCCACTCGCGAAGATCCAAATTAAACAGTTGGTAGAGGTCAACGGTCCGACATAGCTTGTTACAAGACACCCTGCGTCCGATCCTGTTCAGGCTCAGTGGCAACTATTAGGACAAGGAATGTTTCTTCAGTACAACCCGACGGTCGAAGCAGGCATCATGTTTGTCTTAGGGAAACATTCATCCGTCCTGCCTTAAAATTTATGAGTAAAATTATTGATGGATCACCTTGCTGATCTGACTTTGATCTATCGATCAGGTCAAGTTCACAATTCACAATGTTAGTACGCTCCAAGCAAAATGACGAGCGGCATCTCCTTTTTCTGCGAACTGAGAAAATCTGCAACACTGATTTTGCAGAACTTGTCTAATTATTGGTGTTGATTTTAACTGTACGTTAATGCTTCATTTGACGAAACGGGTCACGAATCCCAACTGTACCGCAAACTTTTTGCAAACTCATTGTCGAAGATGCTATATTTCAATGATATTTGGCGCGGAGCACCTCTGATCGTCTTACATGGTGTGTGTTTAACAACCACAATCTCATTGCGAGGCTCGATCACAATCTATGAAATTCTCATTTATTACATGGAGTTTATAAATCCGATATTGTGCCTTCTGGTTTTCTGACCATTCCTAGCTCGAGCCTTTAAACTCTGCTAAACCACTGTCCAGGGGCTTCCTCATTGGAAATTAAATAACATTTACCTAGAACAACCTCAACTTCATTCAGGCCTTAATCCTTCTGGACGCTCTCCTAGACAGAAGTAAGCTGTTCCATTACCGTTGACTATGGTGGGATTAGTAAACAACCAAATTAAAGGTTCTGTCAAGAGTATCGTTTTTTCTCAACAAGGGCTGACCATGAAGTTAAGAAAATATTACAGTTAGAGATTTTACAACTCCAACGAGTCATCGGACAAAATAATAGTCACATACAAAAAACCTTACTGAGAAACAGTCCTTATTAAAGGAAATAACCGAGAGGAATGCCACGTGGTGCTTTAGTTCGGATGAGGGGGTGCGACACCTGAATGAAGCAGACGTACCAACCAAGTACTTCTTTCCTTAGAGAAACATCTTCCCAGTAAGCAGCTTCTCAGCTGTGATTAGCAGATTCATCCATTACTTTACACAATCAGAAATCAAACTTTTCGGAAGGAATACTTTTCGAAAATATATTCAATGGAACAAATAAATCCTGTCGTGTCGCTCTATCTCCGTAGGCCTGTCAGTGTTGTGTGAAGATGGGCGTTCCCAACTGGAAAGACCCATCACCTGGATGAACTTGCACTGCCTGCACGCCTTGCCATTGGGAAAGCATCTGGATTGGATGGACTTACAACCGAATTTTACCAAGAAGTTTTGGCACTTATTGGGTCCAGAACTCATTAACCTTTGAACGTAAGCAGCCAGCTTGGAGAGCTACCTCTCGGAGTTGCCGAGCGAGCTCTTCTTACCCCATCCAAAAAAGGGAGACATACTGAGTATTGAAAATTGGCGTCTATCTGCCTGTTATGTACGGACTATAAGATATTTTCAAAAGCCCTGGCATCGCGACTTACTCCTTATTTATCTCGTTGTTGAAAGAAGACCAATGTTACTGTGTCCAAACGTTCCATTTATGACAACATCTCCTTGTGAGAGACATCATTGAACTGTGCAAGGAAACCCTAAAGATTTAGGACTTCTCTCCTTGATCAGGAGAAAGCCTTTGACCGTGTTGACCATCGGTACCTTTTCGAAGTACTTGAGCGGTTTTGGACTTGGTTCAACCTTCATCTCTTATATTAAAATACTATACAATAATATTTATAGTGTGCTTAAGATAAAATGAACTTGTTGCACCATTTGTCTATAACAAGGGAATTAGACAAGGTTGCCCTCTTTCCGGGTTGCTTTATGCTCTCTCCATCGAACCCCTACTGGTTTCTTTGCGCTGTAGACTAACGGGTTAGTTTGTCCCAGCTTGAACGGCCCATCAAGGTATTGGCATACGCCGATGACGTGTGTGTATCGTGGCAAGATTCAATGATGTTAACATCGTTCGTTATTGTTGTCCTTATTTGAAAAGGCTTCTTCAGCCAAAGTAAATTGGAACAAAACGAGCGCTTTGGCTCGGTCCGTTGTGCAACTTGGCGCCAAGACTTCCTGCTCCACTGTCATGGGCCAATGATGGTGTGAAATACCTTGGAGTGTTCTTAGGTAATATTCCACAGTAGCAAAAAATTGGGCTGGTCGCTTGAGTTTGTTGAGGGTAAACTGCAAAAATGGAAAGGTCTGATCACACAACTGTTCATATCGTGGAAGGGTCTGGTCCATCAACACACTGGTGGCCTCCACCTTATGGCACAGGTTCTTCGTGCTGCATCCTCCAGCGGCGTTGCTTCAACAGCTCCAGAAGTGCTTGTGTCCTTTTTCTGGGACGGAAAACCTGGCTCGACCTGGGGTCCTCAGTTTACCACTGACCGATGGAGGACAAGGCCTGGTCGACATAAAAAGCCGGCTAATGGCCTTTCGACTCTCGGTTGATTTCGCTGCTATACACGCGACCCCTCCACCATGGGTCAACGTCGCTTGTCACTTTTGCAACAGGCTGGGAGGCTAGGCTATGACCACTCTCTTTTCCTGATGGACTTTCCCAAAATCGACACATCCCTCTCTGGTTTCTATCAGAGCATACTAAATGCGTGCAAGCTCTGACAATAACAGAGCTACACTTCTTACACCAACAATGTTTTCGGAAGAACTTTGTTCTACAACTCCTTTTCCATGATATGCCTGCTGATAGGTGTTTTATTCAATGTTTAACCGACAAGGCGTTAAATCTGTCGCAGATCTTCTCAGCCAAACGGAGCTGGATCGGAGCTGATGCATTGGCAAGCCTGGTCGGTGTGCGATCCTCTCGAATCGTGGCACGCATATTATGTAGTGTGCTTTGGACATGCACACAGCTCGCACCTACTTGGGAGCAAGACCACAAAGCAATGAACAAAAATGCACATGAATCTCTCTCTCACTTTCCTGAACTCGTATGTGCTTTTTCTCTGCCTACCTCTTCCTTGTGCCCTTTTAACGTAGCTTCAAATGGCCTCCCAAACAAAAAGACTTTTTTTTGGGTTGTGTAAAATTTCTTCGCAACGGCAAATAACAAGCAGAAGGGTCGATGGAGAGACCACTTACTTGTTCTCCCTTATTTCCTAACTGGAAAGGTTTTATCACCCTCCTGTACACCCACAGACAGGTGACCTCCAATGGAGACTAGTACACTGGATCCTTCCTTCTAATCACTGTACAACCATTTTTCAAATCGCTGTAGATGAATGTCCTTTGTAAGAAATCTGAAAACCTTTTTCACATCTAGTTGATGCCAAGGTTGGCATTACTTTATTTTACTTCCAGAATTGTTTTGTGAGGTTTGGTTTGTTTTTTAAACACTTGTTGTTCATCTACGGATTGGGATACCACAAAAAATCCGAATGCTGTGTTAGCCAATTTCCTGCTTTCTAGGCAAGATGGATCATAACAGTCAAGGAAAAGAAAACTTGATGTGTTGGAGAAAATGATGAAGAATGCTTTTTTGTTCCAAAACCTTGTAAACAGTTGTGTTAAATTGGTGTTTGCTTTCTTTTCAGTAACCGGGAAAAGATTACCACAGTTCGAATCAAAATGGTGTATAAAAAGAAGCTAATTGCAAAGTCCGAGAGATGGTTATCCTTTTGAAATGTTTGTATATAATCCACCTGATTCATTCTTTCCTTTCCTCAAAATTGTTTTTGGTTTTCTTTCTTCTCTGAAATGAAAATGAACTCCCATTGGGGGCTTATCTTTTCTATTTTATAGATAAAAAGAACGTACTTCTCTCCTTCATCTCTCTCTCTCTCTCTCTCGCTCTCTCTCCCCCTCTCTCTCCCACTCTCTCCTCCTCTCTCTCTCCCCTCTCTCATCGCTCTCCTCTCTCTCCCCCTCTCTCTCTCTCCCCTCCTACCCTCCACCTTCTCTCCCCTCTCTCTCCCCTCCTCTCTCTCCCCCCTCCTCCTCTCCCTCTCCTACCTCCCTCCTCTCTCCCTCCCTCTCTCTCCCTCTCCTCCCGCTCTACCCCCTCTCTCTCCCCTCCCTTCGACCGCTCCTCGAACCCACCTCCCCTCCCCCTCCCCCTCCCTCTCCCCCTCCACCCTGCCTCCTCACCCTCTCCTCATAACTGTTTAACCGCACATCCAGCACCCCAACTTCCTTCTCATAGTAGTGATCTTCAATTCACCAATGCATCGTTAGCCGGGTTTGCTCTTACCACCACAAGCACTGCAGTAAAGGACTACAGCCTGATCTTGGCTAGTGGGTTAGGGTGGCGCTTTGGGACTAGGTCTTGAGTTCAAAGCCCCGTTGGCCTCTGAAATTAAATCACCCGGAGTTGACGTCAGTTGTCATCCTTCCGAGGTCGATGCGCACAGTGTACTGGACAGGGGACACTGCAAGCAGCGCATAGCGCGCCAACCAATGATGCAACGCAGGCCACAGGCTGCCTCGATAGAGAGAGAGTAAAGGACTCTTGTTCCAGGAGCCAGAAGGATTTATTTCATGTGAAAACGGACGGAACGTTGACATCATGGCTGATGGGTCTCCCAACATCACAAAATCATTGTGCCGTACCCTGCTTCCCCCGAAATTATCAATATGAACGCCATTACGATAAAAACCATTTGCTCAATGTCTGGAAAAATATGCATGAATAATATCATAATAAGGTGTCTACACCTATGTTTTCATGGTCAATCATTAAACTGACACCTCTTACTGCTAAAAAGTGTATAAGTTACCGTGGTAAATGTTAGTTCACCCACCAGTTCGCAACGCATTGTGGAAAAAACCCATTTTCCTTGATATTGAAAACCTGCATATAATATCACAAAAGGTGTTCTACACCCATGTTTTTATGGTTGAAATATTACAATGCAAACTCAGTGCTTGAAATATGGAGTTCACCCTGAAAGTTGCCTACTGGAGTCCGTCCCATCTTCTGTCTTTGTTACAATGTGGCAATAATGCCATTGGCTCTGTCCCTTTTTATTATTTACAGATCAGGGAAACATGATGGCCACATTTGTATAATGTTGCATAAGAAAGAGGAGAAGAACGAGCCCTGAAGTGTCTTCAAATCCAAGCAACCTGGGAAACAGCCAAAAATGGCTGCTAGAACGGCGAAAGGCAATTCACAAGTGACAAGTTTGAACCCTCGGAAGAGCAATAGTAACACGCTGAGGAGGTAGACATCCAAGCCGTTAACATTCCTTTGTCTGCTCTGTACTGGGTTTCAAAACTCTGACATAATGAAGCCAGATACAAGGCGTTCATCCGAGTGCGGGTGGTGGTGACGAAAAGGAGCCCCTTGCAGAATAAGAAGATAAACTGTGCCTCGCTCCCCCATGCGGCCAAAACCTTGGTAATCATACATAAAAGGGTGCACTGCATGTGGAAATAAGCTGGAAGGAGCTGATCAGAAGATCCAACTGGGGGGGCGAGTCTGACGACTATGGCTGGAAAAGTTGTCTCAAAACTGCTTTGAACCCAGACTGGTATCAGGAAGCTCAGTTCCAGAGTCCTCAAGACCACAGGGATGATGGGATGGCGTGGAAGATATTCAGTAATGAAGAAGAGTCAGATAATGCTTGGAGGTGAGGATAACGATGAGAGTGCGAAAGTGATAGAGAGATTGCCTGCCAAGAGGACAATCAAGTTAATTAATGTAACTGAACATTTTGCAAGTTTTCCATCTATTTGTTTGGTAATGGTGCTTAATGCGGGTGGGGCTACCATTTACATGGTAAACTACAACATTTCCCAGTAATAAACCAGGGCAGGGTATGATTGAAAAAATATCGGTATAAAGCACTATTTTTTGCGTATTATTAGCACAGTTTTCAGCTGGTGAGGTTTTCCGGGTAAGGGCGAATCGCTATTTAGTGGATGAACCATGCCATTTACGTGGTAAACTTACATTTCCTATAGCAATATATAGCATACAGGAGTCTCGCTTGACCATTGAAACATAGGTATGGAAAAACTTTATTCGTGGATATTATCATGACATAGTCTTGCCAATATTGGAGAAATTAGGTTTTTCGGTAATGGCGTGCACTATGAGTGATTCGGGGGAAAGCCATGGGTCAGACCGGCCAGCAATGCATTTTGTGATGCGGTGGATGACCCCACCAGCCATGAGGTCAAACATTCCGGCGCTTTTCACTTGAATAAACCTTCTGCTCCTGGACTTTCCCAATTATTCCGTGGCCTGACTGATCGTGAACGCTCTGACTGGATTCTCCTGAAATCCACCCTC